>AP025066.1:5874345-5904310 GCA_036186865.1 Eustoma russellianum | reverse complement strand
CTGGAAGTAAACCACTTGGTTGTAAGTGGGTTTTCAAAAAAGAAACTGAAAGAGGATGGGTCTATTGAAAAGTATAAAGCCAGGTTGGTAGCTAAAGGTTATCGACAGAAGGAAGGCTTTGACTTTTTTGACACCTACTCACCAGTGACTAGGATCACTTCTATAAGGGTGCTAGTTGCAATTGCTGCAGTCTATAACTTGGAAATCAATCAGATGGATGTAAAGACTGCGTTTCTGAATGGTGAGTTAGATGAAGAAATTTATATGGAACAACCCGAAGGGTTTGTGGTTCCAGGACAAGAGTCTAAGGTTTGTAGACTCGTTAAGTCCTTGTATGGACTTAAGCAAGCGCCCAAACAGTGGCACTTGAAGTTTGATCAAGCTATGTTAGCTAACGGTTTCAAGATCAATGAGTGTGACAAGTGTGTGTACATTAAGAGCACACAGAATGCATTTGTGATAGTATGTCTCTATGTAGATGACATGCTAATTATGGGAAGTACTCGGGACATAATCTTAAGCACGAAGAAGATGTTGACGAGGAACTTCGATATGAAGGACATGGGAGTTGCCAATGTTATTCTAGGAATTAAGATTTCTAGGGTGACTGAGGGACTCATACTGTCACAAACACACTATATTGAATCAGTCCTGAAACGGTTCAATATGGATGATGTGAAACCGGTAAAGACCCCGCTTGACTTAAGTATACACTTAAGGAAGAATCGAGGCGAACCTGTAGCTCAGTTGAAATACTCTCAGGTAATCGGGAGTCTGATGTACATAACGAATTGTACAAGACCAGACTTAGCGTGTTCGGTAAACAAGTTGAGCAGGTTTACCAGTAATCCAAGTGATGATCATTGGAAAGCTCTTAACAGAGTAATGATGTATTTGAAATACACAATGAATCTTGGATTACATTATACGAGATATCCAGCAGTGTTGGAAGGATACTGCGATGCAAATTGGATATCAGATAGTAAGGACTCGAAGTCCACCAGTGGGTACGTGTTCACTATTGGTGGTGCTGCTGTGTCGTGGAAGTCCACGAAACAAACCTGTATAGCTCGGTCCACTATGGAAGCTGAGTTCATAGCATTGGACAAAGCTGGGGAAGAGGCTGAGTGGCTTCGGAATTTCTTGGAAGATATTCCGTGCTGGCCTAAGCCGATCGCTCCTATTAGCATACACTGTGATAGTCAGTCAGCTATAGGACGTGCTCAAAGCAGCATCTATAATGGTAAGTCACGACACATACGTCGGAGACATAACACCATTAAACAGTTGATCTCTAATGGCGTGATTTCCATAGATTATATAAAATCAATGGAGAATCTTGCGGATCCGCTTACAAAAGGCTTGCCTAGAGATCAGATGTCAAGATTGACAAGCGGAATGGGAGTTAAGCCCATAATGCATGAATCTTTGTAATGGTAACCCAACCTTGTTGACTGGAGATCCCAGAATCTTGGTTCAATGGGACAACTAAGTTATGAAGGTTCAGTTAGCACTTACTCATTCCGTCTAATAAAAGTGCTGTCTGCAGAGATTTCAGGGTAAGCTAAGGCTTTTAATGATGTCCTATATCTTGATACGTCAAGTGGAGTATGGCAGAATACTCTTGATAGGAATCACCTATGTAAGTGTGAAGTGGGGCCGCTTCTATGAGAAAGTCTAGGCGGCAAGATTTCTCTAAAACACTTTCTGAAACCAGGTTGTTCATGGCCAAAACGAACACAACCATGAGAACCAAAAGGGTGTTAAAGGAAATATTGTGTGAGTATCGTTGTCTTGGTTCACAACAAAGGCTGAATAGTTCAAGACATCAAGTCACTATTTAGCCGAGTGGATCCGATGGTACATCACTAAGAAAGGTTCAAAGCCAGAAGCTACCTCTTCTGATGCAATATTTTCTTGTCTGACTTCTCCTCAGAGTTTGCATAAGTGTCTGCATTAATTTACATTCATGTGGGGGATTGTTGGAGAATTTAAGGTTGGGCCTTGGCCCATCGATGAGATTGAAGATTTGGGCTTCGGTCCGTTAATGAAAGTTGCAAAATTTGGTTATGCAACGTACTATGAGCTTAATGAATCCTTAACGAATAGTTAATGTTAGGATGTGATCTCACTCAATTATGTATTGTGTGAATGTGAAATTAATGCTCAAAGTAGATGGAAACGTTGTGGATGGGTGACGTGTCACCCGTGTGGAGGAATGCCACGTTGGAGGGGTCCATGTGGCGTAAAAGGCATCTGACGGACATCGATCGATGACATCGATCGATCGATGTCACTTCGATCGATCGATGTCATCGATCGAAGTGGATCAGAGGACTTCGATCTCTTGGCAGATCGATCTAAGTCAATCAGAGGACATCGATCGATCACTTCGATCGATCGATGTCACTTAGATCGATCAAGGTGATCGAATGAAGTGCTCAGTCAGACATCAGTCGATCACATCGATCGATCGATGTTACTTCGATCGATCGATGTGATCGATCGAAGTCTGACAGCGGGCAGAATCATTTTGTTTGTGCGGTTAGGTTTCAAACTTGAAACTAACACTATCCTCCGGTTTAAAATAAGATCAATCTGTTGTGATCTAACGGTGGCAGGGAAGATAGCTTTAATCTAACGGCCGAGATTTAAACTGTCTTAACCGCTTAACCGAATATGGTTTCCATCCAACGTTCCAGGTTTAAACCTGCTAATCTATCTTCGATCCAAAGGCTGAGATTAAACCTTCCTAATCTAGATATGAGGTTTTAATCTAACGGCCTAAATCAAACTTCGGTTTTGATCCAACGGTCACGGTTCCTTATTCTCCAACCGACTCCCCTATATAAAGAGGGCAAAGGGTGCTCATTTGAGACACACCAAGCTCTAAGCATTTCATAAGCATTCTGCATTCATAGCACGTGAGTCTTGCATATTGTCCAGGAGAAGTCAGGACACTCTAAGCGTTCGAAGGAGTTCAAGTTCAGCAGTGCCGCTCAACTGAACAGGTACCCGTTGTATCCTGGGAGACGATTGCTCACACCGGTTGGGCACAGTATACCGGAGCAATACGTCTTAAGGACAGAGTCTTCGACTCGCTCCGGGTTTGATTTATTTTGTTTCATATGCACACATTGTACGACTGCGTCTTGGTACAGGATTGATTGTATCCAACAGAAATAAATAATATGAAGGCCGAGTATACATTGTGCGTTGGAAACCTGCTAGTTGAGCCAAGTAGCGATTCTTTCTACCCGGTATACTCCCAAATACCTCACTGGTCCACCAAATAAGTCTTTCTGCACAAGTTGATAATAGAGAACACAATGGTGCACCATCATCCTTCCATTTACTCCTCAGAAACTCTTTGAATGTGATATGCTCCAATCAACAAGATTGAAATTTGAAGACCCAGTCTGCAAGTGGCTGTTGTGGCGTAAGCGTTAATTGGAGCATTAAAGGATGGTGGTTCGAGCTAGTTTTAAGCAAATGGTGCAAAAGTGCTTAGTGGAAAATGATTCATCATCGAAGTATTGGTCAACGAAGAAGACGCCTTGCCCAGGAGGGGAGTTTCTTCAACTATCCAGATTCTTATTCCTAGAGGAATAGGCACCGTATCATCTTTCGACATGTTTCATCCGTACACAAATTCGGACATTCCTAATAGACTTCTTGTAGCCACCCATCTCGAGCCCTAGTACTCAAAACAATTCATCTACCATGTTTCGTCTTTCGATACGATCAATTATACGTCAGTAAAGTGACGCAAATCGATGTTAGTGGAAGTCATAAAATAAGAACCTCGAAATGCTCATTATCATTAGTATAAACGTCTGGGCATGCCTAATTCGATAAACATGTCAAACGTATATAATAAATACTAAGACTCCAAAATACATAAACCCCGAATGTCAAAAAATCTATCTCAAGTCCTCAACGAGTCTCATCAATATATCCTCGAACCTCAAGGTCCTCTGTCACTCTCATCCTCTACGTATGCTAGATCTTACCTCAGAATCTCTGCAAAACAACAACAAAATATATTATGAGCGACATACATCGCCAGTAAGTAGCTTCACTGTACTTACATGGAATCATACACGTGGAAACAAGTGTTATAAAATAAATAACGATATATAAAACAGCATGTTTCCATTTGTAAATAAAAGTATGATTATACCCTTAAACATTCAAACAACAAAGTCAACGATCAACATATCAAGTAATCGATAACCAAACAAGTGTTAGTTCAATCAAAATCGATGATGCAATTTCAAATTGATGCGATGCAATTCAAACTCGATTTTCAATTTTCCAAATTCAACTTCAAATGTTCGATACAATGCGATATTTCGATCAACGATATCAATAAGATTTCGATGCAATGGCCATGACACTTTTCCTTACAAGTGACTTATATCGCAAGTCATACGACTTGATCCCTCAATGGTGAAATATGACAAAGACGCTCTATCGAAATAGTCAAATATGCCTAGACGCTCTAATTAGCGATCAAATATGCCAGGCACTCTATCAAAATAGTCAAATATGCCCGGACACTCCGTTTGTTTGGGACCAATCCGGCTCAACGATATATTTTCCTTGTAAGGGTGAATTTCAAATATGCGATGCAAATTTCAAAACAATTTTCAAATATCGATTTTCCAAAGCAATTTCCAAATGTTCGATATTTCAAATATTTTCCAAAGGATCAATTTTGATCACATCCAAATACAAATATACAAATATAAAATACGATCATATCACATATCCAATTCTCATTTTTGATGTCCTAGTAACGATCACTTACATGTATATATATACACATATACAGGCTCACATTCATACATGTGCATATACATGTATATATATACATGTAACTCCCTCGATCCACTTTTTCTCCAACCCACAAACTAACTCACCTTACCCCTGATCCCAACATCCTCGACCCCAGTGACTAGCCCCGCTAGTAGCCGTCCCCCACCCCCAATCTCTCTGCCCAACCCCCTCCCCTCTTCCCAAAACCCTAACTCCTCTTTACTCACTTCCTACCCCTTGTTCTTCCTCCAAAACGCACACCACCCATATTTTCTCATATCTAACACCTCAGGTAGCAAGCATAATTTATGCTTAACACACTGCCACGAAAATCACTGTCACACGCACATGCATACATCGTTTGATGTGCACCCATGTGCATTCATTCGCTGGCGCATGTGGCCCAGTGATGCCGCTGTCCGTCGGCTCCGGCCACTAGAATTCATCTTTTTATTATTTCCAACCTATTTCCACTATCAAATCATACAAATTCTCCTCTTGCACCACTATCAAATTCTCCCAAAAATGATACCGATTCACCGATTTACATATACATATCCACACACACACACACACACACTCTCTCTCTCTCTCTCTCTCTCTCTCTCTCGCTCTTAAAAACACACACACACACACAAAATATACATACATATATACATACACACACACACAAAATATACATACATGCATACATACATATATACACAAAATATACACACACATACACAAAATATACAATATACACACATATGTATATATCATCAATTATAATTCATAGACATATGAAAATTAGAATTTTTCATCATCCAAAAACAGTAGGGCCGAATGTATGTGCATCCATATACGATTATATTTCTTCGACATTTATACATATACGATACAAAAACTTATGATTTCCTATACATATATACACAAGGCCAACATATATGTACCGACATATACTCATCAATATATGCAAACACATACTTATATATGATCCATCATTTGATAGCAAAATGTAAATACGGATTTTACAAATTCATAATAAACACAGTTAAGATACTTACATCGATCGTGTATACTATACCGATATCGAATTAGGGCTTTGTTTGGCAAAATTTCTCCTTTCTTCTCTACAGTTGGTGGTTGGGTAGATGTTTCCAAGGTGAAGTAGGACTGTTCGACTATTACTATATGGTGGTGTAGGGTTTGGGGGGGTGTGTATGTATGTGTCTGTATGTGCATATTTTTTTAAATAAAGCAATTTTATTCAGTATCCTCCCTCATGGTGGAGAGAAACCATATTACATCAAAGTCAAGTGTCATCGTAAGAGAATAGCGAATGAAGAGAATTAGTTATGCGCAATCTCTAGTCATATACGATATGCCGCATTAAAACATTGTCAAGTAAAACCACCCTTGTGGATAAAACCTTGACTAAAAAAAAGCGTACATATTATATGACTAGATGATTGAGTAAATAATGGATACAATTTTGAATGAGAAGAAAGAAACAAAAGGAACGTCGCTATTCGTCAAGATCCATGTTGGTTGTCTGTGATATAGATATACTGAAGAGCCGCTTCAATCATTTGTGTCAACTGCAAGCAACATACTGCCTTGAGCCGTCGCAGTCGCCAGCCAACACCTCGAGCGAAAGCCACAAAATGTCTGTTAACACACCTATGAATGTGGTCCGTAGAATAAGCATGACGAAAGAAAGGAAACCATACCCAAGTTGCCCGTAGCCAATCGACCACAGGCAACCTCCAGTTGATATTGCCATATCGCCCACGCCAAGTTGATACCAATCTGTGTTGTTGCTGTTCCTCGTAGCACTCAAAAAAAGAGAAGATGTTATCCAGAGACACAAGAAAATGAGCTACTAAAAGAAGGAGAATGCACATAAGGCATAATGTTAAGGAGACATACCAAGGCTGCCTACGCCAATATTTGACATAGGCAACCCCCAAAGTTGAACGCCAACACATCATGATGCTCATAGTCAGAAATTTGGAAGAGATGTATCCAAGATCAAGGAGCCTCGCACATCGCAAGGCAGGGAAGATTCGGCTGAGTATATTATGGCTCATGTAGCACGCAGTCCATAACGCGCTAGTGTATGCGCAACAGTGTTTGCCTCACGAGGGCAATAGGAGAGTGTAGACTCATTGAGGCATAGCAGCACGGTAGCCCTTCGTATATCCGCTAAACAAGATCCAGTATATTGCGAACGATTGGCCAGTAAATTAAGTAGTGTTCGGCAATCAGTTTCAACATATAATCCGTCATATGTCATGGCATAAAAGAGAAGAGAGAATAGCAAGGCCATTAGTTCAGCTCTAACAGGTGAGACACATGGTAGTGCAAAACAAACTGCCGAGATGAAGGTTCCAGATTCATTACGCAGCACTGCACCCGCAGCTGCTCCGCTGCGGCCAACAGTAGCATCCACATTTAATTTCATTCGACCAGAAGGTGGCAATGTCCACTTTACTAACCTGTGACGGCGAACCCTTAACTGTGGCAAAAATCCCTGAGCAACTAGATGAGGAAGGGGCAGCACAAATTTACGACCTTGCATGGAAGCACACCAAGTGTATATATGGTCACGAACCCACTCAAATAAGTGCCGATAAGAAAAGTTTCTATCTCCAAATCAGATGGAGGTATACTCTTTCCGAATAACCCAAACTACCAATGATGGTATCACTGCCCGCAAATTGCCCAGCATGGTAGCAGACGAAGCTTGACGCCACCAACAGATTAAGTACGCTTGAATGGTGGACTGACAAGGCATAAGACCCGAAAATAATACTGCAATTTCAACCCACAAAGATTTGACTGCTAGGCATTGTAAAAATATATGATCCTTAGTATCCGACTGTTGTAAGCAGAAGACACATTGTGATGGATAAATAGTCTGCCATGCACGAAGATTATTGGTTAAAGGGAGGGAACGACACCATAACCGCCACAAAAACATTTTCGCCCCCGGGGGAGAGGTTGGCCACCAAATATACTTGGAAGAATCAAACAAGGGGGATGCTGCATGAAACAAGGTATATGCTGATTTGATGGTGTAATGGCCGATAGTGTCAGCAACCCAGTTAAGGCCATCCGGTGTATATTCGACGTTAGCATGCATGTAAGAATGACTATCACAAATTCGTTTCCAAACGGCTGAATCATAATATGAGCATAAACACCGCTCTGCTGGCCATATTTTTCTCGGCTGAAGGAGGCCCATAATGAATCGGAGGTATGATATTTCCACCAGAGAAGGCCATCATGTACTCTTTGGATCATGTCTAAGTTTCTTACACCTAATCCTCCATTCTCAATGGGACAAAAAACATGTTTCCAAGATGCTCAATGATGTTGACCATTCTACAAGAATGCAGACATTTTATTATTCAAGGCCGTGATGACACTTTTGGGCAATCTTGAACTTGCGATGATGTGAATTGGCATAGTTGCTAGGACATGCTTGATGAGGATCATCCGTCCCGCCATAGATAACAATTTCGATGACCAAGCATTAAGACGCATGTCAAAATGTGCTAATAAAGCAGTACAATATGAAGCTATATTAACTCCTTTATGTAAGTAGGATCCAAGGTATTTAATTGGCAATACCGCCAAACGCATACCAAGTTCTCGCGCCACTCTTCGTCCAGCCACGGACTTTCCAACCACCAACTGACTTTTGTGAAAGTTAATCAATTGTCCTGAAGCTGACTGATAGGTATCCAAAAATTGGCGAAATTTGCGCATGTTTGCAAGGTTGCCATTCAGAAAGATCACTAGATCATATGCAAATCCTAAATGAGTTATCGGTGGTACCCGTCCCACATGAAATCCACGCAACTCACCCGAACTTATCAACGCTTTAATGCCACGTGAAAAACCTTCTGAGGCCAAAATAAATAACAATGGCAATAATGGATCACCTTGTTTTACCCCCCGCGTGATAGGGAAGAATCCCACAGGCTTACCATTGTCCAATCCACTCTGTCAAAAGCTTTTGCCATGTCTAATTTAACTATAACATGACCTCCATGTACATGCTTATCTAACATGTGCACCATTTCTTGAGCTAGCAAAATGTGGTCAGTGATACCACGACCTTTTAAAAAGCCTGCCTGCTCCGGAGAAATAAGTCGTGGTAGATAAACTGATAAACGCGTCGCCAATAGACGTGTAATAATCTTGGCCAAAAAATTTGTCAAGCAAATAGGCCAGAAGTCGTTAAATGATTGAGGATTTGGTACCTTTGGAATAAGGGTAATAAAGATGCAGGAAGTTGATTGGGAGGTGTAACTCCAAGAAAGAATTCCTAAACAGCCTTATATACATCAAATTTAATTACAGACCAGAACCTGCGACAAAATGAGCCTGGAAAACCATCTGGACCTGCTGCACTGGTAGGACTAAGATCCCAAACAGCACCTTGAACTTCCTGAAGATCCGGCAATGCAAGGAGTACTGCATTGTCTTCCTGCATTAAAATAGTGGGAATATATTGAAGCAAAGAAGAAGGATGCATCAACGTTTCCGCAGTGAACAATTTTTGATAGTAGCGAATTGCTTCCTGTTCAATGTCTGTAGTACTTTGATACTTCTCACCATGTGAATCAACAATTCTACAGGTTGTTTGCCGACGTCGTTTGCCCTTGACAATTTGGTGATAATAACGGGTGTAAGCATCACCCTCTTTCATCCATTTTACAATGGCTTTTTTCTTCCAAAACAATGTTACTCTATGTTGTTGTTGCCGCAAATTCGCCATACTTCTATGATATAACTCACGGGACTCAGCAGATGGACGGGTGTCATATTCCTTTTCACATCAAAGGGTCTCTGGTTCTGCATGTGCAATGGCGTCAAAGATATTGCCAAACACATCCTTATTCCATTGCTACAAATTTTGTTTAAGCTGTTGTAGCTTAGAATAGAATCCTCGCATACCGCCAAACGTGTCATAAGACTGCCAGTGATGAGAGACAAAGTGATCAAAATCTGAATGTGTGGCCCATGCATCCAAGTATCGAAAGGCTGCTGAAGTGACAGAGCTGTCAGCTGAACATTCAAGATAAATAGGACAATGGTCCGATGTTGTTCGACTAAGGTGTTGATAGGAAACTGCAGTAAACAAATCAAAGAAGCTAGACGAACAGAGGTATTTATCCAATCTACGCCATACCTGGCCCAGTCCTCTCCCGTCACTCCAGGTAAATGTTGAACCTTGATAATTAATAGGATGAAGTGAACAAGAGGATATACAATCGTTAAAGTCTTGCAATGTTCTAAGAGGTGGAGAATATCGACCTTTATGCTCTTCTAGCGATAAGAATGCATTAAAATCTCCTCCTAGTAGCCAAGGGACATCAAGCTCAGCATGTATTGCTACTATATCTTCCCAGAGAGGGCGACGCGAGTCAACAGAGTGCAATCCACATACAAAAGTACATCAGAAAATATCTCCTATTGGGATCCACTGAAAATGCATGGAGTGATTTTGAACCCCTATACGATCCCTTTCCAGACGCAGAAAAGCAGCACTCCAGAAAATCCATGTTTTATCCTAACAAACTGAGACTGCTTGTGTGAAACCAAATTTTAGACGATAAAATACCAATGATGATGGCCTTGATTTAGGCTCAATAATAACTAAGATATGCAAGGTATAACGACGCATCAACGATAATAGACGCTGAATTGAAGTACGAATACCATGAACATTCCAAATCATAATCTTCATTGGGACGATAAACAATCAAACGAATTAGAGAGAGCTGCCCTTGATCGTGTGACTAGTGGAGAGGCTGGATCCAGATTACGCCGTTGTCGACAAAGAAGGCGTGGCGATGCCTGGAACGGAGCATCTGAGGTCCTGTCCTCGGGAGTAGTTGCTTGATCTGCATGAATGGAGTTGTGATCAGGAGATATAACCGCACAAAGTATATCATTCAGAACTTCTGAAACAACAGCTGCTGCTGATTGATCTTCAATCTGCATCTCCTGCTGACCAAGTTGGTCTAATTCAATCTCACTATCAGATACTGAGACTGGTTGTGGGTTATGAGCGATATCTGCAATGAAGCTGTCATCAACTCCCTGAAGACGGGAGATATCCTGAACATATGAGACCATACGTGTTGTAGTCAAATCCGACGACAGTAATAATGGAATATCAACGTTATCATGCTGTCCAATCGGGTGTTGTTGTTTCTTAGGTGTCCATCGCTGCTCCAGAGTCTTGGATGAACCAGATGTAACTTCTTTTGCTTTCTGCTTTTCTGGAATGTCCTTGGGTTTCTGTGCATCGGTTGAATTCGCTGCATGATGGTCGCAAGCTGCTGTAACCTTATGACCCAACCTGTAGCACTTCATACAATATGAAGGCAAGTCCTCATATACCACCTGCTGATGGAGCACTCTGTTTAACGCGTGAATAAAAACTCTATGTAGCGCCCCGGCCCGAAACTGTCATCGGAACCAGTGCACCCGCCGTAGTCTACTATGAGAACTACGAAGCGTCAAAGCAGATCAAGCGTACATCATTCATGACGTAAGATAAATTAGCGGAAACGTTGTAAAATTTAAAACTTCACCATCATTAATGTAACCAGAAAATACAGCGGAAATAAAAGGTGTTTGATCAACCGGCTAACATAACTTCCAGTACAACATAATAAACATTGAGTTTTCCAACTTAAAGAGAGTAATCAAGCATCTATCTACTTCCATGCCCGTCATCCCATTGAGCCCACTCGCCATCGTCTTCGAAAAATATCATCTCATATTCCGGCTCACCTGAAAAGGAATAGAGTATCTGTTCTTAGCGAAAATACACAACTTTACTAACCTGTGACGGCGAACCCTTAACTGTGGCGAAAATCCCTGAGAAACTAGATGAGGAAGGGGCAGCACAAATTTACGACCTTGCATGGAAGCACACCAAGTGTATATATGGTCACGAACCCGCTCAAATAAGTGCCGATAAGAAAAGTTGCTATCTCCAAATCAGATGGAGGTATACTCTTTCCAAATAACCCAAACTACCAATGATGGTATCACTGCCCGCAAATTGCCCAGCATGGTAGTAGCCAAAGCTTGACGCCACCAACAGATTAAGTACGCTTGAATGGTGGACTGACAAGGCATAAGACCCGAAAATAATACTGCGATTTCAACCCACAAATATTTAACTGCTGGGCATTGTAAAAATATATGATCCTTAGTATCCGACTGTTGTAAGCAGAAGACACATTGTGATGGATAAATAGTCTGCCATGCACGAAGATTATTGGTTAAAGGGGGGGAACGACACCATAACCGCCACAAAAACATTTTCGCCCCCGGGGGAGAGGTTGGCCACCAAATATACTGGGAAGAATCAAACAAGGGGGATGCTGTATGAAACAAGGTATATGCTGATTTGATGGTGTAATGGCCAGAAGTGTCAGCAACCCAGTTAAGGCCATCCGGTGTATATTCGACGTTAGCATGCATGTAAGAATGACTATCACAAATTCGTTTCCAAACGGCTGAATCATAATATGAGCATAAACACCACTCTGCTGGCCATATTTTTCTCGGCTGAAGGAGGCCCATAATGAATCGGAGGTATGATATTTCCACCAGAGAAGGCCATCATGTACTCTTTGGATCATGTCTAAGTTTCTTACACCTAATCCTCCATTCTCAATGGGACAAAAAACATGTTTCCAAGATGCTCAATGATGTTGACCATTCTACAAGAATGCAGACATTTTATTATTCAAGGCCGTGATGACACTTTTGGGCAATCTTGAACTTGCGATGATGTGAATTGGCATAGTTGCTAGGACATGCTTGATGAGGATCATCCGTCCCGCCATAGATAACAATTTCGATGACCAAGCATTAAGACGCATGTCAAAATGTGCTAATAAAGCAGTACAATATGAAGCTATATTAACTCCTTTATGTAAGTAGGATCCAAGGTATTTAATTGGCAATACCGCCAAACGCATACCAAGTTCTCGCGCCACTCTTCGTCCAGCCACGGACTTTCCAACCACCAACTGACTTTTGTGAAAGTTAATCAATTGTCCTGAAGCTGACTGATAGGTATCCAAAAATTGGCGAAATTTGCGCATGTTTGCAAGGTTGCCATTCAGAAAGATCACTAGATCATATGCAAATCCTAAATGAGTTATCGGTGGTACCCGTCCCACATGAAAGCCACGCAACTCACCCGAACTTATCAACGCTTTAATGCCACGTGGAAAACCTTCTGAGGCCAAAATAAATAACAATGGCAATAATGGATCACCTTGTTTTACCCCCTGCGTGATAGGGAAGAATCCCACAGGCTTACCATTGTCCAATCCACTTTGTCAAAAGCTTTTGCCATGTCTAATTTAACTATAACATGACCTCCATGTACATGCTTATCTAACATGTGCACCATTTCTTGAGCTAGCAAAATGTGGTCAGTGATACCACGACCTTTTAAAAATCCTGCCTGCTCCGGAGAAATAAGTCGTGGTAGATAAACTGATAAACGCGTCGCCAACAGACGTGTAATAATCTTGGCCAAAAAATTTATCAAGCAAATAGGCCAGAAGTCGTTAAATGATTGAGTATTTGGTACCTTTGGAATAAGGGTAATAAGAGATGCAGGAAGTTGATTGGGAGGTGTAACTCCAAGAAAGAATTCCTGAATAGCCTTATGTACATCAAATTTAATTACAGACCAGAACCTGCAACAAAATGAGCCTGGGAAACCATCTGGACCTGCTGCACTGGTAGGACTAAGATCCCAAATAGCACCTTGAACTTCCTGAAGATCCGGCAATGCAACGAGTACTGCGTTGTCTTCCTGCATTAAAATAGTGGGAATATATTGAAGCAAAGAAGAAGGATGCATCAGCGTTTCCGCAGTGAACAATTTTTGATAGTAGCGAATTGCTTCTGGTTCAATGTTTGTAGTACTTTGAAACTCCTCACCATGTGAATCAACAATTCTACAGATTGTTTGCCGACGTCGTTTGTCCTTGACAATTTGGTGATAATAACGGGTGTAAGCATCACCCTCTTTCATCCATTTTACAATGGGTTTTTGCTTCCAAAACAATGTTACTCTATGTTGTTATTGCCGCAAATTTGCCATACTTCTATGATATAACTCACGGGACTCGGCAGTTGGACGGGTGTCATATTCCTTTTCACATCAAAGGGTCTCTGATTCTGCATGTGCAATGGCGTCAAAGATATTGCCAAACACATCCTTATTCCATTGCTTCAAATTTTGTTTAAGCTGTTGTAGCTTAGAATAGAATCCTCGCATACCGCCAAACGTGTCATAAGACTGCCAGTGATGTGAGACAAAGTGATCAAAATCTGAATGTGTGGCCCATGCATCCAAGTATCGAAAGGCTGCTGAAGTGACAGAGCTGTCAGCTGAACATTCAAGACAAATAGGACAATGGTCCGATGTAGTTCGACTAAGGTGTTGATAGGAAACTGCAGTAAACAAATCAAAGAAGCTAGACGAACAGAGGTATCTATCCAATCTACGCCATACCTGGCCCAGTCCTCTCCCATCACTCCAGGTAAATGTTGAACCTTGATAATTAATAGGATGAAGTGAACAAGAGGATATACAATCGTTAAAGTCTTGCAATGTTCTAAGAGGTGGAGAATATCGACCTTTATGCTCTTCTAGCGATAAGAATGCATTAAAATCTCCTCCTAGTAGCCAAGGGACATCAAGCTCAGCATGTATTGCTACTATATCTTCCCAGAGAGGGCGACGCGAGTCAACAGAGTGCAATCCACATACAAAAGTACAGCAGAAAATATCTCCTGTTGGGATCCACTGAAAATGCATGGAGTGATGTTGAACCCCTATACGATCCCTTTCCAGACGCAGAAAAGCAGCACTCTACAAAATCCATGTTTTATCCTAACAAACTTAGACTGCTTGTGTGAAACCAAATTTTAGACGATAAAATACCAATGATGATGGCCTTGATTTAGGCTCAATAATAACTAAGATATGCAAGGTATAACGACGCATCAACGATAATAGACGCTGAATTGAAGTACGAATACCACGAACATTCCAAATCATAATCTTCATTGGGACGATAAACAATCAAAAGAATTAGAGAGAGCTGCCCTTGATCGTGTGACTGGTGGAGAGGCTGGATCCAGATTACGTCGTTGTCGACAAAGAAGGCGTGGCGGTGCCTGGAACGGAGCTTCTGAGGTCCTGTCCTCGGGAGTAGTTGCTTGATCTGCATGAATGGAGTTGTGATCAGGAGATATAACCGCACAAAGTATATCATTCAGAACTTCTGAAACAACAGCCGCTGCTGATTGATCTTCAATCTGCATCTCCTGCTGACCAAGTTGGTCTGGTTCAATCTCACTATCAGATACTGAGACTGGTTGTGGGTTATGAGCGATATCTACAATGAAGCTGTCATCAACTCCCTGAAGACGGGAGATATCCTGAACATATGAGACCATACGTGTTGCAGTCAAATCCGACGACGGTAATAATGGAATATCAACGTTATCATGCTGTCCAATCGGGTGTTGTTGTTTCTTAGGTGTCCATCGCTGCTCCAGAGTCTTGGATGAACCAGATGTAACTTCTTTTGCTTTCTGCTTTTCTGGAATGTCCTTGGTTTTCTGTGCATCGGTTGAATTCGCTGCATGACGGTCGCAAGCTGCTGTAACCTTATGACCCAACCTGTAGCACTTCATACAATATGAAGGCAAGGCCTCATATACCACCTGCTGATGGAGCACTCTGTTTAACGCGTGAATAAAAACTCTATGTAGCGTCCCGGCCCGAAACTGTCATCGGAACCAGTGCACCCGCTGTAGTCTACTATGAGAACTACGAAGCGTCAAAGCAGATCAAGCGTACATCATTCATGACGTAAGATAAATCAGCGAAAACGTCATAAAATTTAAAACTTCATCATCATTAATGTAACCAGAACATACAGCGGAAATAAAAGGTGTTTGATCAACCGGCTAACATAACTTCCAGTACAACATAATAAACATTGAGTTTCCCAACTTAAAGAGAGTAATCAAGCATCTATCTACTTCCACGCCCGTCATCCCATTGAGCCCACTCGCCATCGTCTTCGACAAATATCATCTCAATTCCGGCTCACCTGAAAAGGAATAGAGTATCTGTTCTTAGCGAAAATATCGCCAGCAAGTAACCCTTTTATACACCTTACGGGATCACACACGACGAGTCACCAGTGTATAAGTCATTGCCCAAAATAAGGAGCTCGGGTTAGCAAGTAGCATCTTTATAAATCAACATATCACATAAATGATATGCGGATACGAGAACAAACATGTATACTAAAATAGATAAATCACATAAATGATATGCGGATACGAGAACAAACATGTATTAAATCAACATATCACATAAACATGACATAAACTAGTCACATTTCTTGCATGTCAAGTCTTATGCTTCGTGTATCATGATGCATGTACTTCTTTAAAACCACACACAACACTCATGCATATGTCTTCTTTCATAAACATGTCATGCGTGTCATTTCACAAAACATTTCATAACTCTTCTTATCATATTCTTCGCGTAGCAGAACTTTATACCCTGTGGGTGATCAGTCCACAGCAAATAGAACTTTATACCCCGTGCTGAAAGGTCCACGGCCCCATTACATACATCATATATCCGTGCTGATAGGTCCACGGTCCCATTACATATATCATATATCCGTGCTGATAGGTCCACGGCCCCATAAAATATTTTATACCCTGCTGTTGATTCACAGGCCACGCTTTTATACCCTGCTTTCGCAGACGTGACTTTTATACCCTGCGATCAACCAGCAGCCATAGTTTGCCATTCGAAAACTTTAATCTTTTCTTGTAAACACATGTTCTTTCGCAAAGCAGTTATCAAGTCAAATGCAAGTGTCCATGTCATGATGTAGGATGCTCATGTAACTTCGTATCAAACATGTAACACATACACACATCTTACATATCAAGTATACGGTCTTGCACCTCAAACACTCCATGTTCGTATCTTTCCAAGTCTGTTCGTCTCACTAATTCACTTGAGATTCCATCTTATTCTTACTTGGTCAAACTTACCATCTATTCCTCAATTACACCTTAAATACCCTTGCATTTTATGTTCAAAATAAGTGTATAGAGTTACTACACATACATAGGGCGCCTAAAGGGTAAAAAAGACTTCCAGTATACTTGGAACGCCACATGAGGCGCCTAAAGGGGACATGAGGCGCCTATTCTAGGCGTTCGAAATGTTTGGGAATGTGCCGTATACATCAAATGCCTACATGAAGTGTCTTATGTGACATGAAGCGCCTAAGCGCCTAATGTAGGTGTTCAAAATGTTCTGACGGTTCAGAACTGCAGTTTTTCTGCAGTAACTTCCACCCAACACCTTTCTTCTTCACCCCTTCCATGTTAAACACCTCAAGATCCATCTTACCATCTAGATTCATCATGCTTAACACACAACTAACATGAATTGATTCTTAGACATGTCTAATAATATCCACTCTTAACCTTCTGTCATTCACAAGCTTCAATAGATATCTTCAACCCTCCCAACACAATAAGTCTATGACAATGCCATCATTCATCCTTCAATTCTCTGCAATTCCTCTCACACATCTAAGGTGTAGACAACCAACACAAGAATATAACAAGACAATAAACACATCAAGAATACACTTTCATGGGCATGCTTGACAAACAACAAAGCACCACATAGCTATTCTCAGAAATTTGGCCCAAAGAACATGACTTTACACAACTAACAACAACAATTACATATAGTAAAGCATTTAACATAGACAAGTCAAGATTACTAATGTGTGATCTGCATTTTCTCTTTATAAGAACATAGGGCCTATAAAATCAAAATTAGCGTAAAACGTATAGAAAGATTACTTGCCTTGGAATCTAGATACGCTTACAAGTGTATGGCACGATTTCTGTAAAGAGTGAACCTAGATTGGACTCTCTTCCTTCCTTTCCTTCTTCTTCTCTTCTTCTTCTTTCCTCTTTCTCCTTCCTTTTTCTCTCTGGCGGTTTTCCCCTCTCCTTTTTGGTGTTATAACCGATCCCTTAGGCTGATGGGGAGTTATACTAAGTGCTGTGTAACTCTCCTATCATTTAGTTGGGGGTATTTTGGTAATTTCTCTTAATTTTCCTTAATTCTCACTTTTAATCCTTTCTCTTATTTTTCTATATTCTATTTTCCTAAGCTTCTTAATCTATACTATTACTTAAGTTGTGTTTAAGGTTAACTTCTAAATATTGAGAGTCGTACTTAAAAGTCACGGGGTATGACACTCCACCCCCCTTACAAAAAGTTTCGTTCTCGAAACTTACGTACCTTAGTCAAAAAGTTGAGGATACTTCTCCCGCATCTGTTCTTCGAGTTCCCAAGTGGCCTCGCGTTCCGTGTGGTTGCTCCACTGAACTTTCACATAAGGGATCACTCGTTTCCTCAAAACTTGGTCCTTCCTGTCTACTATCTTCACCGGTATCTCTTCATAAGTAACATCATCATTGAGTTCCAAAGGTTGTGCCTCGAGTACATGACTTGGATCCATCACATACTTCCTTAGTTGTTATACGTGAAAGACATTGTGAACTTGCGCTAACACCGGAGGTAATGCCAACCTATATGCTAAAGCTCCCATTTTCTCCAGTATTTCATAGGGACCAATAAAGCGGGGACTTAGCTTACCCTTGACTCCAAATCACATAATGCCCTTCATAGATGATACCCTCAAATAGACTTTTTCACCCACATTAAATTCCAATGGTCGTCGTTTGGAATCCGCCCAACTCTTATTGCGATCCTGAGCCGCCTTGAGCCTTTCTCGGATGATTTTCACCTTTTCTAGCGTCTTCTCCAAAAGTTCAGGTCCGGTGATGGTCCTCACGCCTACTTCGTCCCAATAAACCGAGGACCTACACTTCCTTCCATACAAAGCTTCAAAAGGAGCCATGTCAATTGCGCTGTGGTAACTGTTGTTATAAGAAAACTCCATCGGCTTTACCATTCCAGCCCAACTCCCTTTAAAATCCAAAACGCAAGCCCTTAGCATATCTTCCAAGGTCTGAATAGTCCGCTCGGACTGTCCATCGGTTTGGGGATGATACGCTGTACTCAACCTTAATTGTGTACCCATGGCTTTCTGAAATGCTGTCCAAAACTTAGATGTAAACCGTGAATCTCGGTCGGACACTATACTTACTGGGACTCCATGCAAGCTAACAATACTATCCATATATAGATTCACCAACTTGTCAAGAGATGCTTCACTTGAAACGGGTATGAAATGTGCAGACATTGTTAAACGATCCACAATGACCCAAATCATGTTATATCCACTTCTTGTCTTTGGTAAACCTACTATAAAATCCATCGTGACATGTTCTCATTTCCATTCCAGAATTTCCGATGGTATCAACAATCCACCAGGCCATTGGTGTTCCGCCTTGACTTGTTGACAAACTAAGCACCTTTCTATAAATTCAACAACATGTCGTTTCATTCCGGACCACCAATAATATTGCTTGAGATCTCTATACATCTTGGTGCTACCAGGGTGTATTAATAACCTCGAACTATGAGCTTCTTGCAAAATTTCCTTTCTAAGTTCGTCAACATCAGGTACACATAATCTTTCCCTAAACCATAAGCTCCCATCCTCTTTGGCCCGAAATCCTTCAACTTGACTATGTTTCACCTTTTCTGTTATTTCACTGAGGGTCTTATCATTCTTCTGAGCCTCTTTTATTCGATCAATCAAACTCGGTGTGATGGTCAATGCTGTCAGAACATTCACCGTGGATTCCACCAAATCCAAACCAAATTCCTCTATCTCTCTTTCCAATGTTGATTGTCGCGCATGGCTGGACTTCCTGCTTAACGCATCCGCCACTTTATTAGCCTTTCCTGGATGGTAATAGATTGTCAAATCATAGTCTTTTAGCAATTCCAACCATCTCCGCTGCCTCATGTTTAATTCTTTCTGAGAGAATAAATATTTTAAAATCTTGTGGTCCGTGAATACCGCGCACTTTTCTCCATATAAATAGTGCCGCCAAATCTTTAAGGCGAATACAACTGCGGCGAGTTCAAGATCGTGGGTTGGGTAGTTTTGCTCATAAGGCTTTAGTTGTCTTGAGGCATATGCGATGACTCGGTCATTTTGCATCAAAACACAACCTACAAGGTATTAGTCTAAACTTAATTGGTATACAAGATCATAAACTTATACTACAGTTTACATACCTAAACCGTTTTTCGATGCATCGCTATAAATTACAAACCCATCAGTTTCGGAGGGTTGAGCCAATACTAGAGCTGTCGTTAATCTCTTTTTAAGCTCCGTCAAGCTTTGTTCGCATTCCGCCGTCCACTCAAACTTGGACTTCTTTTGAGTAAGGCGACTGAGGGGCACTGCTATGCTTGAAAATCTCTCGACAAACTTCCTATAATACCCCGCTAGACCCAGAAAACTTCAAACTTCGGTGACATTAGTAGGTCTAGGCCATTCAGTTATAGCTTCCACCTTCTTCAGATCAACAGCAATCCTCTCCTCCGATATCACGTGACCCAGAAAAGCCACACTTCTTAACCAAAACTCACATTTGCTAAACTTAGCGTATAGTTGTTTCTGCCTCAAAATACCTAGAACGGTTCTCAAATGCTCAGCGTGAGTTTGCTCGTCAGGAGAATACACCAGAATATCATCTATGAATACCACTACAAACTTGTCCAACTGTTCCCGAAAGACGGTATTCATAATGTCCATAAAAGCTGCAGGGGCATTTGTTAATCCAAACGGCATCACCAAAAATTCATAGTGGCCATATCTTGTGCGGAAGGCTGTCTTTGCGATGTCCTCGGCCTTCACTCGCAGTTGATTATATCCTGATCGGAGATCAATTTTAGAGAAGATTTTGGCACCCTTGAGCTGGTCAAACAAATCCTCAATTCGTGAAAGGGGATACTTATTCTTGATGGTAACTTTATTCAACTCTCTATAATCGATACAAAGTCTCATGCTACCATCTTTCTTCTTTACAAAAAAAACTGGTGCTCCCCAGGGCGATACACTAGGGTGGATAAACTTCTTGTCTAATAACTCCTACAGTTGTTCCTTCAACTCTCTCAACTCTGCCGGAGCCATTCTATAGGGGGCTTTAGAAATAGGTTCAGTTCCTGGAATCAAGTTTATCTCAAACTCGACTTCCCTCGGGGGTGGTACTCCTGGTAAATCTTCCGGAAACACATCAAGAAATTCATTGACCACTGGAATTTGCTCGATAGATGGTACCTCCTGAGTAACATCCATGGCATACACTAGGAATCCCTCAGCACCTTTCCTTAAGTCTTTGCACGCTTGTGCAACCGACACATACACCTTCTTGGGTACTTTCTTTCGTTCCGGTTCCCCTTGAAACGTTACCTCTTCTATCTTAGCGTTCTTGATTGTCACTTGTTTCAATTGACAATCAATATTGGCGTGATACTTATCCAACCAGTCCATTCCCAATATAACGTCAAAGTCGTACATCTGAATAGGGATCAGTGTGGCGGAAAATGTTTGTCCTTCAAACTCTAACTCGCAACCCCGGTACTGCTGGTACGAAACCATAATTTGATCTTCGGCCGCTTGAACACGATACGGAGTTTCTAACCATTCAGGCAAACTACCAAGGTGCTTGGTGAATCTCTTTGCTACAAAGGAGTGGCTTGCGCCGCTATCGAAAAGCACGTTGGTAGGTATCTTATTTACTAAAACCGCACCTAAGGCCATATCAAGTTTCACACAAAAAATTAAACACGTAAATACCTAATTCAATAAGAATTCAAACTTAATTTAAATATTACCTGCTACTACATCGGTAGCCTCCTGCACATCCGTGTCTGTCATGAGATGTACACGGCCATTTGCTCGTGACTTTGCTCTTGGTTGCTGACCCGCTTCTCCCGGAGTATTTTTCCTCATCTCCGGACAGTCCCTAATCATATGACCCACTTGACCGCATCGGAAGCATGCTCCAGCCACCTTTCTACACTCTCTGACGTGATTCTTGTTGCAATGAGGAAAAACTCCTATAGCCTACTGAACTACTGGATTCTGGGGTGGAAGTCTCTGGAAATTTCCAACTGGGCCTCTTTTCGGATTGTTGACCCAACGTCCGGGTCTACCGCCAACCCTCACATCTTCTTTTGGCCTTTTGCCTCTGTCAGACGATCCTGCACTTGCTTCTCTTGCCGCTACTCGGCGAAAATCACTCTCGACACGGAAACACGCATCTAGCATATCCTCATAAGTTTTCATCTCCGCATTCACTATCGCCGACTGTATCCTCGAGTCCAAACCCCTCTCGAACTTCGTCATCTTATGGCGATTATCAGACATAATCGCAGGGGCAAACTTACCCAAGGCATGGAAACGATCTGCATACTCCGACACCGTCATCCTTCCTTGCTCCAATTTGTCAAACGCTCTTATCTTTTCCAATATCGTAGTCTCTGGTACGTAGTACTTTAAGAAAACATCACAAAACTGTGCCCATGAGATTTGTGGGGTCATTCTCAACACCATTCCGTCCCACCATTCACCAGCCTTGCCACTTAGAAAGGGTGTGGCCGCATCAACCTTTATCTCCTCCGACACTTGCACTAACCGAAAACATTTCTCCACCTCAACCAACCAGTGCTGAGCCTCCTCAGGATTAGTACATCCTTCAAACTCTGGCACCCTCATCTATCTCATCTCTCCATAAAAGAACCAGATGTTATGCTGGGCCGGTGGAGGAGGCGGAGGTTGATGCTGTTGAGAAAACCCCTGTGCGATCACCGTTAGCGCATCAGTGAGCACGTGGGTTAAAACAACTTGTGGTGGCTGGTTCTCCTGTTCGTTGTTGGAGTTTCCTGCGTTATCTCTTCTTGGAGGCATTTTTTCTGAAAGATCAACATTGCATTAGCATTCAGTAGATACAAGATGTTACTGAAAGCTTGAACGTGTAAGAATGGGTGAGGTATGCTGTAAAATTATTAATACAAGATTAGATGATAAACGCGCTCACACACACCCAACCCAGATCATACTTAAACTCTAGAGAAATTAGTACTTATAACTAAGGATCAATCTTAAGGGAGAATCGTATCTTAGGTGTCTAAAAGATCATGAACCTAAGTTTCTGAGATAGATCTGAAGCCTAGGCTCTGATACCACCTGTAGCGCCCCGGCCCAAAACTGTCATCGGAACCAGTGCACCCGCCGTAGTCTTCTATGAGAACTACAAAGCGTCAAAGAAGATCAAGCGTACATCATTCATGACGTAAGATAAATCAGCGGAAACGTCGTAAAATTTAAAACTTCACCATCATTAATGTAACCAGAAAATACAGCGGAAATAAAAGGTGTTTGATCAACTGGATAACATAACTTCCAGTACAACATAATAAACATTAAGTTTCCCAACTTAAAGAGAGTAATCAAGCATCTATCTACTTCCATGCCCGTCATCCCATTGAGCCCACTCGCCATCGTCTTCGAAAAATATCATCTCATATTCTGGCTCACCTGAAAAGGAATAGAGTATCTGTTCTTAGCGAAAATATCGCCAGCAAGTAACCTGTCTATACACCTTACGGGATCACACACGACGAGTCACCAGTGTATAAGTCATTGCCCAAAATAAGATTCTCGGGTTAGCAAGTAGCATCATTATAAGAATTTCTCAAAACAGATAAATCACATAAATGATATGCGGATACGAGAACAAACATGTATTAAATCAACATATCACATAAACAAGACATAAACTAGTCACATTTCTTGCATGTCAAGTCTTATGCTTCGTGTATCATGATGCATGTACTTCTTTAAAACCACACACAACACCCATGCATATGTCTTCTTTCATAAACATGTCATGCGTGTCATTTCACAAAACATTTCATAACTCTTCTTATCATATTCTTCGCGTAGCAGAATTTTATACCCTGTGGGTGATCAATCTATAGCAAACAGAACTTTATACCCCGTGCTGAAAGGTCCACGGCCCCATTATATACATCATATATCCGTGCTGATAGGTCCACGGCCCCATTACATATATCATATATCCGTGCTGATAGGTCCACGACCCCATAAAATATTTTATATCCTGCTGTTGATTCACAGGTCACGCTTTTATACCCTGCTTTCGCAGACGTGACTTTTATACCCTTCGATCAACCAGCAGCCATAGTTTGCCATTCGAAAACTTTAATCTTTTCTTGTAAACACATGTTCTTTCACAAAGAAATTATCAATTCAAATGCAAGTGTCCATGTCATGATGCATGATGCTCATGTAACTTCGTATCAAACATGTAACTCATAAACACATCTTACATATCAAGTATACGGTCTTGCACCTCAAACACTCCATGTTCGTATCTTTCCAAGTCCGTTCGTCTCACTAATTCACTTGGGATTCCATCTTATTCTTACTTGGTCAAACTTACCATCTATTCCTCAATTACACCTTAAATACCCTTGCATTTTATGTCCAAAAGAAGTATATAGAGTTACTACACATACATAGGGCGCCTAAAGGGTAAAAAAGACTTCCATTATACTTGGAACGCAACATGAGGCGCCTATTCTAGGCGTTCAAAGTGTTCGGGAATATGCCGTATACATCGAACGCCTACATGAAGCGCCTTATGTGACATGAAGCGCTTAGTGTAGGTGTTCGAATTGTACGGGGATGCACTAGGACACATTGAACGCCTACATTAGGCGCCTAATGTGACTTGAAGCGCCTAATGTAGGTGTTCGAAGTGTTCTGACGGTTCAGAACTGTAGTTTTTCTGCAGTAACTTCCACCCAACACCTTTCTTCTTCACCCCTTCCATGTTAAACACCTCAAGATCCATCTTACCATCTAGATTCATCATGCTTAACACACAACTAACATGAATTGATTCTTAGACATGTCTAATAATATCCACTCTTAACCTTCTATCATTCACAAGCTTCAATAGATATCTTCAACCTTCTCAACACAACAAGTCTATAACAATACCATCATTCATTCTTCAATTCTCTGCAATTCCTCTCACACATCTAAGGTGTAGACAACCAACACAAGAATATAACAAGACAATAAACACATCAAGAATACACTTTCATGGGCATGCTTGACAAACAACAAAGCACCACATAGCTATTCTCAGAATACACTTTCATGGGCATACACAACTAACAACAATAATTACATATAGTAAAGCATTTAACATAGACAAGTCAAGATTACTAATGTGTGATCTGCATTTTCTCTTTATAAGAACATATGGCCTATAAAATCAAAATTAGCGTAAAGCGTATAGAAATATTACTTGCCTTGTAATCTAGATACGCTTACGGGTGTATGGCAGAATTTCTGTAAAGATTGAACCTAGATTGGACGCTCTTCCTTCATTTCCTTCTTCTTCTCTTCTTCTTCTTTCCTCTTTCTCCTTCCCTTTTCTCTCTGGCGGTTTTCCTCTCTCCTTTTTGGTGTTATAACCGATCCCTTAGGCTGATGGGGAGTTATACTAAGTGTTGTGTAACTCCCCTATCATTTAGTTGGGGGTATTTTGATAATTTTGCTTAATTTTCCTTAATTCTCACTTTTAATCCTCTCTTATTTTTCTATATTCTATTTTTCTAAGCTTCTTAACCTATACTATTACTTAAGTTGTGTTTAAGGTTAAATTCTAAATATTGAGAGTCGTACTTAATAGTCACGGGGTATGACACTCTAGATGGCAACTCCTGTGAGACATCAATTTCGACACACAAACGAGCAACAGAGGGTCGGAGAGACTCCGCAGTAGCAGTATCCAGCTTCATTGGTGTGCTCAACATCCTTCCAATCTGCATCAACGCTGAATTTGATGAAAGTGTACCGGGAGCCCTGGGAATGACACCCACACCGGCACAATTGGGACATCCACAGTAGGATCATATGTCGGTGTCCATTTAGGGAAATAAATATAGGTTAAGCTCTTATTTATTTCTGTCCACTAATTTTCTTTTTCAATTCAACTACTACATGGTAGGTGTTAAGTGTATCCTATTCTTATTATAATTCTCCTTTTCTTATTATTTATATTTTTTACTTTTCATTTTTCCTTTATTCTTTTATCACGTTTTTTTAATTATGCCTCAGGTCACGGGCATAACATTTCTACATCTTAAAACGTCGACAGCTGCCGGAGTTCACTTGTCAAGGCTTCCGGACAACCTTTTCTATAAAGAAACAGGTGCTTATGTATTTCTATTTTTTCACCGCTAGTTGTTTAGCCCAGCCCAATATATCACCATGTTTGAACTTTGAGTTTTTTTGTTTGTTTTTTTAGCACAACGTTGAAGCTTTGATAAATGTACTCAATGATAGACAAAATATAAAAGCAATACGCACAAAACATACATTATATATATATATGTATATATATATATTTGTATATGTGTATATATGTATATATATATACATATTTGTATATGTATGGAGTCTTTTGTAAATGAATCACTGGAAGCTCTTCTTGCGATAATTATCCTTGTTCTTTGCTAATTTGCTTGTGTCATATGGACATTCGTACTAGAGCTAGATGGTTTGTTGTCTGTTTGGTTTATTGCAGTTCTTGTTTGTGAAAGAAAGCGATTCATGCCTATTGTTTATTATGGCAAAAAATCTTGCTGCTTAATTCATTTTGCAAGGCCGTTTGCATTTGCTTTGTGTACAATTTGTAGGCATTTACTTGTATAAAAGAGATGCATGCTTATCTGAGAAAAAAAGAATAAGTCACAAATTTTGGGGTGATCAAAACACAGCTTTTAAGTATCATAATAATTGGTCAGCAATCAAAATGATTATATGACTATGCCAATTAGGAGAGATTTATTGATTTCGTGAGGAACTACATGTTTAAAATAAAGGGGCTATTGTATTTTCATGTATTCGTCATAATTGATCTATAGATTACTATTAAGATGAGAGTAATTCACATTATACATCTATATATGATTCATGTCTTTTACACCTAGTGTGTATATATATCTTATATTTATATTTCTTGTCCATGCGTTGTCAACTTTTTCATGGAATAACTCATTTCATAGCAGTGAACCCTGACTTGACTTGACTTAGTGTTCATCGAACGCATGACACTTTGATGCTTATATTTTATATCCATACGTATCACGCATGTTGAAATTATATCTATATTTTTGAATACGTTATAAATGTAGAAATATTGAAGAAGAAGATTGATATTAAAGGAATCAAACTTCCATTCAAGTCAAGAGTTATTTTACAAGGTTGTTCCCTTTTTATAGGGTTGAAAAAAATTTTCAACGGCTACTCTAACGGCTATTTGACTCTCTGCGGCTGTCACAGTCAATCTACTGTAAATTCTAACTGCTGTGGTAACAGCTAGGTACCAAGGCAGCTCAGCTCTGTACAGGAAAATAATTCTAAGTAATATTTACAACAAGTATGGTAGGTCGGCCTCAGCTAGTGCTTCACTACGTAACCTTAGCTCGGCATCTTCTTTAGTTCAGTACGGCCATACTTGATCTTTTCTTTGTTCCGTGCTTCGCCTCAGCTACACTTCAGCTCTGCATGGCTACTCTGTCTTCTCGGGTCTGCTTAGCCGACCTGACCCCAGGTCAGTTCGGCAGTTTACCCAGCTCGGCTGGGACTTAGTGTAGCGTCCCGCTCCCGAACCCTAGCATCGGGAACAGTGCACCCGCCATATCTCACTAAGGAGAATACAAAGCGTAGAATCAATTTCCAACATGTCCGAAAAGACGTAGAAATTTTTTTCGCGCGGAAACGTAATACCATAAAGTTAATTCATATGAATAAAAGACAAACCTCCATACAGACAATAAATATGTCATGACAATAAAGTCAACGCTCTAGCATCTAGAGTCTATCGTACTAAACAAGGTGATGTCTGATGAGACCCCAAAGAAGATACAGATGAACCGTCGCAGTTCTACTCGCATCCTAGGTGTGACCGTCCCTCTGCCCACTCTACCGTGTCAGCCCCGTCCTCAGCAAATATTCATTCATTCGCTTTCTCGTGCTTACCTGGTGGGGGGGGAGTAGGGGTGAGTGACGGGGAAATCACTCATTAGGCACCTTCCTCCAAGTCGTACAAGACTAGCATACTAAAATGATATAGCACATAACACATAAAACACGATATCACATAAGCATATGAAAGACTGCGGAAAGTAATTCACTCCAGATAAAGAATGCGCAATATCGTGATGCATGTCCTACTATGCATGTCACACGCAACAAAGTCATGTCACACAGAATGCCAAAATCTCCACCGTGCAATGCATGAACTCGGGCCCTACTGAGTGGCTGCAGGTTGTACACCCCACAGTCACCATCCTGAGTGTGCGTGGCCACGCCACCACACACCATTCTGAGTGTCGTGGCCCCGCCACCGTACACCATCCTGAGCGCCCGTGACCCGTACGTCACGACCCGCCATCAATGCAATGCACATGACATGGATGCAAAAACACAATCGTCTGAGGCCCCTGGCCCATCCTCACCATCCTCCGGCACTCAAATCTAGGTTCAGTGTTGCTCGAATGCTAAACTCAACATTTTTCGGCATCAAATCCACTTTTCCACGGCTTGTATAGGTTTATCGTGCATTTCCTATATTTTTCCTCATTTTTCTCTTATTTATTTCTATTTATTACCTAATTATCCAAATTAAATAATTTATCACAATTACTAAAATTTAGTGAAAATAATTTAATTTCAGTATTTTATAATTTCTGGAATTTATTTATAATTTTCTGATATTTATTTATATTTTTTCTATAATTATTATTATTTAAAAATTAATTACATAGCACTTATTAAATACCAGGAATTCAGAAAATAAATTAATTATTATAAAGTGGGCTGGCCCTTTTCGGCCAGCCCTGGTCCGCTACCCGCATCAGTCCGGCCCGTTAAGGCTGGACTGCACCAGAATGCTGTCGAATTCATTTTTTTTATATATTCGCGTGAATTGGGCCGGCTGGCAGCTGGCCCGGTCCGTTGGCCATTCGGCCCGGCCGCCGCCGATTCTGCCCAGATCTTTTTTTTTTCTTCCTTGTTAATGGGCCATCCCCTGATGCAATTGTAGCCAGCCCACTAGCGGCTGGCCTTTCTACAAAATCGGGCTTCGGCCCTTTCCTTTATTGTTTTTTTCTTTTAAATTCAGCAATTAACAAGAAGAGGCGCAGGAGGCGTGTACCCCATGTGCGTGCGCGTGGAGGCCACGCGCGGCCTCCCCGGCGGCGCGTGAGCCGCTCCGGCGACCTCCGGCCTCCGTTTTTCGACCCCGATCTATATTTTTTGCCTATTTCCAGTCTATGGGAACCTATTTTAAGGCCAAAACCAAAACTAAAAACTCCAAATATGCTAAAGATGTGATATTTTGATTATCAAATTTTTCCCTAAAATCAAATCCAGTTCGCGCAAAACAGTATACGCATTCCACAGTCATCAAACGCATTCCACAGTAATCAAAACTCATGCTTTTCACAGATCAAGGAACATAATATAGATTTCAGCAATTAAAAACAATAAACACATAATATATCACCAAAGCATGCTGGAATTTGTACCAATTGGAGTGGGAAAAGGGAACCTACCTGGACACAGACTAGTTACGCGATTATAAAATAACAAATAGGTTGGGATGCTCTAACTTTTTCCTTTCTTCTTTTCTTCCTTCTTCTCCCAGAGATGATCCTCTCTGCCTTTTGCACTTCTTTAATTTTTCCATTATTACTTTCTCTTTTTTTTTGCTACCCAAATCTCCCCTTCATGCTCATATATCGTTCAGCCCAGGCGTAAATCAGGGGACGGTTTCCCCCCTCAACCACGTTCCTTATCCTTTTTTTTAATTTTTTTTTAAACTTTTTTCTCTCCTTATCCTCTCGTTTTTTTCGTTTTTTATTATTATTATTATTATTATTATTATTATTATTATTATTATTATTATTATTATTATTTGTTCTTATCCTCACGACTTC
>AP025066.1:5766676-5874335 GCA_036186865.1 Eustoma russellianum | reverse complement strand
TTTTCACACCTTTTTTTATTTTTTTTATTTTTCTTATCCTCATGACCTTTTTCACATCTTATTATTATTATTATTATTATTTATTTATTTATTTATTTTGTTTTTCTTTCTTTACCTTATACATATATAACAATCTAATATAAATATAAAATTACTTGGACATAGTCCACATGCTACAAATTTATTTAATTCCGAGGGGTCGCTACACCCAACGACTACTTAATTTCTAAATTAGCACATAATGACTAATTCAAAAATTTCTGGGTGTAACATCCTACCCACCTTACAAGAAGTTTCGTCCTCGAAACTTGTTACGAAACTTGTCGTACCTTATTCAAAGAGATTTGGGTGGCGCTGCATCTGATCCTCCAACTCCCAAGTCGCTTCATTTTCCCTGTGGTTACTCCATTACACCTTGACATACGGAGTGATCAACCTTCTCAGCTCTCGTTCCTTACGGTCTATACCTCGAACAGTAGTTTCTTCATATGACGCATTCGGTCTGATTCTCTAGCGCTGTGCGTCTAGTACATTACTCGAATTAGAAACGTACTTTCTCAACTGAGAAACATGGAATAAGTTGTGCACTTGGGGCAGCGCCAGAGGTAACGCCAAACGGTAAGCTAACGAACCAATCTTTCCAAGCACTTCGTAGGGGCCAAAGTAACGAGGCCTTAGCTTACCCTTCAGATCAAAATGTGCAACTCCCTTCGTAGGCGATACCGTCAAGTAAACCTTTTCTCCGACAGTAACTTCAGGGGACGTCTTTTCGAATCTGCTCCACTCTTACTTATGTCTTGGGCAACCTTAAGTCTTTCCCGAATCAACTTTACCGTCTCCATGGTTTGCTTAGTCAGCTCTAGACCAGTAATAGTACGCTTTCCAACTTCGTCCCAATCAATGGAGACACGCACTTACGCCCGTAGAGCGCCTCAACTGGCGCCATGCCGATGGCGTTATGGTAACTGTTGTTGTTAACAAACTTGATCAACTTGCTCACACCATCCCAGTTTCTTCTGAAGTCCAGTGCGCAGCCCTCAGCATGTCCTCAATAGTCTGCATCGTCCTCTCTGACTACTCATCGGATTGCGGATGAAATGCAATGCTCAACATGGTTCCGTCTACTATATATCAACACACACGAGTTTTAACGTGTGTTATCGTTTTTAATGGTTAATAATTTTTTTTTGAACATGTTTGGTAAAGACATATAGTATGTGTGTATCTGTATGTATGACTAATGTATCATATGTAGCTCATGATCCCACAATCGTTATCTGCAGTTTGTCACATGTATTATGTCTATGTTGTTTGTTAGCTGAGTTTTAAGCGGTACACCCATTGTGCGCGTTTATTTTAGTCTTGGTTTATCGTGATCTCTCATTTGTACTTGTGTTAGTTGTTAATGACATTTGTCACGTGCACTCTATATTCTTGTACTATCTTATCTTATTATTGTATAAATGTCGTTATATAAATTATGCTGAAGAAAATGCATAAATGCATAGATTTTACTGTAACGTAGATATATATAATTTATTCGGGTGTTTAAGTATGATAATTAATTAGTTATTTTTTTATGTTATTAACTTATTTACAATTTAATACATTACAATGTTGTCCTGCAATATTACGTTGTCCAACCTCGTAATTAGTCTACTTTACTTCAGTTGTATATGTTAATGATTTTGTTTTAAAATTTGTAAATGTATGCCTATATCGCAATCCATATATTGTATAAAAAGTATTTGTCTTACTGTATTCCTTGTAATTGTGTTGTTTGTAGTCGTTGTATATTGCGCTGTGTATTACTTGTTTCGTTTGTATTTAGTTAAGTCGAGGTGTCTTTGATATAATTGTGTATATGCTTGTGCATATCCACTTAGAATCGTTTAATTACTTTTGTTTCATGTATTATTTGTATGTTTTGTTTTTTTGTTTTATTTACGTTATATCATTAACGTTTTGTAACAATTTGCGTTTGTCTATTTGTTTCTTTTTTTTGTATTACTATGTGGATTAGTAACCCATGATATATATTAACATCTAATGTTTATAAATTTCTAAGTTGGTTATCTGGAATTAGTTCGTTTTTTTTTTCTTTTTTGTGATCATTTAGCACCTATAATCCCGACTCATCGTATATCTCTTATATGTTCGCTACTCCTATATTGTCATCGTATTCTACATATATAGAGCTTTTACCTATTACTTTATTCATTCTCTCTTTTTTTTTGTTGGTCGCTTTGTATGCATATGTATATATGTATATATTTATGTATATGTGTGCGTATGTGTATATATATATTGTTGACTTATGTTGCTGTATATTTATAGTTCATTATATTGTGTGATATCCCTTTTTTTCTGTATTATATCTCCTTGCTTAATTATGCTGGATTTTGTATGTTAATGTTCTAGTACGTGGTTAACAAGTGGGAATATGTCGTTAAAGTATGTTGTATTGATCGGTTCGTGTATATATAGTTAATTAGCAATATTGTGTATTATGATCTTGTGTTTAAGTTTTTTTTTGTCTTAGGGAACTTCGTTGATGTCAACTGTCCACTCAAACTTTGCATTCTTATGTTTTCGACTGCACAGGGCACCAGTATCAATGAAAATCCTTAAATGAATTCCATGTGGTAGCCGGTCAAACCAAGAACTCCTTTATTTCGGTTACCTTGTTCGGTCAGGGCTACTCAGCAATAGCTTTAATCTTCTTCGGATCCACTGAAGTTCATTCTTCTGAACTTACGTGACTTAAGAAAGCCACGCTTCCGCTGCGCAACTCTGATCATTTATCTCTGACTAACATCATCTGTACTGATGATGAGTCATTGAGACCTGGTCACCTACGGTTGGACTCTGTTACGACGTCGCCAGGCCCCCTGATGTATGCATCAGTCGTCACGTGGGTCTGGATACTGATCCTTGCTTCCCTTTATGTTGTAACTGATTCTGTTGTGGTGGTGTCAACCTCTACTCAGAGTCCTCTTTCGTAAGATGTCCCGGTTGTCGTACTGCTACTTGCATAGCCCCCCATACTGACCCATAGTGTGACATCCACATTGAGCAACTTGGTGGCGGCAGTAGGCCCTGCACACTTCGTGGTTGTACTTTCGTCACGAGCGGTCTTGTGGATTATTAGCGGCATGTCGCATATTTATGCTCCCCGGTGAAGGACTCTCTCTAACCAATTGGATTCGGATGTCATGCATTTCTTTGTAATAGAACCTCAGACCCGGTGGTGCCGACGTCGGAAGGCGCTAGTTCCAATGCTAATAACACTGCGCACGTCTATAGTTGCTGTTTGCGTCAAAATGGTGGCCATGGTGTCGGTTAATGCTTGGAGACTGACCCCCTGATCCTGGTGGTCGTTGCCCTAACCACCGTCGCCTCCTTTGTCAGATTTCTTTTTTTCCATGATGCAACGACATTTTCTTTGGATTTCGTGCAAACTTGACGGAATAAGGATTGACAGGATAATAGAGGAATTGAGCATTTAGGATGCTCACGCGATAGTTCTGGGGTATAATGGTATGAAATAGAGAAAACTCCCAACGGCACACACCTTCCCTAACCGATCACAACTTAGGTCTACTTCATTTATTAGGGGTATTATTGTTTTTCCTAGGTAGAGATCATAGCTTATGACTAAGTGATCTAGTTAATCCTGCGTTCCCGAGGCGGATCTGAAGCCTCGGCTCTGATACCACCTTGTAGCGCCCTGCTCCCGAACCCTAGCATCGGGAACAGTGCGCCCGCCGTATCTCACTAAGGAGAATACAAAGCGTAGAATCAATTTCCAACATGTCCGAAAAGACGTAGAAATTTTTTTCGCGCGGAAACGTAATACCATAAAGTTAATTCATATGAATAAAGACAAACCTCCATACAGACAATAATATGTCATGACAATAAAGTCAACGCTCTAGCATCTAGAGACTATCGTACTAAACAAGGTGATGTCTGATGAGACCCCAAAGAAGATACAGATGAACCGTCGCAGTTCTACTCGTTATCCTAGGTGTGGACCGTCCCTCTGTCCACTCTACCGTGTCAGTCCCGTCCTCAGCAAAGATTCATTCATTCGCTTTCTCGTGCTTACCTGGTTGGGGGGGGGGGAAGTAGGGGTGGAGTGACGGGGAAATCACTCAGTAGGCACCTGCCTCCAAGTCGTACAAGACTAGCATACTAAAACGATATAGCACATAACACATAAAATACGATATCACATAAGCATATGAAAGACTGCGGAAAGTAATTCACTCCAGATAAAGAATGCGCAACATCGTGATGCTTGTCCTACTATGCATGTCACAAGCAACAAAGTCATGTCACATAGAATGCCGATATCTCCACGTGCCATGCATGAACCCGGGTCCCTACTGAGTGGCTGCAAGTCGTACACCCCACAGTCACCATCCTGAGTGTGCGTGGCCGCGCCACCGCACACCATCCTGAGTGTCGTGGCCCTGCCACCGTACACCATCCTGAGCGCCCGTGACCCGTACGTCACGACCCGCCATCAATGCAATGCACGTGCCATGGATGCCAAAACACAATCGCTGAGGCCCCTGGCCCATCCTCACTATCCTCCGGCACTCAAATCTAGGTTCAGTGTTGGCTCGAATGCTAAACTCAACATTTTTCGACATCAAATCTACTTTTCCATGGCTTGTATACGTTTATCGTGCATTCCCTATATTTTTCCTCATTTTCCCCTTATTTATTTCTATTTATTACCTAATTATCCAAATTAAATAATTTACCACAATTACTAAAATTTAGTGAAAAATAATTTAATTTTAGCATTTTATAATTTCTGGAATTTATTTATAATTTTCTGATATTTATTTATATTTTTTCCTATAATTATTATTATTAAAAATTAATTAGCACTTATTAAATATCAGGAATTCAAAAAATAGTTAATTAATTATTATAAGTGGGCTGGCCCTTTCGACCAGCCCTGGTCTGCTACCGCATCAATCCGGCCTGTTAAGGCTGGACTGCACCAGAATGCTGTCGAATTCATTTTTTATATATTCGCGTGAATTAGGCCGGCTGGCAGCTGGCCCGGTCCGTTGGCCTTTCGGCCCGGTCCGCCGTCGATTCCGCCCAGATCTTTTTTTTCCTTCCTGGTTAATGGGCCCATCCTCTGATACAATTGTAGCCAGCCCCTAGCGGCTGCCCTTTCTGGCAAAATCGGGCTTCAGCCCTTTCCTTTATTGTTTTTTTTCTTTTCAATTCAGCAATTAACAGGATGAGGCGCAGGAGGCGCGTTACCCCATGTGCGCGTGCGTGGAGGCCACGCGCAGCCTCCCTGGCGGCGCGGTGAGCCGCTCCAGCGACCTCCGGCCTTCGGTTTTCGACCCCGGATCTATATTTTTTGCATGTTTCCAGTCTATGGGAACCTATTCTAAGGCCAAACCAAAACTAAAAACTCCAAATATGCTAAAGATGTGATATTTGATTATCAAATTTTTCCCTAAAATCAAATCCAGTCCACGCAAAACAGTATACGCATTCCACAGTCATCAAACGCAGTAAAGATAATCAAACGCATTCCACAGTAATCAAAACTCATGCTTTTCACAGATCAAGCAACATAGTATAGATTTCAATAATTAAAAACAATAAACACATAATATATCACCAAGCATGCTGGAATTTGTACCAATTGGAGGGAGAAAAGGGAACCTACCTGGACACAGACTAGTTACGCGATTATAAAATAACAAATGGGTTGGGATGCTCTAACTTTTTCCTTTCTTTTTTTCTTCCTTCTTCTCCCAGGGATGATCATCTCTGCCTTTTGCACTTCTTTAATTTTTCCATTATTACTTTCTCTCTTTTTTTTGCTACCCAAATCTCCCCTTCATGCTCATATATCGTTCAACCCAGGCGTAAATAAGGGGACGGTTTCCCCCCTCAACCACGTTCCTTATCCTTTTTTTTAATTTTTTTAACTTTTTTCTTTCCTATCCTCTCGTTTTTTTTTCGTTTATTATTATTATATTATTATTATTATTATTATTATTATTATTTATTATTATTATTATTATTTTATTTGTTCTTATCCTCACGACTTCTTTTTTTTCACACCTTTTTTTATTTTTTTTATTTTTCTTATCCTCATAACCTTTTCACATTCTTATTATTATATTATTATTATTATATTATTTATTTTTTGTTTTTCTTTCTTTAATAATCTAATATAATTATAAAATTACTTGGACATAGTCCCACATGCTACAAATTTATTTAATTCCGAGGGGGTCCTTACACCCAACGACTACTTAATTTCTAAATTAGCACATAATGACTAATTCGAAAATTTCTGGGTGTAACACTTAGTTTCTACACTCTCCCTCAAGCTTAGTTATATATATTGTATGCAACCAAACTTGGACATCAAATGTAAACGATACGGATTGAGACTGGTTTTTGTGAGCAGGTTCATCTATTTGGTCAGTGGTAGAAATGTGTATCAGTCTAATCTCGTTGTCTTCTATTTTTTCTCGAATGAACTGTCTGTCAATTTTCTACATATTTTGATTTGTCGTGCTGAATTGGGTTCTCCGCCATGCTTATCGCTGAGACACTGTCGCAAGGTAGTTTTGGATGACAGAACTGACTTTTATGTGAAGATCTCGAGTACTCTTTTGAACCAACTCCTTCGCATATTCCTAAAGCAAGGGCTCTCACCTCAGCTTCTGTGCTGCTCCTTGATACTACAGGTTGTTTCTTGCTTCTCCATGTAACTAAGTTACCCATAGAAATGTCCATAACCTTGTAGTTGAATCTCATATCAGACCTGGATCCAGTCAGTCTGCACCCGGTAAAAATTTTAATACTTGTGATCTATTCTCTTCTTGAAACTTAGTCTTTGACCAGGTGCATTCTTTAGGTACCTGAGAATTCTCAGAGCAGCTTGGAGATGCTCGATTAGTAGGATTGTGCATATATTGTGATACAAAACTGACAGTATAGCAGATATCTGATCTATTGTGTGAAAGATAGATTAGTTTTTCAATAGTCCTTGATAATTAAGTTTATCAGATGGAGCAGTATCTCACTGCTCCCTTGGTTGTATCTAGGTTCTACTGGAGTATTTGTTGGTCTGCATCCGAGCAGACCCGTTTCCTTAAGGAGGTCAAGGATGTATTTCCTTTGTGAAATAAACATTCCTTCTTTATTCCTAGCAATTTCCATTCCTAGAAAGTATTTTAACTTACCGAGATCATTCAACTCAAATTGTTCAGATAGTTTGATTTTTAATATTGTTTATGCCGAGGTGATCATTCCCAGTAATTATGATATCAACGTATACTATTAATATGGTTAGCTTCCCCTTAGGTGAAATTTGGTAAACAGTGTGTGATCACTGTGACTTTGGCTGAATTTCAGGTCGGTTACTACCTTAGTGAAGGATTTGAACTAGGCCCAATGTGATTGCTTTAGCCGATACAATGATTTCTTTAGCTTGCACATTTATTCTTATTTGTTTCATTAACGAATCTTGGTGGAATGTTCATATGTACTTCTTCAGCTAGATCACCGTTTAGAAAAACATTTTTAACATCTAACTGGTAGAGCTCCCAGTCTGCTTTTATTGCAACAGAAAAAATAACTCGAATAGTATTGAGTTTAGCTACTGGTTGCAAATGTTTTTAAATAATCTATTCCATATGTTGTATGAATCTTTTAGCTACTAATATTGCTTTGTACTTATTTATTGTTCCATCATTATTATACTTAACGGTGAAGATCCACATGCATCCTACTGTTTTTATGGATGCCGAGGTGGGGTCAGTTCCCCACTTTGATTCTTTATTAGAGCATTCAATTCTTCATTACTGCTCTCTGCCATTCAGGTCAGCTTAGTGCTTCCTCTATGATTCTTGGAATAATTCTCTCATCAAGTGAGCACCACAAATGTTTTAAAGTTAGGATTTAATTTACTGTAAAAAAAAACATTACTATTCTATGGGATATTTAATGCATACTGATTTCTTGGTGCACTCTCGTGTTTTCTTTTCTTAGTGCAATTGGTCTATTGTCTATTTGGGTTTCATGATTAAACTCTTGGTCTTCGGCTGTTAGTGATAGTGGTTCAGCTTGGTTACTGCTTTCTGGATTTTCGTCATAATTGGAGACTATAGGAGAGTTAAGTACAGGTTGGGGATCAATATTGCTGACCTGAGAGGGTTGGTTGCCGAGCTGCGGTGAGACAACTCGGCGGGGGCTGTTGAGCTCAGTAGGAGACTGAAGCTTGGTTTTTCTATACTATCAATTGTGGTCCAATATTCAGAAATTTTGCAATTGCTGATTTCAGTTGAGGATTTGTAAATGCATTTCTTTCATCAAAGATGACATCAAGTGGTACAAACATTCTTTTATTGGCTGGATAGTAATACTTGTAACCTTTCTGTGACCCAAAATATCCTAGGAAGAAGATGCAACTTAACAGGACCTGGGATCTAATTTTTCTCGAAGGCTTGACTGTATACAAATATATGTTGTACATCCGAATAGTTTTGAAGGGCAGCTCAGAGAGTATCTTAATGTGTGGGTAATGACTTAATAGTATTTCTCTAGAAGTTTTAAACACTAATACCCTGGATGACATCCTATTTATAAGATAGGCGGCAGTAAGAAGGGTCTCTCCCGAGTACTGCCTGGGTACATTCATGCTAAACATGAGAGCTCTAGTCACTTCAAACAGATGTCTATTTTTCCTAACGAACAACTCCGTTTTGTTGAAGTGTATATGTACAGGAAGTTTGGTGATAAATTCTATTTTCATGCATAAACTATTTGAAGATTGCTGTCTAAATATCAGTTTCAATGTCTGACCTGAGTGTTTTAATTATACAGCAGAACTGATTTTAATAAGTGATACATAACTCTTGAACCCTTGTCCAACCTCACTTTTATGTATTAACAAGTATTACTCATGTTACTCTAGTATGATATCCACAAAGGTTATGAACCATCTTGCTCTATTAATGTTATTTACCTTAAATGGTCCCCATATATCTGAGTGAACTAGATTTGAAAGATGTTGAAGATGTTTGTTTTTGCAGGATAACTCTGTTTAGTGTGCTTAGCTAATTGACAAGTCTCACAAGTAATGTCTTTAAGATCAGTTGAGCTAAACAATTTTGGCATTAAACTTCTGTTATGCCATAACAAATTTCCCCTATACCTGAAGTTCTAGGGTGCAAAATTCTAGAGTCTTGGTCATTTGTTAGCTCTACTGAGCTAACTAAGGCCTTGTTTTCTGACTCCAGTATGTATAGGCCAGTTATATTCCTAGCACTGCCAATCATTCCCTTCACTTTGTTTTCCTGAAACAATATTCCGTGGATGAGAAGCAGGCTTAAGCAGTTATTGATCCCTAGTAAACTGGGTAATAGAAAAAAGATTAAAACCTATACTGGGACATGAAGGACACTTCTTTAAAGTAATTCTGTTATTAATTATAGCAGTGCCTGTTCCAAAAACATTTAAGGGTAATTCCAATTTGCAACTTTAACTTTCTTTGGTTCAGAAAATAGAGAGTAGGAGTTTTTAGAAGGATACCGTCATTTGTCATATGGTCTGTAGCCCATGAGTCAATGATCCATGAATTGCTGGAGCTCGGTAGGAAGTAGCCTGCCATAGTTGCCTGGTGCAGGTCAGCTCGGTTCCCTTGTCTATTAAGCAGATTGATTAGGGTGGTAATATGCTCCTTTGTAACCACCTCAGCGTCAGCTGCTTGGACTGAGCTGAGGTGGGTTGTATTTGGACATGCTGCTCCAAGCTGAGCTGTGCTATTTACGTGATGTGCAGCACTGTGTCCAGTAGAGAATGGCCTCTGTTGTGGTCTCCAGGGGGCATTGCTGGTCTTCAGAGGAGGCTTCCCTTCTTTGACCAGCTTCGTTTGTAATTTCCAATAATCATCGACTATATGGCCTTCCTTCTTACAGTATTTGCACACTTTGCCTTCAGCTGAGGCATAATGTCTTGTAACAGCCAGAGCAGAGGCTACTGACTGTTCAGAATGTAGTGTTGAGGACTCCACAGTTGTAGATCCTCCCATCATAACCTTCTTTCGGCGTTCTTCATGTTTTATTTCAGCGAAGGCAGCCTTCAGATAGGCAGAGTGGTTTTGTACTCAGAACTCGGACTTCGTCCAATGTCGAATTCTGGGTTCAGTACAGTCAGGAAGTGGAAAGACCCGTTTACTTTCTGTTATTTCTTATATAGTGCAGCATCAGTGACACAAGACCACTGATGTGCTTTAAAGTATCAATTTGCTGCCATGCTTTTGTCAGAAGGGTTGTAGTACTTGTGGAAAATAATATTCCCTTGTTTCAGCTTATGAAGATGAGCTTCGGTTTCATATAATTCTAAGATGTTGTCATGTTTGGAATACATCTCCTTGACTGCAGCCCAGATCTCTGCTGCAGTATTATACATCATGAAGTCATCGGAAATGTCTGGCTGCATAGAGCATATCAGCCAAGCCATTATCATTTTGTTCTCCGACTTCCACTGTCGGAAATTTGCATCTGTTTCTGATGGAACAGGAACTGTTCCATATAAGTATTCTTCTTTACCTTTGCCAGTGATATACATCTCTACCCCTTGAGACCATGAGAGGTAGTTATCTCCATTTAGTTTGTGGTTGGTAATGGATACAGAAGAATCATCAGTAAGTGAAAGAGGAACACGTACTACTCCCGAAGAATCGGAGGTAGAGGTGGCCTCTGTATATTCAGAAGTAGACATTTTTCAATGAAAGTTTGAAGATGCAGAAACAGAGCATGAGCTTGCAGATATTTTTGAATCAGATGAGCTCTAATACCATGTAAAAATATTAAAGAAGGAGATTAGCATTGAAGGAATTAAACTTCCATTCAAGTAAAGAGTTAACTTACAAAGTTGTTCCCCTTTTATAGGGTTGAAAATATTTTCAACGGCTACTCTAACGGCTATTTGACTTTCTGTAGCTATCGCAGTCAACCTACTGTAAATTTTAACGGCTATCGTAACGGTTAGTTACCAAGGCAGCTCAGCTCTGTACAGAAAAATAATTCTAAGTAATATTTACACAAGTATGGTAGGTTGGCCTCAGCTGGTGCTTCACTTCGTAACCTCAGGTCGACATCTTCTTTAGTTCAGCACAGCCATACTTGATCTTTTCTTTGTTCCGTGCTTCACCTCAGCTGCACTTCAGCTCTGCACGGCTAGTATGTCTTCTCGGGTCTGCTTAGTCGACCTGACCCCAGGTCAGCTCAGCAGTTTACCCAGCTCGAGTGGGACTTATTTTCTACAATAAATCACATCCATTTCGTTTGACGTCATTAACCGCAAAGACTTCAGTCTTTTAGTTAAAAGGACGATACCATTAAATGAGCTATTTCATGACAAAGTTGACAATACGTGGATAAAAATTATAAATAAGGCATATGGCATTCACTCAAAAAGTTTGTAAAGGCCCGAGAAAATATTTCCAATTAGGGGGACAATCTTGTTTAGTTTGATGAAAAGGTTAATATTAATTGGAAGAAGAACGGTTTTGGTCATTGACGGTGCAAAAATTCTGCTAATTTGAGGGTTATCCAGGCTGGAGATCGAGAAAAGGCTGATTGCAAATCCAAAAACGGATTCAAATTCTTTGCAAAGAGGAGATTAAGATAAAGGTAAAGTTTATAAATTTTGGTTAAGAATTAATCAATCTATTTTTTAGGGTTTGAGGCTCTCAAAAAAAGTTGATTTTGGACAATTTTTGATGGTTGAGCTGGGAATAAGAAATGTATATCCAAAATTTGCTAGTCATGACCCTGGAGATGTAGCCGACGCAACGCACCAGAGTTGTCGCTTGGATGAAAGCCTTTTGGCGTTTCAGGGGAGCTTCTATTTCCACCAAGCACAAGGCGCCCGGGTTTGCGTCGGGGGCACCGGTTGAGATCAGGGAGTAAGAAAGTGGAGCAAAATATAAGGACTCCAATCATGCGCTGCCACGTGTACAATCAACTCTTTTTAAAAACAAAAAAAATTAAACCTCTTCTCTTTTGTACACGTGGCAGCACATGATTGGAGGCCTCATATTTTGCATCACTTTCTGCCTCTCCTGATCTCAACCGCGGGGGCACTGTCTCAAGCAGGAATTTTGTCAAACTTCATCCAATAATAACTTGAGTTGCAAAATTAGATGGAAAGTGATTCAAAATGCATTAAAATCGCGTTTCAAACCTCTTTTATTTTGATGTTTTAAACTAAATAAAAATAGGTTTCTAACATAATCAAAAACTACACTCGGAAATACACATGTGAAGATATACGTTATGATACATAAACTTGTTCTTGACATATTTAAGACTACATATCTACGACTGTGATGATTCAAAAGACACGAAAAACCTCTTTAAAAATGTATAATTTTTATTCGGAAGATCATTCCCAAGTCCTATTATTTTAGAGTTATTGTTGAGGAAAGATAAAACATGTTAAATGTGTTTGTTCTGGATTTGCCTTCCATGAACATTATTTTTGAGAAATGCTTTATTAAGGAGTTGAGTTCTCACGTTTCAAAGTAATTTCTTGGTTGTAACTTTTTATTATTGTTGTATATATGAGTGTCTGGTGAATGATTGAACTCTATAAATCGAGATTTGTGTTAGGTGTCAAAATTATTGAATGAATGTGTTACATGAGATTTTTATCATAAACGAATGAAATGATACATGGAAAATCGATACATGATACCTGAAGCATATGAAAGATATTTTGATGATTGAAGCATAACATGTGATGAAATATATCAATTGGCGGAAGAGTAATATGAGGTGATTGATATTACCCTAAAGTGTGATACCTGATGATAGATATAGACTAGTGAAGCATATTATGTGATGAATGATATTAATTTCATGAAGCATGCTATATGATGACTGATAAAATGATTGAAGCTTGTAATGTGACAAGATTATGAATAATGAAGCATGTTAGGAAGTGGTCTACCCTAACATGTTTGCTGGTTTAATGAGCCTAATGAACCTATGCTATGAACATTTTATGCTAATATGTGATGATAATGCATGATAATGGTAAAGCTAAGACCTAAGACCTTTCTTAGAATATATGAGTTAATCATATTTCATATTCATATCTTACATCTTCGTTACAAACTTTGTCTATATCTTCGTATTGACCATGATCATCCAAACGTTTACATGTTTTTACCAATTGATGAAGCCGGATCTTCACCAAGGGTCTAGACGACCTCAAATTAGTTCCGTCAGTTAACTTGAAGAGTTGTTAACTGGATTGAAAATTGTAGCTGGAATAACCTCTAAAATATCCTGCACAAGAAAGCACATGTCAGAGGTCCCGGGGGGTTGGCCCCGGGAAAAACCCTCTGACACTCAAGTCAGTTTGGGTCATATCTCACTGAGATTATAATTTAAATGGTGAGTTAATAGTGTCTCACAGTATGGGCTGAAGAGCAATGTGTATGAACTTGCTTTAGGATCTGAGTTTTTGAATTCCGGATCTTCTTCTTTGTCTTGGTTGGCTTTCTTTTTATGGACCTTTTCGCGCCTTTGGCTTCTGATAGTGGATAAGACATTTGCTTGGGGCAGAAAGCCTAGGACGTTGTAGGTCTGCTGATGTGACCAGTAGCCTGACTGATGTGACTAATAGGCCGACCTGGCTGATGTAACTAGTAGGCCGGCTGTTGTGACCTTGGCGTGTTCAGGAAGAATAACCAGCTGCATTTACTATATTCGAATTGCACCTCTGTCTGAGGGTCCCACATGGTAATATCGTGCTTGGTTCCTTTGCTGAAGTACTTTGACGGAGTGCAAAATCAAGTCTTGCCGAAGTGCATGACTAGGCCTTGCCCAGCTGAAGTGGTCTGAAGTACGGCACTGGGACATAAATTGAAGTTGGTACCGAGGTGCAAACCTTGTCATATTCTTCGATGTTATAAGGGCGTCATGATGCCCCGCTGAGGTACAGCCAAGGCTGAACAGTCATGCTTGGGCGTTGTACTGCTGAACTGCAGTACTTGAGTGCTGAGCTACTGGGGTTGAACCGCTGACTGTTGTTGACTAACAGATGATTTAGTTATGGTTTATCACCATGATCATCAATATTTTCATTTTGAAAATGGTTATCCATATATGTTTGTTTCTTATAGGGATAATTACTTATACATTTTGTATTTAGACATAATTACCCTTAACTCCTTATATTTTAAACATCGATATTTACAACAACCCCGTGAGGTTTTTGGCCAAAACTAGAAATACTATTTTTGGTCAAAGTTAACTAGAAATATACGTTTAATCACTTGTTAAGGTAAAAACATAAATCAAAAGAGGGTTTAAAGAATCATATATCAAACAACAGACAAATAAAAAGCGATACTTTCTGCTAAGTTTGATTGAGAACTCTTGTTTTTGGTTTAATTCGAAAATACAAAGCTGTAAAAATCTAACAACGTCGGATGTATTCGTATGGATTTTCTTGATCTAACAATGTCGACGGCTGCCGGAGTTCACTTGTTAAGGTTTCGCCCTACAAACAGAAACACTCCCAAATATTGGCCAACAGTTGCTTATGTAGTCCTGTGTTTTTACAGGTGGTTTAGCCCAGCCCAATATATTAACATGGTCGAACTTTGAGGGTTTTTCCTTTTTGTTTTTTATAGCATAACTTTGAAGCTTCGGTAAATTTACTTAATGATAGACAAAATATAAAAGATGCACGCACAAAACCTACATACAATATATATATATATATATATATATATTATATATATATATATTATATATATATATGTGTGTGTGTTGTTATATATGATTGGTTTTGATGATTTGCACAAGTATAGCATGCTAAAAGGTTCAAAGGTTTGAGTGAAAGTGTTGATCAAATTTCAAGCGCTTAATCTATGTTTTAGCTCTCTAAAGATAATAGAAAGGTTGGCTATGGTATGAGGCGCCTCACCAAGCGCTTCATTAATAAAAACCTCTGAACAGAAAGTTTTGAAAGAAAATGGAGCACTATATAAAGCGCTTCATCTTCTGACTTCTCTGAACAAAGCATGGAGCACTATGAGGCGCCTCACCAAGCGCTTCATTCAATAAAAACCTCTGAACAGAGTTTTGAAAGAAACATGAGCACTATATAAACGCTTCATCTTCTGACTTCTCTGAACAGAAGGTTGGATAAAACATAAAGCACTTCACCAAGCACTTCATCAAATGAAACGTCTGAACAGAATGTTGGGCTAAAACATAAAGCGATATATAAAGCGCTTTACTCTTTTGACCTCTCTGAACAGAAAGGTTTGCTAAAACATAAGGCACTTCATCAAGCGCTTCATTGAATGAAACATTTGAACAGAATGTTGTCAAAACCATAAAGCAATATATAAAGCGCTTTGTCGGTTGAACTCCAGAAACAGAGAGTTCTGGATGAATCATGAAGCACTACATAAAGCGCTTCCATTCGAACATCTGAAGGCATGACGAAAATTCTGCAGGTACAATTGTCTCTCTCCTATCTTTTTAGTTTAGCAATGTGATTTTTATTTTCCCCATGCTAACTTGACAGCTGCAGATTTTTCAAAAAGGCAATCAATGGATTTTGAAAATCTTTCCATTTTGAGCTTAAAAATACAAAGCTTCTCCAAGAAGCTTGACTTCTTTCAAGAAGTGTCCTTCAAAGTAATGATGTTCAAACAAGTGGGAACAAAATATCTCTCTCCTCCTTTCTCTCCATTCCAACGGCTATCAGGATTTCTATAAGGCATGGGAGATTCATTTTGAAGACAACTTTCTACCTCAAGCTCTCAAGTCTTCATTGTATTTTGCTCTCAAAATCATTGTAAAATTACTTTATTGTTGAGAGAGTGATGATTGTAAAGAAGAAGAGGTCTTCTTCTAAGTGAGGATGGTGAGGAGCAGAGATTTAGATTGTTGGTCAAGGAGAAAGGTGCTTCTTGTTGGGGGGGTGGGCGAAAATTCAAGCTTCCAAGAGCTAGTTGATGGTGTTGGAGCAACATTATTCATCCATAGAAGGTTTCTTTGTGAAGAGAAGATCTAAGGAGGCTAGGCTTCAAGGAGGTTGAGTGTTCATTGTTGAAACTCAAGCTTCCAAGAGCTAGTTGATGGTGTAGGAGCTACATCATACTCCATAGAAGGTTTCCTTTGGTGCAAAGAAGATCTTAAGGAGGCTAGGCTTCAAAGAGGTTGATGTTTGTGTTCTTGAGCTAGGTTTGCTAAACCTAGCTTGTTCTTGTATTTTATTTGATTGTTGTTTCCCCCCAAATAGAAATAACATCTCCTTGTTCAAAAATCTTTCTTGTTCAAAGGCAAGAAGGTAGAGGAGTAGAGTCTTTGACTTGAACTTCTATAAATTTGGTGTTCTTCATTTCTTCAAGTTATTTTCTTCAAAGAACACTTCAAGTATTGGTCAAAACACTTCCCATTGTAAAAAGATTCGAAAAAGAACCATACTTGTATAAACACACTATTCAACCCCCCCTTCTAGTGTGTTTCACGGACCTAACAATTATATCAGAGCCTAACCTTGATTTTTTGATAGTCAAATAGCAAGGCTTGATCCTATCTAGTATGGAAGAAACACCTATGATTGGGAATCTTCGGGTGGTGAGTCTTCTAGAACAAGAAAAAGAAGACAAGAGACTTTGATACCCTCCATATCAAATATTCATACCAAAATGCCTATGTTTGATCCAAAGAATTACTCTCCATGGAAATCAAACATAGAGACTCATCTTCGGGGTTGTGGGCTACCGGATTTGGAAAGAGGTCACTAAGGGTTCAAAAGCTTCTATTGACTATGATAATCCAACTCAAGAAGAAGAGTTGTTATTTGCTATAAATGGAAAAGCTCTTGATATCTTGAATAGTGCTCTACCTCCAAATGAGAGAGCTAAGATTCAAGGTATTCAATCCGCTCATGAAGCATGGACAAAGTTGGAAATGATTCATGAATGTGACCGTGATGATGACAAGGATCTTGATCTTGTAGCCATAAGTGATGATGATCTTGAAAAGGAATATTCTTGTTTCATGGCCATCGAAGATGATATGGAGGTATGTACAAAATCTTCTCATTACAAAATGCAAGATGAATTTGATGACATGATTGAGGAGAATGATTTGTTAAGTCTCAAATATAAGCGTGTTAAATGAGATTTTAGGGAATGCATAAATGAGTATAATGTCACGCTTGAAAACAACATTGCATTGCAACTTGAATATGATATTCTTATGACCATGCATAAAGTTGTTGCTAATGAGAATTGTTGTTTGAGATATGAAAGTGAGATTCATTTGAGCACAATGGAAAAAATGTTTGAGGGCAAACATGCTTTAAATAAGATGCAATTAGTCAAGAGCAAGCATTGATAAAACCGGATTAGGTTATGTATCTAGTGTGAGCATGAAACCTTCAACTATGCCTTTGATTAAATTTACCAAATCAAGTAATGCATCCACTCCCTCCTTCAAAGAATCAAAATCATCTTTGAAGAAACAAACATGTACCTCATGGCAAGGCAAAAGAATCCTAGGTATCAAAACCTTTGGTTAAGTCCGTTGCCAAAACCTCTTCCTTAGTACCAAGGAAGAACATGCATAAACATGAATCACGGATTATGCCTACACATAAGCATCATGATCATTCTTACTCTCGGATTATGCCTACACATAAGCATCATGATCATTCTTACTCTCGGATTATGCCTACATATAAGCTCATGATCATCCTTACTATCACAAACGTATTCCTACATGCTTCTATTGCAATAAGAAAGGTCATGTAGAAAGAGTTTGTAGAGCTAAGAGAAATACACGTCTTGTATGAGTGCCAAAGGGTCAAGTGCATGTTACCAACCCTCAAGGACCCAAAACAAAAAAGGTACCAAGGTCATATGTTGAATTTGTAGGCCCTAGCATTAAATGGAGAAATCAAGGACAAAGGCGTCCAATGGGTCGTCGACAGTGGGTGTTCCAATCATATGACAGGAAACAAAGATGTTTCATAAGATCACTATGCAAGATGGAGGAGTTGTCCACTTCGGAGGTAGCAAAGGTCAAATCAAAGGACATGGTAAAGTGAGTAACAATTCTTTCTCTCTTAGTGATGTACTTTATGTGGATGGGCTTAAGTATCATTTGATAAGTGTGAGCCAATTGTGTGATGCCAATTATGAAGTTACATTTTTGAAAACAAAATGCATTGTGAAAAAGGATGATGTTGTTATGTTTGAGGCTTTGAGGGACAAAAAACATTTACAAACTTAGCATAATGATTTAGTTTCACAAAATGTATCTTGTTTAGTTGCTAAAAATGATTTGGCACAACTATGGCATAGACGCCATCGGATACGTTTGTTTTAAAATGTTTAAATATATTTGTGAAAATGAAAAAGTTCGAGGGCTTTCCAAAATGAATTTGAAAACTAACAACTTTGCAACACTTGTCAAAAAGGAAAGCTTGTGAAAACAAGCTTTAGGCCCAAAACAAATATTTCCACCTCCAAACCCCTACAATGTTACATATGGATTTGTATGGGGATATTGGTACAAAAAGCTTGGGCGGTAAACATTACACATTTGTGGTAGTAGATGATTGCACTAGATACACATGGGTAATGTTTCTTGCTAAGAAAAGTGATGCATGTCATGAGTTCATTGATTTATGTAGGCAATTGGAAAATTACACGAGTGACACCATTAAGACAATTAGAAGTGATCGTGGTGGAGAGTTTGATGGAGATTTTCAAAGGTTTTGTGTATCCAAAGGATATGTACATAACTTTTCGGCTCCAAGAACTCCACAACAAAATGGTGTGGCCGAACAAAAGAATAGAACCCTACAAGAAATGAGTAGGGCAATGCTTAATGAGTTCGGCTTGCCCAAATATTTTTGGGCCGAAGCGGTTAATGCCGCTTGTCATATAATTAATCGTGTCTATTTAAGACCATACCTAATATGACTCCTTATAAACTTTGGAATGACAAAGTCCCCAACATTGGGTGTTTCAAAGTGAACTTTGGAATGACAAAGTCCCCAACATTGGGTATTTCAAAGTGTTTGGTTGTAAGTGTTTCATACTTAACACTAAAGACACTTTGGACAAGCTTGATTTCAAAGCGGATGAGGGTATAATTTTTAGGTTATGCCTCAAATAGTAAAGCATTTCGTGTATTCAACAAAAGAAGCCAAAAGGTGGAAGAATCTATTCATGTTAAGTTTAGTGAATCACTTAGTGATGAAACTAAACTCAATGATGAAAATGAAGATGATGAAGGTGATACTTCTCAAGAAAAATTCTTAATATTGTTCCAAGTGTTGTTTATCAAGAAGAAGTTGTTGATAAACCACCTAAAGGAAAAATCTTCATCAATTTAAAGATTGATCCTATTGAAGGAACTCAACCACTTAGTGTCAAAGAACAAAGTGAAACAAGTAGAGACATTCACAAGGTCCTCTTAAGGATACACAAAATGTTGACAATGCATCTCATTTTTCGGAAATGATTCACACATTGACAATGACATTTGTCTCATCAGGAAAGCGATCATGAGGAGGTTGGTGGGGATGTATCCAATATTCCTAGGTCATTTAAGCATAAGAAGTTCTCATCCTCATGATCTAATTATAGGTGATATAAATCACGGAATTACAACTCGAAGGCAATATAGAGAAAATCCTTTTGTGTCCCTTATAGAACCCAAAAATGTTAAAGAAGCACTTCTTGATGAGGATTGGATTCTAGCTATGCAAGAAGAGCTAAATCAATTTGAGAGAAGTGATGTTTGAGAATTAGTTCCCAAATCTCGTGATCATCCTATTATTGGCACCAAATGGGTATTTCGTAACAAGATGGATGATCAAGGTAATGTCACAAGAAATAAGGCTAGATTAGTTGCTCAAGGATACTGTCAAGAAGAGGATATTGATTTTGATAAAACATTTGCACCCGTAGCACGGCTTGAAGCCATTAGAATGTTGTTAGCTTATGCTTGCTACAAGGATTTCAAGTTTTACCAAATGGATGTTAAATCTGCTTTCTTAAATGGGATTATCCAAGAAGAGGTATATGTGGCTCAACCTCCCGGGTTTGAATTTCATGATTCTCTAAATCATGTTTATAAACTCAAAAAGGCACTTTATGGCCTTAAACAAGCTCCTAGAGCTTGGTATGATAGTTTGAGTACATTTCTTCTTAATAGTGGTTTTTCAAGAGGTAAAGTGGATACAACCTTGTTTATCAAAGAACAAGGTAAACATCATTTACTTGTTCAAGTATATGTAGATGGCATTATTTTTGGTGCTACTATCCTCTTTGTGAGCAATTTGCTAGCTTAATGCAAAGTGAATTTGAAATGAGTATGATGGGAGAACTCACTCATTTCCTTGGACTTCAAATCAAGCAAACACAAGATGGAATATACGTTTCTCAAACCAAGTTTACAAAAGACTTGCTCAAAAAGTACAACTTTGGTGAAGGTAGAAATGCGAACACTCCTATGAGCACAAGTTTGAAGCTTGACAAAGATGAAAAAGGAAAGCAAATTGAGGTAACCTAGTATCGTGTCATAATTGGTAGTCTACTTTATTTGACCGCAAGTAGATCTGACATTTTGCATGTCGTATGTTTATGTGCTAGATTTCAAAGTGATCCTAGAGAAATGCATCTCATTACGGTAAAACGTATATTTTTTTTATCTTCGAGGAACTTTGAAGTTTGGTTTATTTTACCCTAAGAATGCATGCTTTGATCTTAGAGGTTGTAGTGACTCCGACTATGCCGAAAGTCTTATTGATAGGAGGAGCACATCCGGAACATGTCAATTTCTTGGAGATTTCCTTGTCTCTTGGTTTTCCAAGAGACAAAATAGCGTTGTTCTTTTTACGGCGGAATCCGAATATGTTTCGGCCGCCTCTTGTTGTGCACAATTATTATGGATGTCACACACATTAAATGATTACAATGTTAACTTTTCGAAGATACCCATCTTGTGTGACAATACTTCGGCTATTAATATTGCACAAAATCCTGTTCATCATAGTAGAACTAAACATATCGAAGTGAGACATCCCTTCATTATGGATTGTGTGCAAAAAGGGTTGGTTTGTGTTGAATTTGTTTCTACTAGTGACCAACTAGCGGATATATTCACAAAACCATTGCCTAGCGAAGTATTTGAGTCAATTAGAAGTCAGTTGGGATTACTTAACATTGATCAAGATCAAATGGTGTGAAAATATAAATGTTCTCTTGATTTTAAGCACTTTATGTTACTTTGAACTTGGGTTCATAGTCAAATTAAGCGCTTCAACGGGTTCAATGCCAATGCAGAGTTGAAACTTTTAAATGTTTTCAACTTAAAGCTCTTCAAATGATCACCTCTATCGCTCAATAGCATCAGGCGCTCGAAAGGTTAAAATTGTGTACAGTTGAAACTATGATGCATTTCAAGAAAACAAAAGCATTATTTTTTTTTTGCAAATTGCATTCATATATTGCTTTTGCACAGTGGCATTGGGCTTAATTCTATTCTATTCTAATCTTGTGCAGCAGCAGAACCTTCATGATGCTCGTCTTGAGTATTTGAAATCCACTCCATGCTAATGTTGTTGCAACTTTTGAGGATGAACCTAAGATTGTTTAGTTTTCTAAATTCTAATTCTCCACCCTTGCTTTCTATTCTTTTTGATGATTTAGGGGGAGAAATGTATTGTTTTGTTATCTGCATTGTTTTATTATGTGTTGTTGGATGTTTGTTTTGTTGTATTTTGTAAATGTGTTGTTTTGTTGTCTGCATTGCTTTGTTGTGTGTTGTTGGATGTGTTGTATTGGTTGTTGTTTGTTGTTGCTGGTTGCTGTAGAATGTGTCGCTGTTGTGTGTTGGTATTGTGTGCTGTAGCTGTAAATTTGTTGATGTTTGTAATTGCTAGGCAGTTGCTGACTGCAATTGCTGGGTGGTTGCTGCTGTTTGGTTGCTGATGTTTTCTGAATTGTTGATTGTCCTGCTGATGTGCAGCAATTCTGTTCTTTTTTATTGTGCTTGCCTGATGAGTAATATGTATTGTGGTAGTTTCTGTAAGATATTCAGTACTTTAATGGTTTTTAGCAAACTTGTTGTTAGTTGCTCATGTGAAGTAGTATGATATGCTGACCTTTATGGCCTTTATGGATGAATGTTTGGGCTGTGTTATTTTGTGTTGCTAATTGATAGAAACCAATGGTTTGGTTATGTTCAAGCAGGTCACTTGTGTGTTTGGTAGGTCGCTAGGTTTTTTGTGTGCTTGCTGTGATGGTGTTGGCTTGGCTTGTGTTTTGCAGGTGCAAGCTGGTTTGGTTATGTTTTGCTGTTTTTGGTAATATGTGCATGATGGAGTATTATGCAGGTCTTAGTGTCATGTGTGAGCTTTCTGCATGGGTTATTTTGTCACTATGGTCTTATGTTGGCCATAAGTATGACACTTAATACTATGATGGTGTTGTTAGAAATTTGGCACTACACAGCTTTCTGAACTATTGGTTTAAAAAGATTGAATGAAATCAGTACTCTGTTTCGTGTTCAATTAAGTACCTATTCTTGAACATTTGAAATGAAATCAATGTTAAATGCATTGAGTGAGGGGGAGTATAAGATGCATCTAGTGAGGGGGAGCTAAGTGTGAAATCATCAAGAAGAGGGAGATTGTTATATATGATTGGTTTTGATGATTTGCACAAGTATAGCATGCTAAAAGGTTCAAAGGTTTGAGTGAAAGTGTTGATCAAATTTCAAGCACTTAATCTAGTGTTTTAGCTCTCAGAAGATAAAACAGAAAAGTTGGCTATGGTATGAGGCGCCTCACCAAGCGCTTCATTCAATAAAAACCTCTGAACAGAAAGTTTTGAAAGAAACATGGAGCACTATATAAAGCGCTTCATCTTCTGACTTCTCTGAACAGAAGCATGGAGCACTATGAGGCGCCTCACCAAGCGCTTCATTCAATAAAAACCTCTGAATAGAATGTTTTGAAAGAAACATGGAGCACTATATAAAACGCTTCATCTTCTGACTTCTCTGAACAGAAAGGTTGGATAAAACATAAAGCACTTCACCAAGCGCTTCATCAAATGAAACGTCTGAACAGAATGTTTGGCTAAAACATAAAGCGATATATAAAGCGCTTTGCTCTTTTGACCTCTCTGAACAGAAAGGTTTGCTAAAACATAAGGCACTTCATCAAGCGCTTCATTGAATGAAACATTTGAACAGAATGTTTTCAAAACCATAAAGCAATATATAAAGTGCTTTGTCGGTTGAACTCCAGAAACAGAAAGTTCTGGATGAATCATGAAGCGCTACATAAAGCGCTTCATCCGAACATCTGAAGCATGACGAAAATTCTGCAGGTACAATTTTCTCTCTCCTATCTTTTTAGTTTACCGATGTGATTTTTATTTTCCCCATGCTAACTTGACAGCTGCAGATTTTTTCAAAAAGGCAAATCCAATGCATTTTGAAAATCTTTCCATTTTGAGCTTGAAAATACAAAGCTTCTCCAAGAAGCTTTGACTTCTTTCAAGAAGTGTCCTTCAAAGTAATGATGTTCAAACAAGTGGGACAAAAATATCTCGCTCCTCCTTTCTCCATTCCAACGGCTATGAGGATTTCTATAAGGCATGGGAGATTCATTTTTGAAGACAACTTTCTACCTCAAGCTCTCAAGTCTTCATTTTTATTTTGCTCTCAAAATCATTGTAAAATTACTTTATTGTTGAGAGTGTGATGATTGTAAAGAAGAAGAGGTCTTCTTCTAAGTGAGGATTGTGAGGAGCAAGATTTAGATTGTTGGTCAAGGAGGAAGGGTGCTTCTTGTTGGGCGAAAATTCAAGCTTCCAAGAGCTAGTTGATGGTGTTGGAGCAACATTATTCTCCATAGAAGGTTTCTTTGGTGAAGAGAAGATCTTAAGGAGGCTAGGCTTCAAGGAGGTTGAGTGTTCATTGTTGAAACTCAAGCTTCCAAGAGCTAGTTGATGGTGTAGGAGCTACATCATACTCCATAGAAGGTTTCTTTGGTGCAAAGAAGATCTTAAGGAGGCTAGGCTTCAAAGAGGTTGAGTTTTGTGTTCTTGAGCTAGGTTTGCTAAACCTAGCTTGTTCTTGTATTTTTATTTGATTGTTGTTTCCTCCCCAAAGAGAAATAACAATCTCCTTGTTCAAAAATCCTTCTTGTTCAAAGCAAGAAGGTAGAGGAGTAGAGTCTTTGACTTGAACCTCTATAAATTTGGTGTTCTTTTCATTTCTTCAAATTATTTTCTTCAAAGAACACTTCAAGTATTGGCCAAATCACTTCCTATTGTAAAAAGATTCGAAAAAGAACCATACTTGTATAAACACATTATTCAACCCCGTGTGTTTCACATACCTAACGTGTGTGTGTCTGTATTTGATGAATGGATTACTTAATGGATAAGATGTAACTATCAATTCCAATACAGGTCATGCATGACTATGGACCCATATTGATAAATGGCCGAGCAAGTTCTGCTGGATCGGAGCCATGTTTTAGATATATGGACATATACACGCTGATGACTATTTTAATATCGGAACTTTTCTATTTATATTTACTAAATTCCTTCACAACACAATAGCTTGCCATACCCCTATTATTGTTTCATTTATTTATGTTACATGTAGAGACGGGGTATCATTAGAAGCAAACTCTCTATCTCTTAGAATAGAGGTATTGTTTGCCTGCCGCTCATTCTCCTCAGACCCTAACGATAGCTTTTGATGCTGTTAGAATATATTGGACATGATTGATTAAACTTTAACCCAAAAAAACACGTGTGTTGTATCTTATCGTAGAAGATTTTATTTAGGGGTATCATAAAAACGTACTCTTTCCAAAACTGCTAGTTTTGGCTATTTAACAAATATTTGGTAATCTAAAAGCACGAAAGATAGAGTAGTAAATAATTGTGGACAAAAGCATTATAAGGGGTTGGGATATCTTCACCCTCACTTTCATCATCCTCTTTGTGATCACGCGACACGTGGCAGCAAGGGAGGGTGGTGAGGCTAGATGAGGGTAACCTGCATCTAGCCTCACCATCCCCCCTTGCTGCCACGTGTCGCGTGGTCACGCGTCACCACACTTACTTGCGGTGAGGGGATCCTATCCCTGTGACCTTAACAATAGTTAACCCCCACCCCCCTTCTTTGTAAGTGCAATAGTTTTTCTTTTCACTGTTCATTACTAGATTTCCTTACCTGGAAAAGGTAAATGTAATTCTTAGAGTGTAGTGATTCATGGCAAATGGAAGCCTTTGATTTGGACATATTTTATGCAACAGCTTGAAATATAATGGAATAAAGTAAAATGACTCACTAAATTGGTTATACTTCTTATATTGTGGAGTATCAGTTGATCGACACAGCTTTACGCAATTTTCATTATGGGTCATCAAGAAACAACCTTTGTGTGTTTCTAACACATGTATATGGTTGTGTACATCCGACTCCCAATACCCCGCCATATGCAGAAGCCCTTAAGTCAATAGGGTAATGTTGTCATTGTTGTTATGCAACATAGCAAGCCATGCTCTCGCGCGCGTGCACACACATATTTGTATACATATGTATGTATATATATGTATATATATGTGTGTGTATATATAAAAACTTTTAATTTGGACATATTTTATGCAACAAAGCAAGACATGCGTGCGCGAACACACACATATATATAGACATATATAGATATATACAAATCTTAAACAAGTTGTTTTTAAACATCATAAAACTATTATTAATTTAAGAAAAATGTCATGCCATATCCCAACACCATCACCTCTCCCACTACCACGTACCCCCAACCCATCCCCAGAAGAAAATAGAAAAATAATGCACAAACAACAGTGTACAGAAAGGACCATTGTAACGTGCCTCCAATGACATATCAAAATAGTCAAACATTCAAAAGTGTCACACCATTACCCCGTCAATTTGCAACTGTCCATACAAGCTGTCTTCCAAGATAACCTTGTGTTTTGCCTTGATTTTTGCATTGGAGTATGGCAATATATCTGTATTTTAGCCGACAGAATATTTGCCTCACCTATGCCGAGACGGGATGAGATCTCCTCACCGCGCGGTGAGTCACCGCGCGGCTGAGGACGCGACACGTGGCAGCAGTAGGGGGTGGTGAGGCTGGATGCGGGTTACCCTCATCCAGCCTCACCACCCCCCCTTGCTGCCACGTGTCATGCGGTCACGCACGCGGTGAGGGGATGCGGTGAGGGGATCCTATCCCTTTCCACACACCATGTTAAATAATTGATAATTCAACTTTGATTGAACTTATCTTGTCATCGTTTTCTTAATGTTTTTATTATCATTATATGTGACTCGTGGCTGCATATAGTATTGTCTAACAATGTAATGTTACACTAATTTTGACATTTATTTGAAAGTAACTCAGGTTGACAACGAAAGATGTGTTACATTCTATGGATTTCAGCATTGAACCAAATTAGATCAATATATATATATATATATATATATATATATATATATATATATATATATATATATATAAACTATACATAACTATACGTACTTCGTTACAATATGCATTTCACGTCTGTCTTTCTTAGGACTCGAAGCGAGCCAAAATGAGCCGATAGTGAGTTTTTTAATTTGGATTCATTTAGGTAAACGAATAGTATGGTTTGGTTTGTTTGTTCTAACGAGCTTCAAAGTTTGTTTGAATTTGGTTCGAAAACGCTATAACTTTTTAAACGACCCAAACAGTTTAACTCGTTTTCGTAAAAGAATCTAATTATGTGTTCAAACTCTGATTGTTTAATTAAATTTAACGAACAAACTCGAATCGAATACGAACCAAACTTGAACTGTTTGCTAACTGTTTGGGAACACCCCTATTCTTTCTATTTAGTTTTATCGTTTTCATTTCTTTTGTGGATTTGCCGTCCTTCACTTTTTTTTTTCTTTACATGCAAGATGCTCCCATGACTCCGGCCACGGCCGGCAATGTTTGCAGTTTGCACCCAATCGTTCTCTTCTGTTTGTTTTTCTTTTCCTTTTATTTATTTTTATATGTAATTTTACAATTGTTACAAACTTGAAGAAACATCTTGATTTGGAATTATCAAGACAATAATATTCTTAACTGTGAACTATATCTTTCTTATAAGTGCCCGCAGTTTGTGGACATAATCGATAACATTATAGTTCAGTCTTTTTTTTGACTGTCTTATTATAAAAGAGGATAATTTTAGAATTAAATTTTATTCGTAAAACCCAATAGCAAACCCTCCCTCTTCATCACGACATGACGCCGGAGATAGTATCGGTTTGGGTTGGGATCCCTTCACCCACAAATCCTTTACCTTCCTTTCCACCATGCGACACGTGACAATAGACTTTCCACCATGCGACACGTGACAATAGAGGTGGTGAGGTTAGATAAGAGACTGGGCAGCAATGGATGCATGAGGAAGGTGGAGGACACGTGTCACACTGTATGGAAGAAGTTGAGAGATTTTCGCGTGAGAGATCTCAACCCTATCGATTTATAGAATCTCACGTGTTTTATGTTACATAGGAATGTTCTGGAATAATACATTTTTGGGTGTGTTTTGACAAAGCATCGACCATGTTTTTTCTTGCCTTTACACATTCTATGGTTTTAGACTAAAATAAAAATATTGTTCTTAGAAGCATTTTGATAAAACTGAAGACTGAAATATGAAATATGAAATCTGAATGCTAAAGTTTGAATATATTAAATAGTTGAACTATTTAAATACCGAATTTATTATATTACTGTCTGGATCTGAATGATGAAACTATTAAATGTTTTGTAATAATTTACATATAAATTCTAATAATAGTTGGTTGATATCATACTAATCTTAAACAATCACTGAACATAAAAGATATATCTATTCCGAAAAATTAATACTACAACAAGTCAATTTTAAAGAAAAAAATCCTCAAGAAACGCAATAGAAATATGCACTTTTGATTCTGCCATTATTATTGTTGTTATTATTTTTTCTTTGTTCTTAAAGAATCTGCTTACAAATATATAATCGGCCAGAATAAAAAGTACTAATTGCATTTGTTAAAGAATTAACATGGAAATCACGTAACACAAAGCGACTAAATATACCAAAATTTATTGTTAAAAACAATTTGCAATGACCGAGGATTAATTGAATGCAAAACGTCATACTATCTACCGTTCTTGCTATAAAGAGATTCATATGGGACATAAATCCGGTTAATGAGCGGTTTTTTAGATGAGAGACTCATGCCTTGTCATCCACAAAATGTCTGACCTCAAAACTGTTCTTCGATAAGGAGCTGACGGCCTGAGTCCAAACACTCACACTGTGACTACCAAGATTTGAACCAACAATCTTAAGTACAATATATCACTTGAATATCAGTTGAGTTACATATCGGAGTAATGACCAAAGATTCCTAGTTGTATCAGTTATGGGGTGAAGAGAAATTCTACCCGTTTTCAGATTTAAGTGGCAAAATAGTAGCTGAAAATTTTACAAAAGTCATTCAATTCTTCTTTGTTAAGACCCGTATTTCCAAGTCGGTAGAAAAAGAAATAAAAAATAGAAAATAAAACAAAAGTGCGATGTCGATAAAATTTCGGTAGGATTAAAATTTTGAATAGGGATTTAATAGGACATCGGTAGTGTATATCGGGGTTAGAATCGCTCAGAAAAATAACCGAACGATAAGGTAACCGATATATCGATATACGACGAACTTAGATAGCGAACATTTTCGAACATACGATATGATTTAAATAAATTAGTCGGTAGCAACTTAAGTCAGTAGACATAAATTAAATCCAATAAAAGACATAACACAAGAAATTAGAACCACTCAAATAAAAGAAAAAGGAGTAGGACATAATAACATAACTTGGAAAAGGAGAAAAAGGAAAATGAATATATATATATATATATATATATATATATATATATATATTCATTATATATGCCGCCATTTAGGGTAAGAAACGGAAGAAAAAATTGTGGTTAAACAAATACCCCAATAAATACCAAGTGTATAAAATTAAGTAGGAACCAAATGATAGTATTTTGTCTTATCCTACCCACTCTCATACCCATTTGGGCGCCGCTTAAGCAATAGAGGAAGACAATATTTTGTCTTGCTTTACCCACATGGGAACAATTATTATTTATACACAAAACCTTCCACACTTCTTACCACTTTTTTACACTCTTCCTACACATCCCTTACACTCTTCAATTAAAGCCAACCACTCCCTCCGAACCTCCCACATGACCAGCCTAAGGGTCAAAAAGAATGGAAGATTTTTCTTCCAACCACTCCACTTTTTTTTACACCCTCTTACACACTTCTTACACCCTTATCTTACACATTCAAACAAAACCAAAACAACCCCATTTTACCACCCCTTATACCCGGCCAACCCCTCCAAGAAAAACAACAAAAGTCTTTTTTTTTATTACACACTTTTCTCACACCATCATATCCCCACCCTCTTACACCACCTAAATTTATCATCATATTTTCCCACTCCCTCATCCTCACTCCCAACCATTCCCCCCTCTCTTCATCTCACTTTTTTCATCTTCAATTTATTTCATCTCCCGCACTTCATCTTCTTACATATTTCAATCACCATCACTCTTTCTTCCAACCTTCTCCAACTATCATGTCTCTTCCTAATCCCATACAAGACTTCAAGAAGAAGTCTTCCTCTCCATCTTACCCTCCAAAACCGTCCCCTCCTCTCTATCTCTCACTTATTTTCATCTTCAACTTATCTCACTATCTACACACTCTCTCTTTCCTCTCCAAGGAAGAACAAGTCTTCCAAGCTTTTCTTCCATCCTTCATGGCCGAGATTTTCAAGCAAAAACAATAAAGACAAATTTCTTGGTTCTTCTCATTTACCACACTTAGCAAAACATTCATCTTCTTACAACTCTCTTTCCAATTTCAAGCAAGAAAATAAGTCTTCCAAGTCCCCATTTTGGTGTTTTGGCAGAGAGTACTAAGCAAAGAGCAAGGGAGAAGTTTTCTTCTCTTTCATTTAACACTCCAACACTTTCACCTCAAACAAATTACTCTCTTTCTTCTTCAAGACAACAAGTCTTCAAATATTCTCTTTCTTTCTTCATTGGCCGTGAACCTCCACCTAGGCAAAGGAGGAATTTTTCTTCTCTTCTTATCATCTATATACATTTAAGGTTATGTTCCAACACCTTCTTCATCCAAGAAATGAACGAAGAAAGTTGTAGAGCCAAGAATCAAGGAAGAACAAGGTAAGAACTTTATGTAGACCATGTTAAGTAGTTCCATTATTTATCTTCATAAGTTGCTCACTAACTACCTATTTTGTGTGAAAAAACCGTGGGTGTAGCAAGGCAAAAAGGATAAGGTTTTCTTCAATCCAAGTGAAGAAATCTTCACTTTCATACTAAGGTTAAGTAAGAAATGCAAATACTCTTCCTAGATCCTTCATGGATTTTCAAAGATCTATGTATTTATGTTCATACAGAGTTGGATCATTTATGAGTAAAGATGGTAAAAGGTATTATGTTACTTTCATCGATGATTACTCTAGATATGCAAAGGTATATTTGTTAAGCCACAAAAATGAGGCAGAGTCCATGTTTGTAAACTACAAGAATGAACCGATAGAGGTGGTGAATATAGTACAGATTCTTTGCAAAGGTTTTATGAAGAAAATGGAATTATTTATAAAGTCACACCCTCGTACACACCTCAATCTAGCGGAGTAGCCGAACGAAAGAACAGAACACTTAAAAATATGATGAATGCAATCTTGGTTAGTTCAGGATTGCCTCACAATATGTGGGGTGAGGGGATCTTGACTGCATGTCCTATTTTGAATACAATACCTCATAAGAAGTTAGATAAAGCACCTTACGGGTTGTGGAAAGGTTATGCACTCCAACCCAAGTTATTTGAAAGTGTGTCTCAATGTGAATATGCTAGGATAATTTGTAGTGTAATGTACTTGATGAATTGTACTAGACCCAATATAGCATATGTTGTGAATAGACTTGCAAGAGATACTCATAATCCAAATGAGAAACATTGGTGTGCATTAAGACGATTATTGAGATATCTTAAAGGTACAATGAATTTAAGACTCATGTTTAGTGGTTCATCCGCTCTTTTAGAAGGCTATTGTGATTCTAACTGTGACTGATAATGACGAGATAAATTCCACTAGTGAATATGTGTTTACATTGGGTGGTGGAGTTATCTCTTGGAAGTTATGTAAACAAACATGTAGTGCAAAATCAACAATGGAGTCTGAATTCATTGCTTTAGAACTTGCTAGTACAGAAGCTGAATGGTTAAGGAATTTATTTGTTGATATTCCTTTATGGTCTAAACATATGCCTTCTGTATCTATTCATTGTGATTCTCAAGTTGCGATTGCACGAGCAAAGAACAAGATTTATAATGGAAAGAGCCGGCATATCCGTTTAAGACATAATATTATGCGGGATTTGATAAGTTCAGGGGTGATAAACTTGGAGTTTGTAAGAACACAGTTTAACCTTGCTGACCTCTTAACTAAAGGACTAAGTAAGAAGTTAGTCTATGAAACATCGAGGGGGATGGGACTTATTCCATTTGCAGAGAATTCTTTATGACGGGAACTCAACCCACTATTAGTAGAGATCCTATAAATGGGAATCAATGTGGTAAAAACAAGTCATGAAAGAGTTCTATGTTGCACTATTAAAGTGTTCTTCCCTAAGATGTTATTGTCAATAGTGCTTGTTATAAAAAATCGAGGGTAAGATTTCGAGAATCTCTTAATGAAAATTCATAGCCATGTTGTATGGTGGTGTGAGCAGTACACACTTGATGAATTTAACCTGTATAAGCTTGGAAGTGGTGCCGCTTCCTATGGAAGCCTGGAAAACTCTCTAGAGTGCTTATGAATCCCGAGATAGGTGCATGGCCGATATCGCACAAAACCGCAAACTTGAAGAAGTAGATAATGATATGTCTTCTTGTTGTTCGTATAAACAATAGTGGAGTAAGATTCAAGACAAAGTTCATCTTACTTCCGTCTATACAACTCAAGTTATACTACCGGCGATTCAAGACCACAAGTAATGCATCCGTTATGTGTCATTATCTTCAGTTGATAGTGGAAAGGTCGGTTTATTAACATTCGAAAATGTTTGTATATAAGTTTGGATCATGTGGAGGATTGTTGGAAAAGTATAACAAAAGTACTTTAAAATATGCTCCAAACTTATATAAAACATGTAAGATGTTGTTTGGGAGATTGAAAGATGATTTGAACACTTTGAACTTGTAATAGATCACTTGGATCGATCCATGTGTAAGTTGGATCGAACTAAATAAAAGCTAAAATGAAGTTGAGCATTCTGTTCGACATAGATCGATCACATCGATCGATCGATATGATATGGATGCAAATTTGGAGCTCTCTGTCCAATATAGATCGATCACATTGATAATACATCGATCGATGTTGGCAGAATGAAAAGTTGGAGCTCTCTGTCCCACATAGATCGATCACATGGATCGATCGATGTGACATCGATTGATACATAGATCGATCGATGTTGGCAGGATGAAAAGTTGGAGCTCTCTGTCCGGCATCGATCGATCACATCGATTGATCGATGTGCCAAAAGTCACGACTTTTTATTTTGAATTGCATCTTTTGATCCAAGAATCATCTCCCTTCATACATGAACGGTATGCAACTGACATGGAGGTTAATTAAACTGCTGAAATGGGCTTTCAAAGTGGTATTTACACAACCCAATGCCTATAAATAGTAGACCTTACTATCTTAAATTGTATACAATAACTTTTGTTCAAAACTGAAATTTTTCAGCACTTGTTCTCCTCCGCCTTCTCCTTCTTCTTCTTCCACTATCAATCACTTCAATAAGCAAGTTCAATCTCTCTCTAGTAGAGCAAACTAAAGAGAGTATGCCATTATATCTTGGGAAGCATTAGTAATTGCAGTCTACCTTGCTCACTGGTAGAGGCTAAATTGCTTTAATGACAGAGTTATCAAAAAATTTGTCTCAGCTTTTCTGTAGTTTTCTTGTTTGGTTTTCTATTCCGTGACATATTTTCCAACAAAAACTTAGATAAATGCATCCATGTGAGACCTATGCAGATCACTAAAAAGCTGACTATGGAAATTTACCGCAAAAGTAATGTCTGGTCTAGTAATGATTAAGTGAGAAATCTATCAATTAATCTTCTATATTGTCATGTGTCGACTTATTCACCATTTTAATATTTGCTCCAAATGCAAATGTTGTTGTATGAGAAGCGAAATAAGATTTGCCTCTGGCTCCCCACTCTCCTCTAAAATGTCAAGTGTACGTCCTTAGACGAATTCCTTTGCCATGATGATCATGGTACTTCAATCCCCAAGAAGTATTTTAGAGACCTCGAATCATTCATGCTAACTTTATCATCAAGATGGCACTTGAAAGAGGTCATTTAGGGACCTCGAATTATTTGATTTTATACACCCACTCTGAATAAATTGCCTCATTACCTGTTGGCAACTGCTCCGATGTACAAATGTCATTTTCTTGAAGAGCTTGATCTTCCTTTTGCATAGTTGCTCACTATTTTGAATCCTATACTGCCTGAAAAGAGCATTGTCTCATCATAGGTTTACAAAACTTCTTAGTTTGATCAACAAAACAATTTCAATAGTGTCTACAGAGGAATTGTCAGTAATTAATGTCTGAAATATTCTTGTATAATAATTTTTATGACAAATGGCTCAATTTTATAATTGGTTTTATACCATTTGATCACTTCTGACAAGACACCAAAGAGTATCTTGGAGTAAAAAAGCAATTTTATGTTTCTGAGGACCCACACCATCTCTATCTTAAAGAGCTTGATCTTCCTTCTGCATAGTTGCACCCTATCTTGAATCCTATACCGCCTGAAAAAGAGCATTGACTCATCATAAGTTTACAAAACTTTTTAGTTTCATCAACAAAACAATTTCAATTGTTTGATCAACAAAAATTTATGACAAATGGCTCAATTTTATAATTGGTTTTATATCTGATAAACCAGAATTAATCGTCTGTTAGTCAACAACTGTCAACGATATAACTTCTGCAGTTCAGCACCCAAGTATTGCTGTTCAGCTATGATTGCACTCCGGTTGTGCCCCATGACATCCAGTTTACTATCGAAGAATAAGCCAAGGACGACACTTCGGCACCGAACCCCAACATCAGCTTCAGCTCAAGTGCTACACCTCAGACCACTTTAGTTAGATTCAACGTTGCACCTCAGCAAGACTTGATCTTGTACTTCGGCGAGGCTTGGTTGGGCACTTCAGCGAAGGGATAGGTGGCCCCGGTATTCTTCAATCCAAATGGCATAGTTACATAACAATAAGTGTCTGACTCTGTTATGAAAGCAGTTTTTTCTTGATCTTCTAATGCCACAATGATCTAATGATAGCCTTTAAAGGCATTCAAGAAATCAAAGATTTCATGCCCAAGTGTTGAATCCACTAACCTATCAATTTTCGAAAATGGGTAACAATCTTTTGGACATGCTTTGTTGAGATCAGTGTAATCTATAAACATTCTCCATGACTCATCCTGCTTGGGGACCACCATTGGGTTAGCAAACCAAATCGGATAAAGCACTTCAACAATGAATTTGATAGCCAATAACTTCTTGACTTCTTCTTCGATGACTTTATTCCTTTTTGGTGCGAAGTGTCGCTTCTTCTGCTTTACTGGCCTCGCCAAAGGATCAACATTTAGTTTATGCTCAGCCAGATGTGAAGGAATCCCTGGCATGTCTTTAGCAGTTCACACGAAGATAATCGCAAATTCTCTCAGCAAATCCTGTAGCTGAGCTAACAGTTCAGATGTCATCCAGGTCCCGATCTTTATGACATTTTCAGGTCTGCTCGGATCAAGGACGAAGTCCTACATTGCATCATCCGACTGTAAGTGTTCACATCTGAAGGTATCAGTTCATCAAGGCTAACTTGCTGAACTGACTCATTTCCCTTGGTAGCAATAGCTTAACAACTCTGTGCCACTTGTGTATCACCTTGTATAGTTGCCACTCCCCCTAGAGTGGGAAACTTCATGCTGACATGCAGAGGTGATACGATGGCCTTCAATGCCACCACAGCTGGGCGTCCTAATATGACGTTGTATGGGGATACGTCCTTGACGATCACAAAGTCTATCCATATGCACCGATAAGCAGGGGGCTTGCCAAAACTGCAGCTGAGTGTGACCAGTCCTGCTGGCCGTACTGCATCTCAAGTGAAACCATATAAGGAAGAAGTGACAGGCCTCATTAAGGAATCGGGTAAACCAAGCTGCTGATATACCCGATAGAACATTATATTCATAGCACTGCCGGTGTCTACATAAACACGTTGGACCTCCACAACCTTATCGGGAGGAAGGTGTATACACAGTTCTATTACTAAACCTGTGTTGTTGGAATCCAGTGGAATGAGATCTTCTGGCCCATAAGTCAGTTCTCTTGCCATCTTGGCTCTTTTAGATGGTGGTCCTGATGAAGTTCCTGAGAAACTAAGTGCTCCTTCATCTGTGTGAGGTGGAACTCCAGAGATTGTATAAATAATGGTATTGACCTGGGGCCGACCTGCAGCCCCATGCCTTCTTTGCCCCTCATCATCGTCATTCCTACGCTATCGAGGCAGGGATTCTCATCGGCATTTGTCCTTTTGAGGGTCTTTATGAAAATCCAGACGGTTGTTCAGGCTTGATCGACGGTCATAAAACTACTTTAAATGACCCTATTCGATCAGTTGTTTAATAGCATAAGCCAGCTGCTTGTAATCTTCTGTATCATGCCCGATATCTCTATGGTAGCGGCAATAGAGTTTAGGATTTCTCTTTGTCCTAGGCCCGTACAGAGGTCTGGATATGTCCTCAGACCGTTTTTCTCCATGACGGTCAAAATATAATCTTGTGAGGCTAACATGGGTAAGCCCTCTTTACCACCTTTGCCTCTTTCACCCATGCGATTGAACGCACTGCGTCGTTCACGGTCTTTTCTTTCATTGCGCCGATCCTCCTTGTTAGACCCGGATCGGCTTTCCTGCCGAGCACCTTGCTCAGCCTCCCTTTTTAATCTGTTTGCCTCCTCTCCTCGGTCAAACTGGTGAGCTTTCTCCAAGCATTCTCTTAGAGTTGTGGGCCCCTCTTCAGCTAGTTGAGAAAAGAGGCGGCCAGCTCCGAGACCGTTAATAAAAGCAGCAGCTTTGACACCTTCATTTCTGTCACTGACCTGCAGTGACTCATCTGAGAAACGCTGCATGTATTTTAACACAGATTCATCTGGACCTTGTCTCAATGTCATCAGATGGGATGAGTTCTTCACAAATGGGGTGCTAGACACGAACTGTGACTTGAACCTCTGTTCCAGCTGTTTAAAAGACTTCATAGATTTTGATGGAAGCTCTTGGAACCATCTCCTGGCCTTTCCCCTTAAATATAAAGGGAAAGTTTTGCAACGCAAAGGGTCTGGGATGTTTTTCAGACTCATTGCAGTCTGAAACTGGAAGAGATGATCCGTTGGGTCCGTGGTCCCATCATAAGTGTACATCTTTGGCACCTTAAAGCTATCTGGTGCCAAATACTCTGCTATATCCCAGGAAAAAGGACTTTCATGGACTGCTTGCACAAACTCTTGCATGTGCTCTTCGTAGTAAGCTCTCGGCCTGCGAAGAACTTCTTCGTCCCTGGGGACGCTTTTCAGAGACTGTGACCTCACACTTAAGTGAGGTCTGGACATATGTTCTGACTCCACAGTTGGAGCTTTGAAACTGTGTCTTCTAGCATCCGCCATAAAACCTTTAGGTGGTCTAGAGGATTGGTTTTGCGATACTTCTCTAAGGGGAAGAGGTGGATCTTCCTCCATATTTTGCACCTCTGGCTGTTTGCCTTTGAGATGCTGTACCATGGCTTCGAACACGTCCATGTTCTCTGCAACGTATTTCATTGCTTTATCCCTTTCTTCCCTTGAAACTTCCGGGACAGGATTAGGATTAGGCATAGGCGATTCAGGTACCCAAGAAACCTGTTCTAGGACACCTGAACGAGTAACCATGCATCGTGGTTGGTTAGATGACTCTCCGAAAGCTTCACGACGACCTTTCGTCATAGATAGATGCTGATTGTTTTGAGTTTGAACTTTTTTACTGGATTAAGGGACTAAGGGGCCCTCCTTCTAGCGCCAAATGATGAAGCCGGATCTTCACTAGGGGTCTAAGATGACCTCAAATGAACGTCGTCAGTTAACTCGGAGAGTAATTAACTGGTTTGAAGATGGTAGCTGGAATAACTTCCTGTAAGTCCTGCGCAAGGAAACAAAGATCAGAGGTCCCGGAGGGATGATCCCGGGTAAAACTCTCTGACGCTCAAGTCAGTTTGGCCATTTCTCACTGAGAATATAGTTTAGTATATGGAGTTAGAAAATTCTCACAGGTCTTAGCCGAAGAGAAAGTTCAGTGTATTAGCTCCAGATTGTATGAGAAATAGATTTTTGGATTCGGATCTCCTTTCTGGTCTGTATTGGCTTGCTTTTATCAGCTGTTTCCCGCCCTTGGCCTCTGATAGCAGATGGGATGTTTGCTTGGGGCAGAAAGCCTAGGACGCCGTATGTCCGTTGATGTGACTGGTAGACCGGCTGATATGACTAATAGGTCTGCTGGAGTGACCTTGGCGTGTACAGGCTGAATAGTCAGCTGCAGTCACTATATTCGAATTGTACTTCTGCCTGAGGCTTCCTCGATGTAACGCTGTGCTTGACTCTTGATCAGTATATTCAAAACTTAAGGGAAGTTTTCACTGTATTGAGAGACTCACGCATGAGACTAAACCCGAAGAAGTGCACGTTTGGAGTACGCATTGGAAATTTTCTGGGGTACATGGTTTCCAGAGAAGGGGTACAAGCAAACCCTGCTAAAGTCGAGGCTATACAAAACATGCATCCCCCAGGAACGTAAAGGAAGTACAGAGGTTAACGGGCCGAATTGCCGCGCTGAGTAGATTTCTATCCAGATCTGCTGAGAAGTCCCTTCCTTTCTTCCAGGTCTTGAAGAAGAAGACAGCTTTCCAGTGGGACAATCAATGTCAAAAGGCCTTCGATGAGCTGAAGTCCCATTTGGCTGAGGTGCCAATGCTTACTTCACCTCTACCCAGAGAAGAGCTTTATATATATCTCTCAACGTGCAAAGAAGCTGTAAGCGCGGTCCTGCTCAGGGAACATGATAATGTGCAAAGACCCATCTATTTCGCAAGCAAAATCTTACATGGGCCTGAAGTGAGATACCCCAATTCTGAGAAGGTAGTCTTGGCACTTGTAGTGGCAGCAAGGAAGTTCAGGCCTTACCTGTAAGCTCATCCTATTATAGTGGTCACTGACCAGCCCTTAAAACAAATCTTATGAAGGCCAGACACATCTGGCCGAGCTGCAAAATGGGCTGTGGAGCTTGCAGAGTATGACATCCAATACAAGTCAAGAACTTCTATCAAAGCCCAAGCCTTAACAGACTTCTTGGCAGAAGGGATATCCATGGAGGAAGATATCAAGCCAGTGGCTGACTGGACATTATATGTGGATAGGTCTTCCTCCAAAGATGGTTGTGGAGCAGGACTCCTAATCATCAACCCCAACAAAGAAGAATTCGAATACTCCTTGCGATTTGACTTTGAATCAACTAACAACGAGGCAGAATACGAGGCCCTCATAGCACGATTAGGCCTCGCGAGAAAGTTGGGGGCAGAACGAATCATCTCCTGAAGTGATTCACAACTGATTGCTTCTCAGGTCAATGGGGATTATGAGGCCAAAGAGGAAAGCGTGAAAAAATATCTGGCTAAAGTGCTGCAGCTGGGACAGGCATTCGAGCACTTTAGCATTGAACATATCCCCAGATCTGCCAACAAAAGAGCCGACGCGTTATCTCGGCTAGCATCATCCACTTCAACAACTTTGGGGAAAAAGATAGTTGTGGAGCTAGTAAAGCATCGTGCTTATGATGCTAATGAAGTGCTGCAAGTGGATTATCTCAATACCTGGATGGACGAACTCGTTAATTTCTTGCAGTATGAAGTTCAGCCTGAGGACAAACATGCAGCTCGGCGCCTTCATTTGAAGGCAGTAAGGTATGCCCTTTTCAACGACCACCTTTATAAAAAGTCATTTTCGCAGCCTTGATTGAAGTGCATGACTGAGGATGAAGGAGATTACATCCTTCGAGAGATGCACCAAGGAATCTGCGGAAATCATTATGGTGCCTGGTCGTTGGCAAGGAAATGTTATCTTGCTGGATACTACTGGCCCACTCTACAACGTGATGCAGAAGAATTGGTCAAAAAGTGTCCAGCGTGCCAAGTCAATGCTCCAAAGACACATTTGCCAAGCCAAGAGCTCACTTCTATTGCAAGTCCCTGGCCATTTGTACAATGGGGGATAGATCTTGTTGGACCTCTGCCCCAAGCTCCAGGATCAGTCAAATTTTTGGTTGTTGCCATTGATTATTTCACCAAATAGGTGGAAGCAGAACCCTTAGCTATAATAACGGGGAATCAGATCAAGAAGTTCTTATGGAAGAACATCATATGCCGCTTCGGCCTTCCACAAGTCCTTATATCAGACAATGAAAAACAATTCGCTGACGACCCTGTTAAGAGTTGGTGTGCCGAGCTCAAGATTGAACAGCGTTTTACTTCGGTAGCACACCCTCAAGCTAACGGACAAGTTGAGTTGGCTAACAGAACAATTAAGGATGGACTGAGAAAATGTTTATACCAAATTGGAGCAAGTTGGATAGAGGAGCTCCCAAGCGTATTATGGGAATATCGAACTACTCCTTCTACCTCCACTAAGGAAACACTGTTTTCCTTAGTGTACGGCACTGAGGCGGTCATCCCAGCTGAAATTGGTTCCATCTCTACTCGAACAGATTATTATTCTGCTGAAAACAATGACCAGGAGTTGCGGTTGAATTTGGATGAACTAGAGGAAAAAAGGAAGCGGGCTCATGTCCGCATGGCTCAGTGCAAGAATCTAATTGCGCAATACTACAATTCTCGAGTACGGCCAAGATCCTATCAAGTGGGGGATTTGGTATTGCGCAACAATGAAGCAAGCCATGCAGCACCGATTGAAAATCTTAATCCTAAGTGGGAAGGACCTTATCGGATAGAGGTGGTGCGCTCAAATGGGGCTTATAAATTACAAACCTTGGAAGGCAAAACTTTACGAAGGACTTGGCATTCTACTCATTTAAGGCTTCTACATCAATGATGAATTTCACCTCAGCAGGTCTGAGTGGTTTTTCCAAAGAAGTCTTTCACAGTATTCTTTTACTAGCAGTGCTAGAGAAATGTAAATCATTTGTTACCAGTGGTACTGAAGAATGAATAAAACAATGCTCATGACAGAGTCAACTTGTGATTTCTTCATTTTGCCTAAATGGATTAAGTAACATGTTTACTTTATCTAAAAAATTATTATCATTGGCAAGTTAAAGCCTGGCAGAGCTGCAGTTCAGTTAAGCGGCAAGACATTTTTGGCAAAGCCAAGAGTAAGTAAAACTTCACAGTGCAGAAGAAAAATACTTGCATTAACTATGGACATAGAGCAAATGGAACTTCGCAGTGCTGAAGATCAATATTTGCAAACTATGGAAATAGAGTAAGTAAAACTTTGCAGTGCAGAAGAAAAATACTTACATATAGAAAATGGAACTTCGCAGAGCAGAAGATCAATATTTGCAAACTATGGATATAGAGCAAATAGAACTTCGCAGTGCTGAAGATCAATATTTGCAAACTATGGATATAGAGCAAATAGAACTTCGCAGTGCTGAAGATCAATATTTGCAAACTATGGAAATAGAGGAAGTAAAACTTCGCAGTGCTGAAGAAAAATACTTACATATAGCAAATGGAACTTCGCAGAGCAGAAGATCAATATTTGTAAACTATGATATAAAGCAAATGGAACTTCGCTGTGCTGAAGATCAATATTTGCAAACCATGGAAATAGAGTCAGTAAAACTTCGCAGTACAGAAGAAAAATACTTACATATAGCAAATGGAACTTCGCAGTGCTGAAGATCAATATTTGCAAACTATGGAAATAGAGCAAGTAAAACTTCGCAGTGCTGAAGACAAATACTTGCATTAACTATGGAAATAGAGCAAATGGAACTTCGCAGAGCAGAAGATCAATATTTGCAAACTATGGAAATAGAGCAAGTAAAACTTCGTAGTGCTGAAGACAAATACTTGCATTAACTATGGAAATAGAGCAAATGAAACTTCGCATGCAGAAGATAAAGACAGTCAAGGAAATTGAAAAAAGTTGAAGAGCAGGAGTTGGAAAAAAGTGGATTTTCATTAAAAAATTCATCTATTACAACTACAAAAGATTACAAGGAAAAAATCCTAGACTACTCCTCCTTCTGGTCAGCCTCTTTGAGGTCAACCCTTTCCTTGAATTGCTCAAGAAGCTTATCAAATATGGCTTCAGCCTCAGGGTTATAGAGATCGGCAAGTTGGGGGTGATCCTTATCCAAGGTTGGATAGACTTCTTGGCAAGCATCAATTGCACAAGTCTGCCCCATAGCCAAAACAGCGCCTTGCATCTTCAGCAGATTGTTTTCAAAGTATTGGGACTTCCTGAACTCAGCAACAGAAGACTTCTTGATTTCTTCAGCTTGAGACTCAAACTGAGAGATGAGCCTAGCTTTGCTCTTCTTCTCTGCTTCGAGTTGCTAGGCCAGTTCATCCTTAATCTTCTGATCTGCTTCAGATTGGCTCTTCAGCCGGGACAGTTCTTGCTCAGCATCATGGAATCCCTTCTGGAAGAACTCCAACTCAGCCTGGGTCTTGGTAGATGCCAGCTCTAGGTTAGAGATAACTCCCTTCAGCTCGTCCACTTGCGAATTGGCTACTGCCAGCCGAGTGTCAGACTCCTCCTTGGCTTCTCTAAGTTGGGAATTTTCGGATTTCAGGGAGTCCAACTCTGATTTCGTTGAGTCCATTTCTGACCCAACGTCTTCAGCTCAACATAAATCTCTTCCAGCATGGAGTCATCAGGCCTTGCCATCTCTGCCAACTCATCATTGGCCTTCTACAGGTTAGCGTTGGCCACAGAGAGTTTCACCACCATGCTACGCATTTCTTCTGCTCTCCTCAGCATGTCACATTCTTGGGTACGGTGCTGTAATAACCAACATGATCAAGATATGATTTCAACATTCTAATTAAAAGGATTGGAGGATTTGCAAGAAACTCACCATGGACATGTTTTCGAAGTATGTATCAAAAGCAGACTCCCAGTCCTGGCGTGCAAAACGATCCCCATCTACGGGCAGCACTAGTAGATCTGCCAACTTTCTTGCCACCCCTAGATGGGCCGCAGTATCAGCAACGTAGTACACCAGGATCTTCTAGGCGCGGCGGTGCTTATGGGAGGGCTCCCCCTCAGATGGAGCCTTCCCAAGAGGGTGTCTGGGAGAAGCCTCCCCTGAAGTTATAGCGACTCCTCCAGTGAGGGCATCTTTTGGATCCCTGATAATTGCCCCCTGGAGGAGAAGTTAATGCCGCCGAGGCTGGAACAGAAGCTGGTGCAGCAGGAACTGGATCAGGAGCCGGTGCAGCAGGAGCTGGATCAGCACTGGTTGACACAGCTGTTGGAGTAATTTTGGCTTGAGGAGCCTTGATGATGACCTTGGGAGGAGGTGCAGTCTTCTTGACACCTGTCCCAGCCTTTGCAATGGATTTGGGAGGCAAGGCTGGGGCCGCGGAAGCCTTCTTCTTTATAGGTTGAGCTGTAGCCTGAACAGGCTTCTTGACTGCAGCAGATGTGCCAACTGAAGTTCGGGCTGCAACAAAAAACTCAAGTTAAAAACGCAGGAATAAAACAAGCAAGGCATAAACATCGAGGTTGATGGTTCTTACCTTGTTTGGGTGAAGGAGCAACAGGAGGAGCAGGCAAGGCCTGCATCTCAGTAGGAGTCTTGGAGGACGGCTGAGCAGAAGAATGTTGTGCGTCCTCTCTCTTCCTCTTCTTGAGAACCAGTTTCTTTAATTTTCCAAGGTTTTCAGACACCATGGTTCCTGTAAAACATAACAACAGATTAGTCAAAATGTATGCACAACATCAAGAAAAGTCAATAGATGTCTAAAGCATGTAAACATACCCAAGATTAAGGCTAAAGCAGATGAGCCAAGGGATTCAAACTGGTGTAACGGCCACATGTGATACATCTCGGCCGCCTTTACAACTGACCTGTCTACCATCTTCCAGTCTATGGCTTGGGGAAGCTGCAGTAACCTAGAGGCTTCATCGCAGGCTTTTTCGCTTGGCCTCTTGTTATCTGCAGGGCTGGACTTCCAGAGGGTTCTCTCAGGTAACCCTATGGCCTTGACAAAGAAAAAGCGGCCTTTCCAGTTCTTGACGGAAGAGGGGATGTTTATGGCATGGTTAATGGCTTTATTAGGATGTCTCCTACTAAAGTAGTACCAGCTTTCTTTGTGTTTGCACACAAACATTCCCCTAAAGACGGCTAAGTCGAACTCAGCCTCAGCTGCTCTTAGGTAGAGCAGATAACTGGCAATAAATTTCAAACCACTGGGCATGATTTGAGGTAATCTAAGATTGTAAAAGTCAAGGATTTGAAGAAAAGGACCAGGAACAGGAAGGTCAAACCCTGATTTGAAGTACTCTTCATAAATTGCCTCATACCCAATAGGTGGATCATAAGCAATTTGATGAGGAAGAGGCAAAATTGGAGAAAAGGTATCTCTATCTATATTAAACTCACTACAAAAGTGGGAGAGGTCAGCAATCTTCAAAGTGCAGGTTGAACTCTGCACTATTGGAGAAGGTGAACCCCTCTCAACAAATGGTAGGGGCACTATGGAAGAAGAGGTAGTGGCAACCGTGGAAGGTTCACCAGCAGGGCGTAACCTCCTTAAGGGGCGGTTGTCCTCACTGGAACTAGACCTCTCTTGAAGGGATTAAACCTCTTGGTCACCCTCCAGATCACCTGGGTATGAATGGGTTGATCTATTCTGGGAATTCGAAGAAGGAGGGGATGAAATAACAAAAGCCATGAGTAAGATGAAGAAATGCTTACAGAAGATAGAAGGGTGGAGCTGAAGGGAAGAACACCGGAGTAAAGACGAGAGTGTAAGCTTTGAAGACGAAGAAGACGATCAGAAATGCAGAATAGACTATGCGCAGAATAGAAGAAGAAGAAAAGAAAGGGTTAGGGCAATTGTCCCTATTTATAAGGAGAGAAATAAAAGGTTACAACTTTTCGTTTGAAATTCGAAGAGGCGACGGTTCAGGTATTTTCCCCCTCGGGAGCTGAAACCGCCGAAAAGATAATGATGAGGCGTTGGAATTAATGCTTACATTAAAGGCAGGAATTACGGCGCAGATAAGAGGCTCACTGCTTAGTTAATGAAGACATGTCATAGACTCACTAGAACAAGATTTGTCTGGCTTCACAGTTCAGCTCAGCCACACAAAATCCGGGGGCAAATGATAAACCAGAATTAATCGTCTGTTAGTCAACAACAGTCAACGATATAACTTCTGCAGTTCAGCACCTAAGTATTTTTGTTCAGCTATGATTGCACTCCGGCTGTGCCCCATGACATCCAGTTTACTATCAAAGAATAAGCCAAGGACGGCACTTCGGCACCGAACCCCAATATCAGCTTCAGCTCAAGTGCTACACCTCAGACCACTTCAACTAGATTCAACGTTGCACCTCAGCAAGACTTGGTCTTGCACTTCGGCGAGGCTTGGTTGGGCACTTCAGCGAAGGAATCAAGCACAGCGTTACATCGAGGAACCCTCGGGCAAAAGTGCAATTCAAATATAGTGACTGCAGCTGACTATTCAGCATGTACACGCCAAGGTCACTCCAGCAGACCTATTAATCACATCAGCCGGTCTACCAGTCACATCAGTGGACCTACGACGTCCTAGGCTTTATGCCCCAAGCAAACATTCCACCTGCTATCAGAGGCCAAGAGCGGGAAACAGCTGATAAAAAGCAAGCCAATATAGACCAGAAAGGGGATCCGAATCCAAAAATCTATTCCTCATACAATCTGGAGCTAATACACTGAACTTTCTCTTCGGCTAAGACCTGTGAGAATTTTCTAAACTCCATATACTAAACTATATTCTCAGTGAGAAATGGCTCAAACTAACTTGAGCATCGGAGGGTTTTACTCGGGGTCATCCTCCCGGGACCTCTGATCTTTGCTTCCTTGCGCAGGACTTACAGAAAGTTATTCCAGCTTCCACCTTCAAACCAGTTAATTACTCTCCGAGTTAACTGACGATGTTCATTTGAGGTCATCTTAAATCCTTGGTGAAGATCCGGCTTCATCAATACCATTTGATCACTTTTGACAAGAGGCCAAAGTGTCTTGTTTTATACAATGTGATGATGCAGATGTATTTTATGGTAACTCTTAAATTGGTATTAGAACAACAAATGGATGGATACTATACGTGCATTCTTGATATAGATGTAAGGTTGTGGCCTTCTGAATAATAGCTATATTATTTATAATTAAATCTTAATTGGTTATTTTCGATGAATTATCTTGAAAGGTTATGTCTTTTAATTCTAAGAGACACAATTCTTTATTAAAGGGGCATATTCATTTATCAAGTAGTGTTATTTCAAAAGTTATGATGGACGTACAGTTTGGTTACATATAAATATGGATGAAGGTCATCTCTTCACCCTACCATCGGTTTTACTTATCTATCAAAGTAGACATTAAAGTAAGTGTTAGTGGAGACAAACCTACATTCAAGGTTGGGATTGTCTATATCAAAGTTGGCGCTTCCGCTCACCGAACCATGGCGAAAGATACGCTTCTGTTAAACATCCTCTTTGAGTTATTGTGAAATGATTATGTATATAAAGACATAAATTTAAATTTCTAAAGAATTAATCGGTTCTAACAGATTCTCATCATATTGTCTATATATGCGACATCTCCTATTTCTTTGTTAATGATTGGATGATAATCAGTTTTATTTGTGCCAATATAAAATTGCTTTTTTTTTTCGCGTTGTTTTTCATGTCTTATTATACGTCATATGAGTTATCATAATTATGTTTGGGTAAATTTTAACTATCACTTTCCCTATTGTATATGAAACACTTTATCAATCAAAATTAATTATACATATCCACACTTTCATACTGAGTTAGAAATGTTTCTAATATCGTAGGTTTTTATTATTCTTGAAACAATTATGACTAACTAATGGTTAGATGTAATGCATTCAAGAAAAATCTGACCCTTTATACATCGTCATAGACGCAAGCCTTTAAGGTAATGGAGTAATGTTATTATATGATGGTAATCACATCTGTCGGCATGTGATTTTTTAGACATAAAAGTTCTACTAAAGAGCAAGTCTAGATCCATCAATTTTATGGCACCTATTTTATAGTGTTAGAGACGATTGCTTCCATCAATGATGAGAAAGATACATATGTATTATGTATAGGTCGTCAATAAAAAAAAAACAAAAAAACACGAAAGTCTCATAATCTCAAAAGTATTATTGTAATTCAATTTAAATATAATTTAATTAAAAGACGATAAAGTCAAACTACGACGTTATTTTTTAAAACGAAAGACTAGCTTATTTGCTCAACGAGTAATATAAATCATCTCAAAACAAAAACACAAGACATTGGGTCGATTCCACAGACATGTTATGGTTTTTTACTCCTGGTAGGTTGAAGGTCTGGTTTGCGAAAGGACACTTTGTGTGAGTCACCGCCGTGTAAGTCCTCATCCAACCTAAGAATCCGTTAGACTACTGATTTGCATTCTTCATAATACTCCTTAGGGTTAGGGATAGGACATTGGAGTAGCAAAAAAACTGGAAACCGTAAAACCGGACCAAAACCAGACAGAAAATATGGATTTTAAACCGAACTGGAACCGTTTAAGTTTTACGGTTCAGTTCCAGAACCGTTTTTCTGCTTCACGGTTCCAATTCGGTTCCTAATTTTTCCAAACTGTTAGAACCGGAACCGAACCGTATAAATAATAATATTTTACTTTTTTTAATATAAATAACAAATAATAGTCTTTCTAAAAAAATAAAGAGGAAAACTTGCGCCATTGGCTCATTGCATTGCGTGAAATGAAAACTGACTCATATGGTTAAAAAATTTTATATTAGGAAGTTCCAAATCCGCATTTTATTGTTGCATCTAATTTTCTCGAGTATCAAATATGTTAAGATTTCCTTCCTATTTCTTGTATGTCTGCATCCGAGATAATTTTAAGTTCAAGGATGCAAAATCTAACTAACTTTTTGATGATGGAATTGAATGGAAACCATGTATCTCTAACTTTTTGATGATGACGTGGAACAATGTTTCACTTTGTTTCTTGATATCATTAGTATTACTTGACAAATTTACAAAAAAAATAGTATGACTTGACATGATATGAACTGGGCATTTAGCCATTTAAGCAACATTCATTTTTGTTTATTAGTTATTACTTCTGATGTGTTGTTTGCTGCATTCATTTTTTGTTTTGTTCTGTTGAGTGTTGCCAAATGACAAGGGTGAGTTATTGCTGGAGTTGGTTTCCATTTTTTCAAAAAAAAAATACTTTCTTTCTTTCGCGGTTCCGCGGTTCTGAACCGGAACCGACGGTTATACGGTTCCGCAGTTTCGCGGTTCCAGTTCGGTTCTAAAAATAACATGCTAAACGGTTCCCGGTTCTAACGGTTCCGGAACCGTCAGAACCGGAACCGGACCGTTGCTCACCCCTACATTGGAGGCAGGTCATGGTATAACCTTTTTTGTAAAAAAAAAAAAAAAAACCAAGACAATGGACGTGTGCCACTTGTATTCTATCTATTTTAAATGCATATATGTTTCTTCAAGATTCTCATTCTCAAGCCTTGCCTCTTCGCCTGACTCACGAGAAGGTCTCTCCCCATTTTCTCCCTCCCTCCCTCTCTGTTCACCGAGAAGTATCAGAAACAAATAATTTTCCATATTCTGTTAGAAAGAATCAAAGGATTTTGATAAGGAGAATTAAAGGGTCCAAATTGAAGAGGAGAAGAAGATGAGTAAAACAGGGCAGAACTTGGGGGACACCAAACTAACCAAAGTGTTTGTGGGAGGCTTAGCTTGCGGAACTCCTACAGAAGCCCTCCGGAAGCATTTTGATCAGTACGGTGAGATCTTGGAGGCCGTCATCATCTCCGACAAGCTCACCGGCAGATCCAAGGGATATGGTTTTGTTAGTATCTTTCTTCCAGTCTTCTTTTTCATTTGCTCTGTGTTTCTTCTTTCCTCTTGCATAAGAGGTTTTTTTTTCCTTATGAAACAAGGAAGATGTTTAGAATATTATCCCACATCGGTCAACTTGAGAAAATACATAGGTTATATAACAATGAGGTACAATCACCCATTGCAATTGGGTATGTGTTTCACATCATGTAATCTCAAGTTTTAATATGGTATCAAAGCGAGGTTAAAATGTGGAGGCACACCTTGCCTGACCTATGTGGGTTCTAAGACGCATGTGCATGTCAAGTCACGATGCCAAGTGAGGATAGATGTTGGGAATATTATCCCATCACGTGTGGAGGTCAAGCTACGATGCCACGTGAGGGTTGGTGTCAGAAACCACATTGACCAATTTGAGAAATAATACATGCGTTATATGAGAATGAGGTAACACTATCCAATTTGAGAAATAATACATGTTTTATATGAGATTGAGGTACCGTCAGTATGAGACTGTTTGAGCTCAAATTTCAACACAAGAGTAATTATAATAAGTGATCGAATAGAATTTTATTTGTTAGAAAGTTATCTAAAAAGCATAGAGTGGTCCGTTACTCTAAGAGATCTATGTATATTTTTGTATGATTTGTTTATTCAAGAGCAAATAACAAATACTTTATCTATACTGATTAACTGTAACAATATTTTTGAGATCTAACAGAATAATATAGTCTGATGTGTTGGTTAACGAATAGACAATTAACTGTAACAATATTTTTGAGATCAACATAATAATATAGTCTGATGTCTTGGTTAACGAATAGGCGATAATGTTTACCAAGTGAGAATTTATAATATATCTTGAAACTGTTCATACGATGTTTGTATGTATCATTTCAGGTGACCTTTAAGGACGCGGAGGCGGCGAAGAAGGCTTGCGAAGACGCGATGCCCACCATTAACGGCCGTCGTGCGAATTGCAATCTAGCTTCTCTTGGTGCCAGACGCCACCGTCCCCCTCCCTCCAGCTTGCCGCCTCCGTTCAACTTGGCGCCTCCACAAGGTGTTTCTTGATTACTTCTTGTACCTATTGAAATTATACTTACTATATTTACTTTTAAAGTTCTGGTGTAATATAACAGATTGACATTTTTGTTTAATTTTTTTAGATATAAAGCTAAGGTGTCAACTTTGTAGATTTCATCATTTTTGAAACTTCTAGTGTGTGATTAGAAGATAGTGCAGAGATTGTTTAGCGAATCGGCATTTAATATTTTGACACTTAAAATTCTGCATATACGGTCAAAACTTATTTCCATTTTCAATGGAGTCAAAGATGCACTCTTTTTTAATTTTTGAATATGATAGAATAAAAAAAATAACTCACTAAATTGACTGCGCTTCTTATATTGTGAAATAGCAGTTGATCGACATAGCTTGACGCAATTTTCATTATAGGTCATCGGAAAACAACCTCTGCGTGTTTCTAACATATGGATATGGTTGCGTATATCCGAGCCCCTATACCCTCTATAGACGAGAGTCTCTAAAGTGATGAGTAATGTTGTTGTAGTAGTAATATATACGGTCAAAACGGTGCAAGTGTCAAAAATTAAAGGAAGGACGTATATGATAACACATCAACTTGTATTCCTTCTCATTTTTTGAGTTTAAATTGAATATAGATACACACAGAGAGACACATACACACATATATATGTGTATGCCTACGCAGATACACACACATACGTATATACATATATGTATATGTTTGTGAATATAAATATACATATATATATATATGTGTGTGTGTGTGTATATATGTTTGCACACACACACACACACATAATACACATTTTTATCTGTATCTATGTATTTATGTGTATATGTGTGTATATGTTCGTGAATATAAATATATATATGTGTGTGTGTGCGCATGTGTGTATATGTTTGCACACACACATATATAATACACATTTTTATCTGTATCTATGTATTTATGTGTATATGTGTATGTGGGAATGCATATATATATATATATATACACATACATATATCTATATTGACATCTATGTATCTATATATAAGTATGTATATAGACATATATGTATTGTTAATAAATGATAAAAGATGAATTTCCTTCCCATTTCTTTAGTCATTTTGGCGTCTAGTTAAAAAGTTTCTTAGATCTAATATCTCATCTTTACCCCCCTTTCTTTTTTGTTGGATTATTATGTTGAAACATGAAGCAGGTAATACAGTTCTAAGATCTAAATCACCGGCACCTGCAAATCACGTGCAATGGTACTATCCAGCTACACGGCCACCTGTCACCCCCTTTCATAATCAGCAGCACCATCAAGCTGTTTCTTTCTATGGGTATATTTTTATATTATCTCTTTCACTCTAGCTTGATCCATCTTATGATGTCTCATTTAATACAATTATTCAACTTATTATAAATTAATTTTTCATTTTCAGGTACTATCCTTCTTACATGACTTATAATCAGGTAATTGGAACAATGACACGACCCACATGTTTAAATATCCAATAACTGTCATCATCATTCGTATTCAGTATATCCCCACGACAGCAAAAGCTATCGCTAGAGTCTGGAGAGGGTAAGTGGTAGGCAAACAATATATCTGTCTCAAGGGATAGAGAGTTTGCTTCCAGTGAGACCACCGGCTCTATATGTACCGGCATAAATGACACAATAATAGAAATATGGTGTGCTAATGTGTTAGTGAGGGAATTCAGGAAATACAAAGAGGAGGCTGTCGATATTAAAATACACCATAACGTATATATGTACATATAACGCAAACCAACAACAAAGCATAAACAAACAAGTGCAAAATCAACCTACAGCGTAGATAGTATCTACGCTTATCTACGCCCCTAAATATATTCTAAGGTGCCCCTATATCTGGTCTATACCTCGTTAACCTTAATCATCTGCCTCCAGAAACTCATATCCTGGACCATGTCTTCAAAAAGGTGCAAATCTAGTAGGTCATGCTTAATACGCTCATCTCAAGTCAGTTTGAGCCTGCCTTTACCCCTTTTCCCCTCTACAATGAGGCTTTCAATTGCTCTGACAGATGTTGTTGCATGTCTCCGCTTGACATGCCCAGACCATTTCAGTCTTCTCTCCCTTATCTTATATGCTATACTAGTCACCCATAACCTTTCTCGAAACACCTCGTTTCTGATCCGGTCTAGCCTTGTATGCCCAAACAACTGTATTATTCGTTAAACTTTGATTCTAAACTGACACGTTTTTTCTCCGTTTTAAAAATGGTCTTATTTGACTTACAATATATTAAAAAAATCAACTAAAACAATATTTTACGGATGAAATGTTGTGATATTTGATGTATACGCAGAAGCTTGATCATTCGGGGAGCTCTTACATGAATGGATATTACTCACAAGTGTACCAAGGCCAGCCAATGGTGGGAGCAAACACATTAGTGCCTATGTACCACTGCCAACAATCCTACTCAACGGGCCTTCCAACTCATGCGTACTCGCCTTCCATCGCTGGCCCTGTTCCTTCTGTGCCCAGGATGATCTCAAAGCCTCCATCTATGGCACCTACCACAGGTACTTGCTTCCTAACCATGTCTCTCCATGTGTGTGTGAGTTTTTACCTACCAAGTGTTGGTATTCATGACATGGCATTAGCATATGTGATATCAGTATCTCATTAACCTCTGTGTGTTTCTAACACATGGGTATAATTACGTACATCCGAACTCCCATACCTCACTGTAGACGGGAGTCTCTAAAGCAATGGGGTAATGTTGGTTGTTGTATCTCATTAACAACAATAATAAATGTCACTACTCTTAGGAAAATAATTGAGGGCGGCCATGGAGCAACTGGTAAGGTTGTTGTTTTCGAGCCGTGGAAACAGCCTCTTGCACGTAACATAAGGTTGTGTACATCAGATCGCGAAGCGATCCGGTCTCTCTTCGGATCCTAAGCAAATGCGGGAGCCTAATGCATCGAGAACGCCCTTTACTCTTAGGAAAATGACTAATAAATTTTAGGAGTGTTTTTGTTACATTATGAAAGAAGTGGAGAAACATGAAGTGTAAGGAAAAAGGAGACAGAATTCTGTAGAATTTATAGAATAATAATCATTCTGATCCATCACATGGTTGAGAGCTGTCACCTTAACATGGTCCATGTGAGTCTGATCAAAGTAATCAGATCAAACACTTGAACATGCCAAAATCCTAAAATATTTTGCAAGTTGATTATATCAAAAGAAACTTTTGGACATATTTCTAAATTAATGCAAGATGGACAGTTTGTTTGGCTGTGGAATAGGTTGCCTGAAGACCTGAAAAAGCGAGGCAGAAGGCTACTGGAAGCAGAAGAATCACAGGAGGAAGAGATCATGGATACTGAGAACATTATTTATGAATCTGATGCAGTGGCTCTATTTTTCCTATGTTTATTTAATTTTTTTTAATCTTCTACTTTAGTTATAGGGCACTGTATAATTGGATCACATTTACTTTCTCTTCCTGTAACATGTATGTCCATCATGAGAAAAACAAGTTAAAGAACATTTTGTCGCAGGACCTTTGTACCATATTGGTCATTTGTCCATGGGGATGCTTTCATACATGAGTTGTACTTGTGACTGCTAAAATGCTTGCATATTTAGCTCATCTGTCCCCTATGTGTCTTAGTATATCTCTATATGTGCATGGACCGTGATGTTCCAGGTGCATTAGTCTCCTGCGTTTGCACAGAGTCTGGGGAGGTGTTTGATCGCTAAACAATCTGATGTACACAGTCTTACTCTACATTTTATGCAAAAGGTTGTTTCTACGGTTCGAGGGTCTGGGAAGGTGCTTGATCGCTAAGCGATTTGATGTACACAGCCTTACCCTACACTTTATGCAAAAGGCTGTTTCTACGGCTCGAGGGTCTGGGAGGTGCTTGATCGCTAAACGATCTGATGTACAAAGCTTTACCCTACACTTTTCTGGGAAGGTGCTTGATCGCTAAGCGATTTGATGTACACAGCCTTACCCTACACTTTATGCAAAAGGCTGTTTCTACGGCTCGAGGGTCTGGGAGGTGCTTGATCGCTAAACGATCTGATGTACAAAGCTTTATCCTACACTTTATGCAAAAGACTGTTTCTACTGCTCGAACCTGTAACCTAAAGGTCACAAAGCAGCAACCTCTATATATCCATGACGAAGGTTTAAAAAAATATTATACACTTATGAATAAAATAAAATAAACATTAAAGCATGACGTAATAACTATCCTGAATGCTGAAGTTAAATTTATGCAACATACTAAACATCTTGAGTGATATACAACAACAACATTACCCCATTGCCTTAGAGGCTCTCGTTTATGACGGAGTATGGGGGTCGGATGTACGCAACCATACCCATGTATGAGAAACACATGGAGGTTATCTTGAGTGATATAGTGAGATCGATATCTTTATGATCAGATAAATCATAAGAAAAAATGTACGTAATGCATTAAGCAGGGGTTTACTTAAGTTCAGCATTTTAAATTTCAAAAGAAGAGTTATATACGCGGGAGGTGTTGATGTACTCTTTCTCTCATTTTCTTTTGTTTTTTGGTGCCTTTCGCTTAATTGTCATTTAGAGAATAAGTGAATATATATATATATATATATATATATATATATATATATATATATATATGTATGTATGTATGTATGTATAGACATACACACACATCTTTCCATTTCCAATAGAGTGAATGACACTTTCTTCCTTTACTTTGGAATATGATAGAATAAAACAAAATAACTCACTAAATTGACTGTGCTTCTTATACCATGAAGATAACTCACTAAATTGGTTGCGCTTCTTATATTGTGAAGTAGCAGTTGATCGACATAGCTTGACGCATCATTATGGGTCATCGGGGAACAACCTCTGTGTATTTCTAATACATATGTATGGCTACGTACACCCCCCATACCTCAGCATAGGCGGGAGCCTCTGAGGCAATGAGGTAATATTGTTGTTGTGTATATACACACATGTTAGATAATTAGATAAGAAATAATAGTTAATAACTAAATTTTCAAAAATTGATTGTATTGTTATTTTATTGAATTGGATTACTCCTACATCACGTTCTTGTAAAATGCTCAAAGCTCTCGGCTGAGTAGAAATTAAAAAAGGAGAAAATACTTTTTCGAGATAGGAATCCTTATCTAATCAATTCAGAATCAAATCAACTCAACAGTTCACCATACCCTGAAAAGAATTTTTTTTTATTTCCAGTTATCTTGGTAGAAATTTGCTATGTGTCTATATATAACTAAAATGCTAGAAAATAAAGTTCCGTGACCGAGGGTTATGTGAGTATGTGTTTATATATGTGTGTGTGCACACGCACACATGTGGAGGCGTGTTTCTATATAATTAAAATGATAGAAAATAGGGTGTCATGACTAAGGGTTATGTCAACATATGTCTGACATGACACAGAACTGATGACTTTTCGTAACCAGTTTTTCAAAATTGATTTTCGCCTTCATCATATAATTCAAAAAACTGTTGTATGTAGGTGACAACCGACATTACCCATAATTTGTCACTGAAGTAATAGACCTTCCCAGTTGAGTCTTGCATTCATCCTCTCTCGCACTTCTTTGATAAGATTTCGCATCGGTTTCATCAATGCATATAGGTCATTTCATTATGTATATTTACGTACGCGAATATGTGTGCATATTGAAATACCGAGATCTAATGTGTATATATATGTAAACATTGATTTAAATAGACCAAAGGTGTTTACATGCTAACATGCAAAAAGACATTCTTGGTGAACTAGGCTTCTGTGTTTTAATAGAATCCGGGAAGGACCCAAATCGTTTCTCAATCTGGTTTATGCAGCCTTATCTACACTTTGTGTAAAAAGCTTTTTCCACAGCTCGAACACGTTATCTCAATGTCACAAAACAACGACCTTACATGCTAGCATATACTGCACACGAACGCCCTGATGATTTACCTTCTAGCTATAATAGACTGATGGAGAAAGCAACTTTTCTTTATAACTCACAGTTTCTCACTTGTGATCATAGACGGGGATGAGTCCAGATCATCTAAAACATGCCCTACTTAAATTCTTTCTAAACGACCAGAACCTCACACATGTCCTTCTCACACAAACAAAACCAGAGCTGAACTCAGCCCTATCCCCAACCACCAAGCCCCTACTCAGTCCTCCTAACCACTCACCCCAACACCTCCACTTCCAACTCCACCTCCAGCACCTTTAGCTCCAACACCTGCACCTCCCTTACCCCACCTCCACCCTCTTCCACCTCCCTTGCGCTCCGTCCACCACCTCCACCCTCTTCCATCTCCCCTGCCTCTACCTCAACCGTCTTCCGGCTCTCCCGACCTCATTTCTCCACCTTCGTAGTAGAGGTACTATAAAGAAGAGGCAGCAGGTAGGTGGCCGCGTCAGGTGGAAGGTAGTTGGCCCTAACGCTACTCTTGGGCGAGCTTCAAAGAGACGGCATATTTTATGTAGCGCCCCGTCTCGGACCCTAGAACTGGTACGCCCGCGTATTCAGAGATATACAAGTCGTCTGTACGAATCATTGCACTTATCAAAACGACACAGTATTCGATCGCAGAAGCAAATTACATCAACTCAAATCCTAAATCGAAAGTAAAATCCATAAACCATAAATAGTCAACATCAAGTCAAAATTCCCTAAACGACATCGTAAAGTTCGTAAAATGATATCCCTAAGCTAAGTCCTCAAATGAAATAATAAATAAAATAAACTTCTCTATTTTTCGATCATCAGTCTCCAATCAATCTTTATGAGTCCCGATGAGCCCACTCCGAATCCTCTCCAATCCATATATAGTCATACCCTGAATCGTCTACAAGAAAACATAACGAACGGTGTGAGCGACAAAAACGTCACTCAGTAGGTACCCTGTCTGCATCGGCCCTATGAGATCATACATGCTAAGACAGTAGTGAAATACATAAAAGTACGGTAATACGAAAATAGACTGTCCACAGTTTTCACAAATATGTATAAAGGTCATAACTTCTTAAAACAATCAAAACACATAATCATGCGAAATGAGCGTGAAATGCAATGTCACATACGGGATGTATGATAACCTACATTCTCGGGAACATACATCCTATCGTGCAGTGCATGACCCCTGGACCTAACAGAACGGAACGAAACAGAACGGAAAGAAACAGAGATGCGACTTACGTCTTGCATATCCTAACAGAACAGAACGGAACGGAATATATATACAATATCGTGATGCATGAATCCACAGGAATCACATAAGGAATACTTCCTTTCCTTTTTTCTTTTTCCCTTTTCTTTTTCCCTTCCCGTGTCACTTCATCCCCCCTACGATCTCCAACCTTTTATTCCTTCTATCCAAATTCCCCGCCAACAGCCGACGTCTCCCTCCCCCAGCTGCACCCCCAACAGCCTGCACCACCCCTTAGCCCCCGTAGCCGCACCCCCTCCAGCCTCACCCCCCCTCTCCACCATTAGCACGGTAGCACGTGGCCATAACCCACCACCACCGGCCACACGCTGCCACCACCAACACTTCCAACCAATTCCGTTATTCATATACACATCGAAAAATACAACCTTTTCATACTAATCATACGAAAATAGTATTATACTTATACATGCATACGCGATCATATATTCGGATATGCAATTCATCACATACACATATAATCAACTAATCAAACATCTATACAATCACAATTACTGATGCACGATCTCGTTTTCATAAAGAAACTAAAGATTATCGTTTTTTTACATTCAACGGATTTTAAGGGGGCACCTACCTGGCAATTAAAGGCAGTTTACTACGCGTTTGAAAGGGTTGATCGGGTTGGTGGCGCTCCTCCTGAAACTGGCGGCTTGAAGCTTTGGAAGAAGAAGATCGTTCTTCTCCTTTTTTTTTCACCAAAGGTGGCGGCTGATTTTCTTTGATAGAGAGGGAGGAGAATTCACCGTAATTAAATAGAAATTTGATTAGGGTTTAGGAAAAATTTCCTAATCAAATTAGGTTTAATAATTAATTAGCCCAAATACCATTTTTACCCTTATTAAAAAAATGAGATATAACATTCTCTCCCTCTTACAAAAAGTTTCGTCTTCGAAACTTGTGCATTATATAATCAATAACTTAGTATAGTCCTACACAATTCATTTACCTCGCTTATGACCGAACTTAGTATCCCTTGCGTATTCCAATATGTTACCCATTTCACTTCCTCGATACAGGACTAAGTCCTCAAATCATTCAGTGTGTATATATACAATATAATCTTTAAATCCATTGGCCTCCGCCTGATAGATCGTAACATATACTTTCTATATTTCTCGAATCAACCTTAAGGGTATCGTTACTATACTGGCTTCATAACTTAATCATCGGTCTATATCGTACTTATATTTTCTATCATGAGCAACCCTCTAAAATCATTTCTTAGGTGTAGTACAATCTTTAACTTAACGCCTTGTTCGCAAGACTCATCCCTGAAGCTATATGTATTTTTCAGAATACGTTGTACTCTAGTACGATTTAATTTAGCCTTCACTAGCATCTCACAAGATGATGTAGTCATTATAGGGTTCAATCCTTACTTAATTCTCTATAATTAGTGCTTACAAACTTTCACTTATACCACTTGACGTGTATCATTCAACTAATTGCAATCTACAATACCGGATTCTTAAACTTATCACATATGATCCTTCCCCTAGATAATTAACCATGTTAACATCCTTTGTTTATGCTAATATGGCAACCATAATCCTTCCTTAAGATAACCAAATCTTCAAAATCAGTTCTTATATACTTATGAACTAGCTTTATGATCCTGCTCTTAATTTCTCAAAGATATCGTCAGCAGCTTAGTATACGAAATATGTGTATGTACATATTTTTCTTCAAGAAAAGTAGCTTATGTAGCTATAATTTCTGAATATAGATTTAACTATTTAAAATACTAAACCTTTTAATTTTTGTAAACACAAAACCCAAAGTACCATAGATTTTTTTTCACAATGCGATATCTCAAATGACCATCTTAAAAAAATGATGCTATAACTTGTTCGCAAGGCATTTTGCTAGAATTGCGTCAAAACAGTTGAAAACTTAATAATGTAAGGTTTTATGAAACGATTTGAATGCGGTACCTTCCGTTTTCAAAAAGAGGTACATATTTTGAAAGCTACCTTTTTTTGGCTTCACAAAAGTTAAGTAAGTTCATCGCAAGCGGATAAATAACTTTGAAAACATTTTAATTGTTAAACTACTTGCGATATCGATAGTCATCAAATTAAATTAATTTCGACTAAAAAATATATGTAACAAAACGAAAATTTGAAATATTGTGTAAGAAATATATATAAACACATCGTTTGCAAGAACATCAATATTTTAAAAAAATTTCTCTTTTCAAAGTGTCAAAAGAATTGAAATTTTTATTATGCTGATTTACAAGTACGGAAAAGAATTAGTCTTGTAAAGTTTAATATACTATATAAAGAAATGTGATTTAATGAGGTATTTCCGAAAATAAAATGCCTTTTGAAGTCCCTGTAAAATATAGGTATAACTCGGTGTACATGCTTATATAAAATATCAATCAGCTAGAGAAATAATAGTCCAATATTTCGTATAATTTCTATAATCTATCCTTATTTTCAAAAGAACAATCCGTCTATGTATCATTTCTTATAAGTCTAACCTTTGCCTACTATGATAAAATTCATAACTTAAATTGTCCAATCTTAGCATGGCACACTAAATATTTATCGACCTAAGGTGTTCTAATTCACCATGCTTCTGTGCGCCATACTGATCTACTGTATTTCTTTACTTGGTTATTTGAACCGCTAATTATCCAAGTTAAATCTCACCTGAACAAGCAACCACTACTGGTTCATGCTTACTCTATTTCAATTCAAGCCTGCTAGATTCAAACCTAATGTTCTGGTGTCAACACTTAACCCACAAATTTGTAATATTATAGTATTACAAGGCACATATTATAGTCGATTCTCGCATGTCGCTATTGTTAAATACCTCTAATTAGACTAACATCGTCGATCTATTTTGATTACCCTACATTCAACATCTTAACCCTAGACTATAAATTCCTTTGTACAATATCCTTATCTAAACTCTACTGATTATAACGATAATCATTATTTAGTTTCTATCATTCTAATATAAATCATCTCTTAGTATTTATCGTACTATCATCATTCATTTCTTAGTAGCTATGGTCCCAACTTAGACCTAAACCTACTCTGATGTTACCGTCCAAGTAGGGATATGGACCCGCTTTACTTTACCCTGATGGTACCGAGTACCATGTTGCAGTTATGATAAGGCAGCCCGAGTTACTGCCTGACCTATTAATATGTCAACTAACGTTTGTAGTGTGGTATTCTGGTTAACATTGTAATTCATTCAAATCAATTATATAGTATTCAACTAGGATTACTAAGATCATGGCTTAGAGAGTTATGATCAATCACAGATAAGGGAGAATTGTATGGGATATCCTAGGTATACGTGTTTCAAAACCGATCGACTCCTTAAGTTTAGGATCATAACTTATTTCTAGGATCGTTCTTAGCATCATCATTTCTTAAGTCTAAGATCACGTCTTATTTCCAAACCATAATTAGTACATAATCAACACTTATTACTATATCAGTACTTATGTCTAAAGTCAATTTTTAATCGAGATCGTTACTTATGTCTAAGATCATGACTTATGTTCAAGATCATTGCTTATAACTGAGATCAGTACCTATGTTCATGATCATCGCTTATGTTCAAATCACCACTTATGTCTAAGACTGTGACTTAGAGGCAAAATCATAACTTATTTTCTAATATCATGGCCTAATTCTATATTTCCGTCATGGATCTAGACCCAAGCTCTGAAGATCGTGCTGTTGGCACGTAATACCTCTTGAACTCATTCTGAAATTAGATCCAAGTGATCGGCAGTGTCAGTTGTGCTGTGCCACCGATCCTCCGCATCTCCTTCTAGAAGAATCTCAAGTCCGAGTGCGGTGGTGGTGGGGCCTGTGGCTGTTGATGTTGTTGCGCCACAGCTTGGGCCATGACTCGTAGTGCGTCGGTTAGGACCTAGGGAAGCAGGACCTGCGGTGTAGGCCCATTGTCATAGTGATTCCCATTGTCGTTCCTACCGTTCTCTTCTCGGAGGCATGTTTGGTACGGCAAGGAAAATTTCATTTTTTTGTCAAGAACATTTCAGGAATACACAAAATTTAAGAAAAACAGGAGAGAATCAAATACGGAAAAAGTAAAATGGAGATGAAAACCAACCATGCCCTTAACCCGATCATCACTTAGTCAAAATCAAACTTATTATATGGTCAAACTTAGTCTCAGATCACAACTTAGTCTAATATCACACTTAGTCTAAGATCAAACTTACATCTATGATCATAAATTAAATCTAAAGTCATCTCTTACGTCTAAGATCATTTCTTAATTCTATGTTTCCGCAGTAGATATAGATCCTTGGGCTTTGATACCACCTGTAGCGCCACGTCCCGAACCCTAAGGTCAGAATCGGTACGCCCGTCATATTACGCTAAAGGATATACAAAGTGTCTGTACGAATCCCTGTACTTATCAAAACGACGCAGTATTCGATCGCGGAAGCAAATTAAATCAACTCAAACCCTAAGTCGAAAGTAAAATCTATAAAACATAAATAGTCAACATCAAGTCATAGTCCCCTAAACGACATCGTAAAGTTCGTAAAATGATATCCCTAAACAAGTCCTCAAATGAAATAATAAATAAAATAAACTTCTCTATTTTTCGATCATCAGTCTCCAATCAATCTCTATGAGTCCTAATAATCCCACTCCGAATCCTCTCCAATCCATATATAGTCATACCCTGAATTGTCTGCAAGAAAACATAACGAACGGTGTGATCGACAAAAACATCACTCAGTAGGTACCCGGCCTGCATCAGCCCTGAGAGATCATACATGCTAGGACAATAGTGAAATACATATAAGTACGGTAATACGAAAATAGGTTGTCCACGTTTTCACAAATACATATAACGGTTATAACTTCTTAAAACAATCAAAATACATAATCATGCGAAATGAGCGTGAAATGCAATGTCACATACGTGATGCATGATAACCTACATTCTCATAAACATACATCCTATCGTGCAATGCATGACCCCGGGACCTAACAGAATGGAACAGAAGGAAACAGAACAGAACGGAGATGCAACTTACGTCTCGCATATCCTAACAGAACAGAACGGAACGGAACATATATGCAATATCGTGATGCATGAACGCACAGAAATCACATACAGAATCATTCCTTTCCCGTTTTCTTTTTCCCTTTTCTTTTCTTTTTTCCTTTTCTTTTTCTTTTTACTTTTCTTTTTCCCTTCCTGCATCACTTCCTCCACCCTGCGATCTCCAACCTTTTATTCCTTCAATTTCCAAATTTCCCCACCAACAGCCAACATCTCCCTCGCCCCCAGCCCACACCACCCCCCAGCCGCACCCCCTTCCCTCAGCGCCCCACTTCCTCACCTACACACCCTCCAGCCGCACCCCCCTCTCCACTATTAGCACGGTAGCACGTGGCCATAACCCACCACCACCGGCCATACGCCGCCACCACCAACACTTCCAACCAATTCCGTTATTCATATACACATCGAAAAATACAACCTTTTCATACTAATCATACGAAAATAGTATTATACTTATACATACATACGCGATCATATATTCTGATATGCAATTCATCACATACACATATAATCAACTAATCAAACATCTATACAATCACAATTATTGATGCACGATCTCGTTTTCATAAAGAAACTAAAGATTATCGTTTTTACGTTCAACAGATTTTAAAGGGGCACCTACTTGGCAATTAAAGGCAATTTACTACGCGTTTGAAAGGGTTGATCGGGTTGGTGGTGCTCCTCCCGAAACTGGTGGCTTGAAGCTTTGGAAAAAGAAGATTGTTCTTCATCTTCTTTTTCACCAAAAGTGGCGGCTGATTTTGTTTGATGGGCAGGGAGGAGAATTCACCGTAATTAAATAGAAATTTGATTAGGTTTTGGAGAAAATTTCCTAATCAATTAGGCTTAATAATTAATTAGCCCAAATATCCTTTTTACCCTTATTAAAAAAATGGGATATAACATTCTCCCCCTCTTACAAAAAGTTTCGTCCTCGAAACTTGTGTGTTATGTAATCAATAACTTAGTATAATCCTACACAATTCATTTACCTCGCTCATGACCGAACTTAGTATCCCTTGCGTATTTTGATATGTTACCCATTTCACTTCCTCGATACAGGACTAAGTCCTCAAATCATTCAGTGTATATATATACAATATAATCTTTAAATCCATTGTCCTCCACTTGATAGATCGTAACATATACTTTCTATATTTCTCGAATCAACCTTAAGGGTATCGTCACTATACTGGCTTCATAACTTGATCATCGGTCTATATCGTACTTATATTTCCTATCATGAGCAACCTTCTAAAATCAGTTCTTAGGTGTAGTACAATCTTTAACTTAACGCCTTGTTCACAAGACTCATCCCTGAAGCTATATGTATTTTTCGGAATACATTGTACTCTAGTACGATTTAATTTAGCCATCATTAGCATCTCACAAGATGATCTAGTCCTTATAGGGTTCAATCCTTACTTAATTCTCTATAATTAGTGCTTACAAACTTTCACTTATACCACTTGACGTGTATCATTCAACTTATTGCAATCTACAGTACCGGATTCTTAAACTTATCATATATGATCCATCTCCTAGATAATTAACCATGCTAATATCCTTTGTGTATGCTAATATGGTAACCGTTATCCTTCCTTAACACAACCAAATCTTCAAAATCATTTCTTATATACTTATGAACTAGCTTTATGATCCTGCTCTTAATTTCTCAGAGATATCGTCAGCAGCCTAGTATGTGAAATATGCGTATGTACATATTTTTCTTCAAGAAAAGTAGCTTATGTAGCTATAATTTTTTAATATAGCTTTCGCTATTTAAAATACTAAACCTTCTAATTTTTGTAAACACAAAACCCAAAGTATCATAGATTTTTTTCACAACGCAATATCTCAAATGATCATTTTAAAAAAATGATGCTATAACTTGTTCGCAAGGCATTTTGCTAGAATTGCGTCAAAACAGTTGAAAACTTAATAATGTAAGGTTTTATGAAACGAATTGAATGTGGTACCTTCCGTTTTCAAAAAGAGGTGCATATTTTGAAAGCTACCTTTTTTTTGGCTTCACAAAAGTTAAGTAAGTTCATCGCAAGCGGATAAATAACTTTGAAAACATTTTAACTGTTAAACTGCTTGCGATATCGATAGTTGTCAAATTAAATTGATTTCGACTAAAAAATATATGTAACAAAACGAAAATTTGAAATATTGTGTAAGAAATATATATAAACACATTGTTTGCAAGAACATCAATATTTTAAAAAAATTCCTCTTTTCAAAGTCGTCAAAAGAATTGAAATTTTTATTATGCTGATTTACAAGTGTAGAAAAGAATTAGTCTTGTAAAGTTTAATATACTATATAAAGAAATGTGACTTAATGAGGTATTTCCAAAAATAAAATGCATTTTGAAGTCACTATAAAATATAGATATAACTCGGTATACATGCTGTTGAGAAATATGTTTGGATAATTTTCAAAGTCATGATTTTAAGTGGTGAATACTTAAAAATGTCACACACAGTGTTATATATGAGTAAAAGTTGAAAAAATTGAAAAAATTGACATAGATCTCTCAGGTTGTTGCACATCGATCGATCTATGTACATAGATCCCTCACATCGATCGATCTATGTAAGGCAGAAAAGTTCAAGACCTTTCTGTGAGACATCGATCTCTAAACCTGAGACACATAGATCGATCGATGCACATCGAACCCTCACTTCGATCGATCGATGTAGGCCAGAGACAAAACCTGAACCTTATTGTGAGACATCGATCTCTGAAGCTGAGGCACTTCGATCGATCGATGTCTGGGGTTTTTAGAAATATTTTTATAAAATGTGATAAATTGGGTGTTTTCATTTGTATATGATTTATACATGTTTATTATGTGATTATTATGTGTTTTTGGTGATTATAAATGTCTTGTGGCTAACGTGCCTTGGAAGTTTCTACAACTTACCAAAAAAGACAAAATTGGTATTTTGAATTTTGTATGAACATGATATGGTGGATATGTATCAAGGACTTATTCTCATCTTATTTATCATGACAAAGTTGGTATCATGATTATTTCTGACCATCCGGGTCATTTCTGGAGTTTGCACATACCAAGGGTATTTTGGTCATTTTATCCCAAGGGTATTTTTGGCATTTTCACTCAAGGAATCTCTTGAGCATATTATTATCTTCATTCGGGAGTTGGGTGATTATTATCTTGAAGATTATTTGGTGATTTCTTATCTTATTCTCTCAACTGATGATGTTATTGACTATAGCTGGATATGCGACAATTTAAGATGTCACATTCTATTTTTTCTTGAAGACCCTCTTATATATGTTATGGGAGCATATTTATCATCATTATACAGAGAATTTTGTGGTGTCAAAGGTGTGGAAATGTTCACGACATGCAAGAAGAAAGAGTTGGAATTTGGGTGATACATTATTCATTTTATGAGTTGGTGACAAGTGGACCAACCAAAAAGGAGCTAGTTGGGAAAATTGCCAACTTGAAAATTTTATTTTCAAAACCAACGGCTACTTGACTAGTTGTTGGAGCTGATTTTTATTTGAAATTGTCAATGCCCACATGCCTATTCTCAAGCCAAGAAGTTGAGGGTATAATGGAGGAATATGCCATTCTATCTTCTCATTTTTTGCAAAGGATAATTATGACAAATCCAAGGTGGAATTTTTGGCCATGATGAATTGTCAAGGTGGACCAATTATGTTGTCTTATTTCGCCAAGTGTACAAAGCCAACCAGTGATGTGAAGACACTTGGACTTGATGATGAAGATGGTGACACATTGGAGTTCTTATCTCCAAGGCTCAAATCACACTATAAATAGAGGCAATGGTGAAGAAGATGAAAAACACTTGAAGCTCACAAGCATTTGTTGAATTGTTTAGCTATCATCTTCTTCTTGTTGTTGTTCTTGTTCCATTCTTTGTAGCAAAGGTGTTCTTGTTGTATTTGTTGAGCTACAAGCCTCTTGAGCTTCATTTGTAAGATTGATTAGCCAATTCTATAAGGCTATATCAATAGGTGGTAGAGGTGGTGCAACTAAGTGTAGCTTATAAGGTGATTATTCAAGTCTTGAATAGAGTTGGTGTATAACCCAAGGATCAAGCTTGGTTCTTGTTGTAAGGTGATTCATTTCATAGTGAAATCCAAGGAAAGGTGTTCCTTGGGACTGGAGTAGGACACATTGACCGAACCAGGATAATTTCTCGGTGTTCTTGTCTTGTTTCTTCAGTTATGTTTTCTGCCCGTTTTTACTGCAGTTTTCACACAACTTCTCACAGTTTGAAAAAATAGATAAAAACTTTCAAAATTAGTGATTTTTGGTGGAGTTATACATCCAACTGTTACCTTTTATTTGCAACAAGAATCACTTGATTTGAGCAAGAGAAAATTAGTCTTTCAGTCTTTGCAAGATAACTGCTCCAATCTGGCTGCAATCTGACCAGTTTTGAGAAAACTTAAATTCTGTATTTATCAAGAATTTTTCAAAAACAGGTTCTGAATCTGAGGCACTCTCAGATTCAGTTTTCAAAGGGGTTTTTAAATTAAGGGTAGCAGTGTAATTTACGCTAACCACTATTCACCATCTCCCTCTAGTGGTGTTTATTGCAGGTGCACGGTCCAACACATGCTTATATAAAATATCTATCAGCTAGAGAAATAATAGTCCAATATTTCGTATAATTTCTATAATCCATCCTTATTTTCAAAAGAACAATCCGTCTATGTATCATTTCTTATAAGTTTAACCTTCGCATACTATGATAAAATCCCTAACTTAAATTGTCCAATCCTAGCATGGTACACTAAATATTTATCGACCTAAGGTGTTTTAATTCACCATGCTTCCGTGCGCCATACTGATCTACTGTATTTCTTTACTTGGTTATTTGAACCGCTAATTATCCAAGTTAAATCTCACCTGAACAAGCAACCACTACTGGTTCATGCTTACTCTATTTCAATTAAAGCCTACTAAATTCAAACCTAATGTTCCGGTGTCAACACTTAACCCACAATTCTGTAATATTATAGTAATACAAGGCACATACTATAGTCGATTCTCGCATGTTGCTATTGTTAAATACCTCTAATTAGACTAACATCGTCGACCTATTTTGATTACCCTACATTCAACATCTTAACCCTAGACTATAAATTCCTTTGTACAATATCCTTAACTAAACTTTACTGATTATAATGCTAACCATTATTTAGTTTCTATCATTCTACTATAAATCATCTCTTAGTATTTATCATACTATTATCATTCATTTCTTAGTAGCTATGGTCCCAACTTAGACCTAAGTCTGCTCTGATGTTACCGTCCAAGTAGGGATATGAACCCGCTTTACTTTACCCTGATGGTACCGAGTACCATGTTGCAGTTATGGCAAGGCAGCCTGAGTTACTGCCTGACCTATTAATATGTCAACTAACGTTTGTAGTGTGGTATTCTGGTTAACATTGTAATTCATTCAAATCAATTATATAGTATTCAAATAGGGTTACTAAGATCATGGCTTAGAGAGTTATGATCAATCTTAGATAAGGGAGAATAGTATAGGATATCCTAGGTATATGTGTTTCAAAACCGATCGACTCCTTAAGTTTAGGATCATAACTTATTTCTAGGATCGTTCTTAGCATCATCATTTCTTAAGTCTAAGATCACGTCTTATTTTCAAATCATAATTAGTACATAATCAACACTTATTACTATATCAGTACTTATGTCTAAAGTCAACTCTTAATCGAGATCGTTACTTATGTCTAAGATCATGACTTATGTTCAGTTCGCTTATAACTGAGATCAGTACCTATGTTCATGATCATCGCTTATGTTCAAAAAATCACTTATGTCTAAGATTGTGACTTAGAGGCAAAATCATAACTTATTTTCTAATATAATGGCCTAATTCTACATTTCCGTCATGGATCTAGACCCAAGCTCTGAAGATCGTACTGTCGGCACGTAATATCTCTTGAACTCATTCTGAAATTAGATCCAAGTGATCGGCGGTGTCAGTTGTGCATCCCCTTGTAGTGGTGGAGCCTGTGGCTGTTGATGTTGTTGCGCCACCGTTTGGGCCATGACCCGTAGTGCGTCGGTTAGGACCTAGGGAAGCACGACTTGCGGTGTAGGCACATTCTCAGAGTGTTTCCTATTTTCGTTCCTACCTTTCTCTTCTCGGCGGCATGTTTGGTACGACAAGGAAAATTTCATTTTTTTGGGTCAAGGGCATTTCAGGAATATACAAAACTTAAGAAAAAGAGGAGAGAATCAAATACGGAAAAAGTAAAATGGAGATGAAAACCAACCATGCCCTCAACCCGATCATCACTTAGTCTAAATCAAACTTATTATAAGGTCAAACTTAGTCTCAGATCACAACTTAGTCTAATATCACACTTAGTCTAAGATCAAAATTACATCTATGATCATAAATTAAATCAAGAGTCATCTTTTACGTCTAAGATCATTTCTTAATTCTATGTTTCCGCAGTAGAAATAGAGCCTCGGGCTCTGATACCACCTATAGCGCCCCGTCCCGAACCCTAGGGTCAGAACCAGTACGCCCGCCATATTCCGCTAAGGGATATACAAGGCGTCTGTACGAATCCCTGCACTTATTAAAACGACACAGTATTCGATCGCGAAAGCAAATTAAATCAACTCAAACCCTAAATCGAAAGTAAAATCCATAAACCATAAATAGTCAATATCAAGTCAAAATCCCCTAAACGACATCGTAAAGTCATGATATCCCTAAGCTAAGTCCTCAAATGAAATAATAAATAAAATAAACTTCTCAATTTTTCGATCATCACTCTCCAATCAATCTCTATGAGTCCCAATGATCCCACTCCGAATCCTCTATAATCCATATATAGTCATACCCTGAATCGTCTGCAAGAAAATATAACGAACGGTGTGAGCGACAAAAACGTCACTCAGTAGGTACCCTACCTGCATCGGCCCTGTGAGATCATACATGCTAGGACAGTAGTGAAATACATAGAAGTACGGTAATACGAAAATAGGTTGTCCACGTTTTCACAAATACGTATGACGGTCATAACTTCTTAAAACAATCAAAACACATAATCATGCGAAATGAGCGTGAAATACAATGTCACATACGTGATGCATGATAACCTACATTCTCAGAAACATACATCCTATCGTGCAATGCATGACCCTGGGACCTAACAGAACGGAACGGAAGGAAACAGAATAGAACGGAGATACAACTTATGTCTCGTATATCCTAACAGAACAGAACGGAACGCACAGAAGGAATCCTTCCTTTCCCTTTTCTTTTTCCCTTTTCTTTTCCTTTTCCTTTTCTTTTTCCTTTTCTTTTTCTTTTTTCCTTTTCTTTTTCCCTTCCCGCCTCACTTCCTCCACCTTGCGATCTCCAACCTTTTATTCCTTCAATTTCCAAATTCCCCCATCAACAGCCGACATCTCCCTCGCCCCTCAGCCCACACCACCCCCCAGCCGCACCCCCCACAGCCTACACCACCCCCCAGCTTCACCTCCTTCCCTTAGCCCCCCACTTCCTCACCTACACCCCCCTCCAGCCGCACCCCCCTCTCCACCATTATCACGGCAGCACATGGCCATAGCCCACCACCACCGGCCATGCGTCGCCACCACCAACACTTCCAACCAATTCTGTTATTTATATACACATCGAAAAATAAAACCTTTTCATACCAATCATACGAAAATAGCATTATACTTATACATACATACGCGATCATATATTCAGATATGCAATTCATCACATACACATATACTCAACTAATCAAACATCTATACAATCACAATTACTGATGCTCGATCTCATTTTCATAAAGAAACTAAAGATTATCGTTTTTTACATTCAACGGATGTTAAGGAGGCACCTACCTGGCAATTAAAGGCAGTTTACTACGTGTTTGAAAGGGTTGATTGGGTTGGTGGTGCTTCTCCCGAAACTGGCGGCTTGAAGCTTTGGAAGAAGAAGATTGTTGTTCTCCTTTTTTCACCAAAGGTGGCTGCTGATTTTGTTTGATGGGGAGGGAGGAGAATTCACCGTAATTAAATAGAAATTTGATAAGGGCTTAGGAAAAATTTCCTAATCAAATTAGGTATAATAATTAATTAGCCCAAATAACCTTTTTATCCTAATTAAAAAATGGGATATAACATTCTAGTCCCTACGGTGAAAACGTCAGCCATCATCATGGTCACCACTGTGGATGACGAAGCTGGTTCGTCGTTTGCTTTGAAAGAGTGATTTAGACCAAAAAAGTGTCGTTTTTTTATTGAAACTTGTAAGATTCAGTAACGTTAGAGGTCCCAGAGTTAGTACTTGAGGCCAATGCATACTTGGGGTCTTTAAACCCTACAAAGTGTCATGTCCAACTTGTGCATGTTGACCAAGTATGGATAAATAGACACCATCTGACGCTGCTCGCACATTGAGTGCTGCTTTGGCTTAGTTGTTTACAGTGGAACAAAGTCATACCGAGCTAATGTGTCTTAGAGTCTGAATGCATCCTTATACTTAAGGCTTGAACGAGCTGATTCATCTTGATGATAATTCTATGGCTTAAGGTGGTGCAGTCGACCAGCTAGGTGCTTAACGTCTTGCATACAGTTTGTGTCTGGGACGATTGCTTTCTTGTGAGGTCGGCTGGTGCGGGATCTACAAGTGTCGACCTAATTATACTTGATGGTTGTGACTATGTGCCTCGGGTGGTGGCATGTCCAGGCTCTAAACACGCCGACCATATGACACTTGAAACCTTTGGGTCTGTGTCATTTTTACCTTGCCAGACAACTCCAGATCAACTCTGTTAATTTAAATAATACGATAGATCTTTTGGTAATAGACAAATCTTCTAACTAATCAACTGACGAATGTATTTGACTTGTCATTTCCTATCAAGACGCATGATGTCCACCACAATAATGGGAACCGATGCGATTCTCAGAGCAGTTATTATGTTAAATTAATCGTCCTACCAGCGCATGTTTCAAATATTGCATTTAAAACTTTGAGTAACGAAAATTTTTATTGAGATCTACTTTTATCCTCCCAAAAAGTTGATAAAACCCTCCGCCTGTTTTTGCTTTCACCTTTTTGCTTTCATGTTTTCTCTTCAAAATTCTTTTCGGAACTCCGTGTTGCCATCCTTTATCCATCTTCTTAGTTTTCTACACATTTTTTCCTCTCATCTTCAATCTTCCAACCATCAAACCAAATAAGTCTCCTCCTTTTCACTCCATTATGCAATTATGTCTTGTGTTGGAGCTCGGCACTAACTCCAGCTCAGTAGTCTAGCACCTGACTTGACCTGACGAGCAGCCCTGGAGTGCACTGACTGACTTTACTGGCTGGATTGGCCGACTTGGCCTGGCCGACCTCACCTCGACTTCTCTGTTAGCTCAGCTCGGCGGATCTGAAGATTTAATTACGGGTGACTAGATATGATTGTACATATCTAGCCTAATCAAATATATTTTATTCATTGAGTATATGTTGCACATAAATGTAGAGATATGATAGGATTTGTATTAATCTTGTATTGATCTCTTTAGCTGTAGATTAGCACAAATTGCTCATTTGTAATTACTATAAATTGTCAGACAAATGAATGAAAAACCCAGAGATTTGAGTTGCTGAAAGTCTTTTTACATAGTATCAGAGCAAGGTTATGCTTTCTGATCATTTTTTTTCAGAAACTCTCTTTATCACCCACGGCAGCCGAATCTTCCTCCTCTTCTTCTCAAACTACGGCAACCGAATCCTATCACAGAAAAAACATATCTCCCTATGATCTGCACTCAGGTGACCATCCTGGTTTGCTCATCACTCCTGTCCAACTCACAATATCAAATTATGAAGAATGGGCAAGGGCCAATCATGGCTCCTTGCTCGTCCGACGAAAGTATGGATTCCTTGATGGAACCATATCTCAGTCTGCTGAAATGTAAGAACACCAAGAATTTTATACTGAAAAGAGGTGGCCTTATGTTGCAATGGTAAAAATAGTAAACAATTTTCGAAAATCATAAAATTTTGCAGAAAAATAGCCACACGTCCTATTTTTCATTTGGCACAAGTTTCACCTCATTTGGATAAGTATAAGTCAATCAAATGTTAATAGTTCTGAGACTAATGCAATCTGATTTTCAGATTTGCAAAGGTTGAGAACATCAACGTGGTTGACATACTTCCCAAAGGAATTTTCAAAACCTGTTTCAACAAATTAAAATAAACATATTGAGGGTCTTATAACAAAATTTTCAGACCATTTATAGTTACCAAAAAATAGGAATAAATTTTTCAATTTGGAGTACAGTTTCAGGCAGATTTGCGCAATCTGACCAAAAACATATTTTCAAGGTGTTAGGCTTGGAGTTTTAATTTGAAATTTTTGTGAGTCACTCATAACATCTGAGACTACACCCTCACCAAATTTCATAATTTTTTGAAGTCTACAACTAGGTCATTTAAATAATTCAAATCACGATCTAAAAACAGAAACAGTTTTCAAAAGTGAGTAATTTGGGTCAAAAACTTTTAAAAACCAAATTTTCTGCACTCACTATTCAACCCCCCTTCTAGTGGTGCTATACAGGTTCTATAAGTGGTATCAGAGTGCAGGCACACTCACTACAAGAAGATCCAACGATCTTTGTGAGTTGGCATCCACCAGTTACAAAACCGAGCCAGAAGGAATGTCAAACATAAGGCCACCTCTTTTCGACGGTGAGTCTTTTATACAATGGAAACTTAGAACGAAACTTTTCTTTATGGCTATTGATATAGACTTGTGGTCCATTATAGAAGATGGTCCTTTTATTCCTTCTAAGTTATCCATGGTTGATGGTGTCACACTAGAAGTCGTAAAACCGAAACAAGAATATACTAGTGAATCCTTCAAGTTATTACCAAATGAATCTATTGTTGATATGGATCTAAGATTGACTAACATTTACAATTTTCTTGAATCTCCTGGAAAGGTATTTTCTTCACAGGAGAAGGTGCAAAAGTGCTAAGAAGTCTTCCATCCGAATGGGATTCAAAAGTCATTGCAATCGAAGAAAGTAAGAAAACTAAATCAATAAAGATGGAGGAATTAATCGGATCATTGAAGGTATATGAAAACAAACTCACTCTAAGAAATTCTGAATCTACTTCTAAACAAGATAAGGCTATAGCGTTTAAATCAAACGAATACGTCTCTACCTCTGATCGCGTAGATGATAGTGACACGGATTTCGATGATGAAGATCTAATCATGTTGGCTAAAAGATTAAGAAGGATAATGAGAAAATCGCTTAAAGACAAACCTAGGTCTACTTCATCTAAGAATCAAAGAAATAAAAATAAAAATAATGAGGATATTAAGTGTCATACTTGTGGAAGACTTGGACATATCTCCAATGACTGCCCGAACAAGGACAAAACAATGAACAAAAACCATGACAAGGATCGGACAAAAACTAGATCCGTCTCAGAACCTAAACAAAGGAGAAGAGCCCTTAAAGCCTCCACATGGAGTGATTCATCCGATTCCGAAAGTGAAGAAGCCAAAGAGGAAATGGCTCAAGTATGCTTTGCATCCAAAGCATCAAACGAGGTATCTTCTGATTCTGATTCTGATTCTGAGCCTTCTTATGATGATTTATTTTTTCAATATCTTGAGTTGCATAAGTTTTCTAAGGCTCTTGCAAAAGAGAATAATGTCTAAAGCCAGACTGGTTGTGCACGGCAATCGTCAGATCGAGGGGATTGACTACACTGGAACTTTTGCTCCCACCACGAAGGCTCTAGCAAGTGCTCGGCGGTTTTCTACATGTCAAATGGATGTACGAAATGCATTGCTTCGCGGCGATCTTGATGATTAAGTACACATGAAACTACCCCATGGGTTCTCAGCAACCTCACCTCGCACCGTCTGCCGTTTGCGCAAATCCTTATGTGGTCTTAAACAAGCTCCTCAGTGTTGGTTTGCAAAGCTCTCATCTACTCAGCGCTCATATGGTTTTGTGTAGTCCTATTAGGATTATTCTTTGTTCAGTTATGCTTGTGCTCATATTCATATTTATCTCTTGATCTATGGTGACGATCTTATACTTGTGGGTAATGATTCTCAAGACATGGAGGTTGTTAAAACATATCTCAGTAACTGCTTTCATATGAAAGATCTTGGCCCTCTGAAATATTTCCTTGGCCTTAAGGTTGCTCGCAATGTTGCTGGTATTTTTGTATCCCAGCGTAAGTATGCGCTTGACGTTATTGCAGATTGTGGCTTTCTTGCTTCAAAGCCTGCCTCTATACTTTTGGAACAACAGCATCAGTTGGCTCAGTCTACGAGCTCTCTTCTCGAAGATCCCCTATTGTATCGACATCTGGTTGGTCGCTTGATCTATTTATCTGTCATCCGACCTGAGCTCTCTTATGTTGTACACACACTGGCCCAGTTTATGCAATCACCTCAGCTTGACCACTGGCATGCTACTCTGCTTGTTGTTCGGTATCTCAAAGGCAGCCCGGGTCAAGGACTTCTCTTCCCGACCACTAATGATCTTCAATTAACTGTCGACTCGGATTGCGCAAGATGTCCTCTTACTCGTTGTTCTCTTTCCTCCTACTTCGTTCAACTTGGAATAGCCCCCAATCTCATGGAAAACTAAAAAACAACACACTGTTTCTCGTTCCTCTGCCGAGGCAGAATATCGTGCCATGGCCTACACTACCTGTGAGCTAAAGTGGCTGCTCGGTCTTCTTTGTTTTCTTGGCATCACTCACTCAAATCCTGTTACTCTTTACACTGATAGTCAGTCTGCATTGCATCTTGCACATAATCCTGTTGCTCATGAATGCACTAAACACATTGAGGTTGACTCTCACTTTCTCTGGGATGCCGTCCTAGATGGACAAATTCACCCCCTACATGTCTCCACGACATATCAGCTTGCCGACATCCTTACCAAATCTCTTGATGCTCATGAGTTTTGTTTTTTGTTGTCTAATTTGGGCATTGCCGACCTCCATGCGCCAACTTGAGGGGGGTGTTGGAGCTCGACACTAACTCCAGCTCAGTAGTCTAGCAGGCAGACCTCAAGTTGCCGACCTGACCTGACCTGACCTGACCTGACGAGCAGACCTGAAGTGCACTGACTGACTTTGCTGGCTGACCTGGCTGACCTCACCTCGACTTCTCTGTTAGCTCAGCTCGGCAGATCTAAAGAGTTAATTACGTGTGACTAGATATGATTGTACATATCTAGCCTAATCAAATATATCTTATTCATTGAGTATATCTTGTACATAAATGTAGAGATGTGATAGAATTTATATTAATCTTGTATTGATCTCTTTAGCTGTAGATTAGCACAAATTGCTCATTTGTAATTCCTATAAATTGACGGACAAATGATGAAAAACCCAGAGATTTGAGTTACCGAAAGTCTTTCTCCAAATCTATTTTTACATCTTGTGATCACGCTGAATCTAAAAACATCTTGGAGGGAGTTTTCTACATCGACGATGTAGATGAGGGGTTTGAAACCCTCAGCTTCTTAGAGAAGACCGTCGATGTCGCCGGAGATGATAATTTTCACCTTGCTAAGAAATTGAAACAGGGGAAATTCTTCATGAGTCAAGCAGTGTAAATATGCCAGTGACTCATCTGCATTGCCTTGGAATTCTTTTTTGGGCAGCAGCCAGTCATTTTTTTTGTTTCCCTCATTTTTGATTATTCCACCTTTTCTTTTGGCTTTGTAGATACGGGGCTCCATCCCGCTCAATGCAACAAACTCTTTGTAGTTTGAGTGACATCGAATTAGGGTGTATTTGTGAGACGTATCAATAGATCATGGTAGGTTTGACGTTATCATATAGTAACTTTGACCTTATTATGTCTCATCTAGATTGGACAGCCTATGACCCTCAAAATGGTTATGAGACCGTCTATGAGGAGTATTTTAAGATAGGTCTGTGCCTTTCTATCCCAGATGTGGTCAAGCAGATTCCAGGGTACTATAAGCTAAGACTATCCCAGATTTAGTACCAAATGGCCCTACGACCATTTTCTATTAACTTATTTTCCTTAAGTCTATCCATAGCGCCTTTGAACTTCAGAATTTTAGGGGTTTTTCACTTGTAAGTCTTCTTAAAGCTGGTATTACTTTATCAAGAGGCTTTGGAGCAAGGAATTTCATTTTGTAACGAACATACCGGCCTTTCAATAATAGGTGGAAGGGTAAATTCTTCGATGTAAAAAAGGTCGGCTTCATGAGCGATACCAAATAGTAGACTTTAAGACCAATAACACAAAGACCAACAAATGTTATAGGGAGGTTGCAAGAGCCTGCAAGAGCTGGATGCTACAAACGACCAATCCCTTGTAGATAGATTTGTTGTAGAGAAGGCCAACCCGAAGCATATCGTGAGGAATCTTTAAGGCACTGTGTGTGAAGGACCTGAAAGCTGTCCAGTGTGTGTACTTGACCTTGCTTTATTTTTTCTTATTTTTTATACTTTTCCTGCTCTGAGCATATCTGATCTGTTCCACAGGAGCCATGTTTTCGACTACCGCAGATTGAAGGCAAAGATGAAGGCCATGTAGAGGCAAACAATAGCTGTCCTCGAGGTGTCGGCTATCGAAATGGGAATGACGACAGCTAAAGGCCGTTAGGGATACTGATAAGACATCTATCATAGCCTATAGTCGATCTTAAGGCATAGCAGTTGCATGAGTAATTTCAAGAATTGCATTATGAATTAGTCCATCTCCCTCAGGTCGGATCGCTTTTCATTCTTTTTTTTTTCATTTTTTTCATCTTTCTCTTTTCTTTTGTTTTTTGACAACCATATTTGATTTGTGTTTTCTTCTTGCCAGACCTGTTGATAGAGGATGGGATCATCCCGGGAAATGATGGCCAAGTGCTTGCCATCAGAGTTGAATTCGTCGGTTTAGTGGCAACTGTAGAAATAGGGTTAGATGAGGAACCTTAAGAGCATCTGACCTTGGCTCAGCGGAGCTCAGCTTGCGCCAGTAAAAAAAAGCAAAGGTGAAAGCCTCGGAGCCCCTATCAGGTCAAGCTTCACTATTTAAGAGTGGCTCTTGCCAATTGATCCTCCAGTGGCTGAGGTGCCACAACCTTCAAATTTCCTGGTAGCTAAAGAGCCGACAGAATCGTTCATAGATAGTGACAGTGGCCGAGAACGAGAGGCTGCTCATTGAATGGATATGAATTCAGTTTTTCGGATGAGCTAAGGACTCTAGAACTTTATCTAATGGGGAGCTGGTGAACTCTCTCCAGAGGAATACACTATAGGTAAGTTTAGTACTATCATTCTTGATCATCCCTCAGATCTTGTTGCACAATTTCCAACCAATATTCCTATTTTTTTAGCTCAGCCAACCAAGTCAATCTTCTTGGCAGATTCGAAGAGATGAATGACTTAGTTGAAGTCAAGAGAGAAAAATAGATTCAACATCGCCAAGGTGTCTAAACAGCAGAGGAAAAAGATAGTAGTGCTGAGGAAAGAACTTAAGAAGTTGGGAAAGGAGAATGAGGTGTCTGACATGGCACTAGTCACCTCTAATGCTCAAGTGGATGAGCTCAAAAAGGTCATGCTGATGTGGAACTGACCTCAGGTGAATTTCACTCAGCTAATGAGTCATTAAAGAGGATCCTTGAAGAAGGTGAGTAGACAAGAAGAGAGTTTAGGGTGAAGCTGGCTGCGTTAGAGGGGCAATTGTCTGGACTGACTTCTGAGAATCACTTGCTGAAGTAAGAGTTAGACTCTCTAAAGCACTAGCTGTATGTGTCAAAGAAGGAAGTCGTTGTCGACTTCAAGAAGTTGGATTTCCTCTCAGCCAAACTGGCCACCCTTCAAGGCTACGTGTCAAAGATCGGGCTGACATAGGCAATCGCCGTCTACGATGAGCTGGATCCCCTGCTTAATAAGGAAGACCCTCGGATTTTTGACATGTATAACTCAACCGTCAAGGCTGAATATGATAAATGTTCGCCTGTGCATCTTATGAGATCATGAAATGTGAAGACTTGTTCAACTATCAATTCATTAGTGTAGGATCAAAGATTCAGCCCTGTTGATCTTCAAGCAAGACATGTTTCGCTTAAACTCCTTGTTGGAAAAACGTTCAGACCTACTGAGGTCAAGTGGTTCCATTTTTTAGGAAGGATGAGTGAGAGCTGCTGATCATCTGATGGGGAAACTGTTCTGCTTAAGTCATTTGTTTGGGAAATGATGATTCAGGCATGCCAGGGTCATCAAGTTAACGACCTGTCTCGAAATATCCTTTTGTATAGGATGAGTTTAAGGCCTGCTTAAAAAGCATTACTCTGTGTCAAACCTACTTCTACATGGTAATTAATGGCCAGCAACGAATGAAATTTGCCTCTGATTTCTTTGAGAAAAAGATTACAAATTTTATACATGAAATGATTAGGTTGGATATATGCCAAGTATTTAAAAAATTTCTACGAGCTACATTTTGAACCTAAAATCTCCTAAGAAAAAAGCATTAATGGCAGGGAACGAACCTTCCCATTTAGCATTTAGTTTTTCAGATGGTCTGATCTGACTGCCTACTTTTTTTTAAAAAATAAAATCTCCGACCTTGAAGAACTTGTGTCATACTCTAGCATTATTATTGTTGATAATCATATTTTTGTATTGTGCAATTGAAATGTGAGCTTGTTCCTTTTTTTTTCTTTAATTCATCAAGGTTGAGAAGAATATGTTGCTTGTTGTCCTGATCGGAATACTTATCAACTTTGATAAAGGAGGTGTAGTATTATCTTATATCATGGCTTCAGATTCGTAGAACAAAGCAAACGAAGTTTCGTTTGTAAAGGTAGAAGGAGTTGTGCGATAAGCCCGCAAGATAAAAGGAAGTTGATCTACATATCCTGCTCTGCCTCGTTCTAACCGCTTTTTTATCCCTTTGTTTAGGTTTCGATTGGCAAGCTCTACTTGATCATTAGCGTAAGGGTGATCCACCCAGGTGAAATGTTGCATTATATGTAGCTCAATGCACCAGCTTTTGATTGGATCCTGAAAATTATTTCCATTGTCAGAAACCAATAACTTTGGCAGCCCAAAACGATATATGACACATCTCCAGAGAAATTTCTTCATGTTTTATTCTCGGTTATGATTGCTATAGTCTCTGTCGTAGTCTACTTGGTGAAGTAGTCATGGCGATGATGAGATACTGAACAGATCCTAGAACACGTGATAGAGGTCCAACCAGATCAAGTCCCCATTGTATGAACGTTCATGGACTTATGATGTAAATCATCTCTTGATTGAGTACATGAGTTAATAGGACATGCACCTAGCATGATTGATATTTCTTGACCATCTCAATAGCATCTTTGTGTAAGATTAGCTATTAGTATCCGGCTAGCAAGCACCTCCAAGCTAATGACCATAACCTAAAATGATTTTTGCAGATTCACACACGAGTCTATATGAAGATGTAATCTCTGTCTTTGTTGGAGATGCACTTCAGCTATGGTTGGAAGAATGATCTCCTATAAATGACTCGTTAAAGAGAGTGTGCCTGACTACCTTGAAATACATCTCCTGAGCTGCTTGCCCATCTTTAAGAAATTAACAATCCTTTCACGTAAGTAGTTTGGTAGTCGACTTGTACCACCTCGGACTGCTCATAGGATTGGTGTATGATAAATTCCACCATAATTTTCTTGTCCAATACTATTTGCATTGAGGATGCTGAAAGAGATAGTGTGACAGATCTTTTGTTGTCTGACCTAGATGTATGTTAGATTCAAATTTTTCAAACATAGGCCAGTGCTGCTTGACTTTTTTTATGTACTGCTTTATCTGATCCTCTTCTTCCTCATAATCCCTATTAACTTGGGCCATGATGAGGTGATAGTCACTATGCGATTGAACTTTTTGAGCCTCTATCTTATGCTCGAGCTTAGCCCGGCAATCAATGCTTCATACTCGGCTTCATCGTTAGTTGTCCCAAAGTCGAAACTCAGTGATTATTCAAATTCTTCCTCTTTTAGACTTATGATTAGGAAAACTACTCTACTTCCATCTTGGAAAGATGACCCATCTATATAGAAGGTCGATTGATCCTCTCGAGGCACCTCATCTCCATAAAAATCCTTACGTTAATAAAATTAGCCAACACTTGAACTGTGATTGAAGTCAAAGGTCAGCAATCAATAAAACGCTCAACCAACTCCACAATCCACTTGGTTGTCCGACTTGAGGTCTCTGGCCTTGATCGAATTTGCTTAAGGGGTTGATCTATTACAACCACGACGAGATGAGCTTGAAGATAGAGTTGAGTTTTCTTGTAGTTATAACCAATGCCAAACTGTCTTTTTAGAATTAGTATAATTGATATCAGGTTCATTCAAAGCTTTACTGTGAAAGTAATTGGGCTTCTGAATGCCATCCACCTCTATGATCGAAATTACACTAACTGTCTTATGTCAAATGACCAAACGTATATACAACACCTCACCTGTGATTGGTGAGGTCAATGTCAACAACTTTTCCAAATAACTTTTCAAGTCGTCAAAAGCTTGTTGACACTGGTTGTCCCATAGAGCATAGATTTTTCATCAAGAATTGGATGAGAATGAGTGCTCTTTCTGTCGAACTAGACAGAAACTGATGGCAATGCTTCTAGTCAGTCTTTGAATATTTTTTACATTCTAAGTTGGATACATAGTTTTAGGGCTCCAACTATGATGGGACTTGCCTAAATATCTTCTTTAGACACCGTCTATCCCAAGAATTTCCCATTGCAAACTTTAAGGTGCAGTTTTGGGGTATAACTTCATTTTGGAGTCTTTTGAGAATTGTTAAAATTTCTCTTAAATTTTGGATATACATGTCAAAAGTCATGCTCTTTATGAGCATATCGTCTACGTAAATATCTATTGTGTCGTTGATCTGGAATTTGAAGAGGGAGTTTACCAGCCTCTGGTAGATGGACCATATTTCCTTCAACCAAATGGCATGCTGATGTTGCAGTATGTGCCGACCTCTGTGATGAAAGATGTTTTATCTTGGTATTTCTTTGCCATGGCTATTTGATGATAGCCTTTGAAGGCAGCTAGAAAATTGAAGACCTCGTGTCTGATTGTTAATATACCAATCGATCGATCTTTGGCAGCAGATAGAAATATGTAGGACACACTTTGTTTATGTCAGCGTAATTTATACACATTCGCCAACTCTTGTCAGGTTTAAGCACTGCCATGGGATTGACCAACCAAATCCGATAAAGCACCACCATTATGAATTTGACGGCAAGCTACAATGGGATTGACCAACCAGATTGGATAGAGCACCAGCATGATGAATTTGACAGCAAGCAGTTTGCCTGCCTCTTCTGCGATTACCATAAGATCTCAGGAGAGAAATTTCTTTACTTTTTATTAACTGGTTTGATGTTAAAGTTCACATTAAGCTTGTGCTCTGCAAGAGTCGTGGGAATCCTCAGCATATCTTCTATCGTTCATGCAAAGATAATCGTACACTCTACGAGTAGATTCTAGAGTTGAAATAGCAGATCGACTGGCATCCAAGTTCTGATCATGATTACAATATCCGACCTTTCTAAATCTGTGATAAAATCTTAGACCGCTTCATCAGACTCTAGGTTTTTTTAGATGGGGGCACAATGTCGTCATTGTTGACCTACTACATGGGCATTTTCTTTTGAATGCAACTATGCAACAAGCTTGCGCCACTTGTAGGTCTTCATGCACAGTTATCACCTCAACTCGGGTTGAGAATTGTGTGCTGACGTGAAGTGGATATACGATTGCATACAACGCAATCAGGGCCAGCCTACAAAGAAAGAATGTTATCGACCAAACACTCTTTTACAACGACGTAATCAACCCACAAGGTTTTGCACCTTCAGTATTCGTCAAAGGTCACTAGCAGTGTAACAAGTCCTGCTAGCTATACTGTTGCTTTAGAAAGCCCAAATAGCAGAGTTCACATAGGATATAATGAGTTGTCCTACAACTTGAATGCGTGAAAAACATTGTGGTACATGATGTATGGTGCATTGTGTGTATAGACATAAACCTTGCGTGACTTGATGATGTTTTCTAGGGTTAAATTTTGTTGGAGACCTAAATGCATAAGAACTAACCAAAAATGGACCCAACAATAAATGGGTACCTATAGATAGTGATTTGTCTTATGTAGGAGCTTAAAATATATAGGAAAGGGGAAGAAACCATATAGCTCATAGAAATGAAATATTCAATCCATATGCTTGACAATAAGCATTTTCTTACCAAGTTCAATATCAAAGATGGTGCGGAAGTTCATTTTGGCAATGGGAGAGGGTAGACCTTTGGAGCTAGAGAAGTTGGTAAACCTTCAAAATTTTCCTTCTAGTGCTATAATATGTATAGAAAAGACATAAGCTAATTTGATAAATTACTCATTGGTGTGATGATAATATTTAAACATTTTTGAAAATGATAAAATATTTGCAAGAAGAATGATTGTGGTTTGGCGCTTTTGAGATTTTGAAAAGAAAATATTATCTTACAAGGTTTTATTGTGAAAGCTCTTATATTGAATTCTTGGGGTTTACCTATCATGTGGTAGATGACTTGAATATGTTGGTTACAAAGTTTCCAGAAACTTTTGAGGCTACCAACTTTTCAAAGTATTTATCAATTATGACGGCACATGTGATACTTAAAAATTGTCTAAAGCCTTGATAGTAAAAACTTAAGTCCTCTATTATAATTACACTATCAAACTCTATAAGTATTTTTATTGAGGCATTGGTAGGAGCATCGTATACTTATGGTAGTATATAGTTACTTCATATCTTGATTGGGCAATGTGGCTTGCTTGAGTCTTTGAAACTAGTTGGCCACATTTTATTTAATTGGATTTTTTTTTGCAAGAAATAATAATTTCTGATTATGATTTTCTAAACGACTTTAAGAACATAACGAAAAACCACCATAATTTTTTTTGAAATAGAATTTGGAAGTTAGAAGGAAATAATAAGATATTTGTGAAATGAGACAGTGTTTTTCACCATTTTTACGGTATCTAACCTTTTAAACAAAATTGGATAGAGGAAAATGAAATTAGAACACTTCTAAAGATTAGTTCTTCTTGAGCCTTCTTTGTCAAAATACTTTTCAGTGGAAGTGTTAAATGATTGAATTTTAATTTTGTGAACTTAAATGATAGTCTTAATATGAATCCCTACAAGCTTAGAAATGATAAAATCCATACTCTAAAATATCTCATGTTTTTTTTGGTTGTACGTGTTTCAGAATTGACACCAAAGATATCTTAGAAATACTTGATCTTTAATGTATAGGCTAATAAGATCACGTAGGTGAACAAGTTACACAAGAAGAACTTTCGTACATACTTTAGGATTCAAATGTTTAGATGATAAATATTATTTGAACATTCATGATGAAACCTCTAATTTGCATGAGTTCTTTCAAATTTAAAAGAGGGATGAATAAGGAAATCAAATGAGGAAGAAAACTTGAATTAGTAGATGTAGATTATTATTAAGATATGAATGAAACTTTTGTGTTAAAAGTTCTAAGAATCTTTTTAGGCCATAGGTGGTGTAGAAATTTTTAAGTGAACCAACTATACCTCAAATTGATCATCATGAATAAATATATTTAAGAGTGAACTGATGAAACTTAATCTTTAAATTTTGAAGATCTTGATTAGTCAAATTATGTATTTAGAATTAGAACAATCTTGTATGGCTTGAATCAAACTCTTAGAGTTTGGTATGAGAGGTTAAGATATTTTTTAAGGATTTCTCAAAAAAAATTTGACATCGCATTCTTCAACCACACTATAATGATAATCTTATAATGAAAATCCATGTTGATATTATATTTGAGTATAACATCGAAATATGGTGTGAGAGGTTTGCAGGAACCAATGCACAATAAGTTTGATTTGAGCATCATGAGAAAACTCAAATACTTTCTTGAGTTGCATACTATGAAAATTAGGAAGTACAATTGACCTAAACTAAGTGCAAAAACAAAAACAATTGCTTAAATGGGAAGTTAGAGGATGTTTGAATTATGAATACATGCGCTATTGCCGGACTTGATAAAGATGAAAAAGGGGATACCAAATAGATGTAAAAGCGGCTTTCGTGAATGGCATTATTCAAAAGAAGGCATATGTAACTCAACCACAGGGCTTTGAAGACCATAAATATTCAAATTATATTTTCAAACTTAAAAAGGCTCTCAGTGGATTCAAACAAGCTCCTAAAGCTTGTATGAGAGATTTTGAGTAACTTTTTTCTTAAAAATGGTCTCTCAAGAAGAAAATTTATCACTACCGCGTTCATTAAAGAACAAGAAAGTGATCATTTACTTGTTCCAATATATATGCTAAGGATATTAAATTTGGTGCTACTAATGATTTTTTATATAAGCATTTTGCTAAGTTAATTGAAGAAGAATTTGAGATAAGAATGAATGGGTAACTGAACCACATTCTTGTGCTTTAAATTAAGCAAACTAATGAGAGAGTGTATATTTTCTAACAAAGTATTATGAAGATCTTCTATAAATTTGAGTATGGAAGGAATGTAAAGCACACCAATAATCACAAGTTCAAACCTCGATAGAGATGAAGAAAAGCCAGTTGAGATGCCAAAGTATGAAGACATGATTGGTAGGTTACTCTATTTGACGTTTAGTTGGCCAGACATATTGCATGTTGTGTGTCTATATACTTGATTTCAAAGAATGTCTAAGAAATCACGCCTAGTTGCTATTTTTTAGATACATAAAGGTGCACTGAACATTGGGTTGTTTTATCATAATAATAGGTGTTTTGATTTAAGAATTGGTTTGGTTGTCATGTTCTTCAGTCAAAGGACTATTTTTCTTAATTTTATGCACATGTAGTGGCTGTTTGAAAACCAATGAGCTTACGATGAAGTGGACAAACCAATGTCTAACACATATTACTTTGTGATTGTATTATAACGATCTCGTTTTTCTATCTTCTGTTAGTAAATATTCTATATTCCATGATAGACCAATCATCAAGATTTTTGTGAAATTTCCAAGCGAGCATCCTGTAAATTTTCATCCTATGTTGGCTAGACTAGTGTAATTTTTAGGTTCTAAGGTGGGTAGCCAATGGGAACATCTCTGAACCCAAAGGGCTGGATGAAGTTCTCAATATTAAATTCTCATGCAGAACTCATAAGCTAAATATCGAATTTGAAATTCTGCAAATATTTTTCCTAGTCTTATAATCTGCTAGTTAAGTGATGAAAATACTTATTAGTGACGAAATAACATTAATATTGCCATGATCCCTTTGCAAAAATAAAAGTTTATACCAAGACAAGAAAAGCTATAACATTTTGTTTGGAAATCCACGTCAATGGATGTCGTATACACACACACACACACACACATATATATATATATATATATATATATATATATATATATATATATATATATATATATATATATAGACACACACACACACACACGTTTCTGTGCATATATGTATACATGTACAGACATTTATTTTGGAGACAACAACATTACTATTATAATATTTTTATTATTTTTTATGTCTCATCAAATAAAAAATAAACTCCACAATGATTAGATTAGTAATTAGTCACGAAAATAATCAAAATGTTAATGTTAAGAGGTTTAGAAAATTATTTTTGTTTTTTTGAAAGAATCAAACTTGCCTGGTGTTTGAAAAATATTATAGTTTTAATAAGAAATCTCACAAATAGGATACGTTTTGAAAAAAATTCAAAAAATAGGTAAAGCGCTATTGTGAATGACGGTTTAGAGACCTTAGGGCAAAAGTGATTTTTCAATACCACTTTTGCAATAATCATGTGCAATGTAAACCATAACTCTAACCCTAACTTAAACATAACTGTAACTCTAACCCTAGCCTTACCCTGACTCTAAACCATAATCTTAACCCTAAACCCTAATCCTAACCCCAACCCTAGTCCTAACACTAAACCTCCACTCTAACCCTAAACCATAATCATAAACCCTCAACCCTAACTCTAACGCTAAACCCTAACCATTACGCTAAACTATAATCCTCAACCATAATCTTAACCCTAGTGTTTGCCCTTGCACTAACCCTAACTTTAACGATATTCTTATTATGTAAATGTTATTTATGCATTCACGAAATTTAATATTATTATGTTAGTAAGTTATAAAGGCTTTATGTTATTATCACTTTTTGCAAATAATCATGTGCTAACTACACCATAATGCTAACTCCATCCCTATCCAAAAACCTAGTCTAACCCTAATCTTAACTCTAGGCCTTACGCTAAAAACTAAACCATAATCCTAAAACTAAACTCTAATCCTACGAACCTAAACCTAAACTCTAACCTTAACCCTAAACCCTAACCTTAGCCATAACCCTCAACCATATCTCCAACACAACCCTAAACTATATCTCTTAACCCTAACCCTGACCCTGACCCTAATTATAGTGATATTCTTATTATGGAAACATATTTACGCATTCATATTATTATTAATACTATTATGTTATTAAGTTATAAATGTTTTATGTTATTAAGTTCGATCGGTGTTGTAAAAATGAAAATTTCGTACTCTGCTATAAAAATTATACAAATGCCGTAAACACAACATGTAAATAGTAAATAACTAATAATTGACAATGAGATACACATAGCATACAGAAAGTATAGAAAAATCATTATAGTGGCTCTTAAGGCACCTATGGTGTCATTACCTAAGACACCATTTCGAATTGTGGCTAAGGTGTTTAAGGCGCCACTCAAAATGATGTCTTAGGTGAGCCAATGATGATTTCTTATTTTTTTTAAATTTTTCTAAAATGTATAATATTTATGAGATTTTCCATTAAAATTACAATATTTTCTGATTTTTTTGGCGAAAAATGGGGTGAAAGAATGAGAGAGAAACCGAGGGAAAGACACGAAACATTGTTTTTGGTTTCTACCTTATTTCTCTCCATTGTCCAAATGTTTAACAATAATAAACTCTTCGCTCGTATCAGTCGTAGGTACTTCAAATTCTTTCTTCTTTACTTTTTCTTTTATCCCCTAAGAAGAGAGAATTTCAGGTCCCATAAATTTTTTGGGGGTTATCGAAGAACTTCAGCTTTATTTTCAATTAATCAGAGTCCACTTCCTGTAAAGTTTGTTCCTTTTTGTTGTTTCATAGTCTTATGATTTCAGAATTCCTTTCTTTTTGATGTAGATTTGAGGTTTCTAGCTAGGGTTTATTCTTTATTTTTGGGAGATTTGATTACTTGTGTAAAGTTTAGTTTAAATCTGTTTTCAGATTTTGTTTCTTTTATGGATGGGCATAGCGAGGTGGGCCCAGTGCCTAGTGTTGTTGCTGAGCCTGAACCCTTATTTGTGGCAGCTCCGTTGGTAAAGGCGGATGAAACCCTTGTGGAAAGAATGGATTTTGAAGGTGGAGGGGTGGAGGAATCTTCTGGTGAAGGAAACAAAGGGGAAATCATGGTGGGGTTCGTGGATTCCGAGGTTATTGATGTTGTGAGTAATGATCATGAAGATTGTAATTTGGGGGTTGATGGTTTGGGGAAAAATTGTGATGTGTCTGCTGATTCCACCAATGGCAATCATGAGGTGTGGAATCCTGGTATTGTTGCTTTGTCAGGTTCTTCTTCAGTGATGCTTGAAGCTGAAAGAGTGCAGCAAGAAGTTTCTACAGAGGAAAGTTTGAATGATGAAAATGTAAGAGTTGATGAGGTGGTTCATAATGCTGAGCCATCTCTCTTGAATGATGCCAATCACACAACTTCTGCACAGGTGATTGTAACAGATAGAGAGCAACAGCAGGAAGTTGCTGTGGTTTTCCACGAGAGTAAATTGAGTTTCAAAGATGAAATTGTTGTTGATCAAGAGGTGGTGGAGACTGCTGCAAAGTTATTTGAAGCAGATGAAGTACAGCATGAAGTTAGAGAGGAAGATGTTACCTTGCTCGAAGAGAAGTGTTCGAGTTTTGAAGATGAGACCGCCAGTGTTCATCAAACAGTTGGGACTGCTGCTGAGCTATCTGTTCCAGAAAATGCCGATCATACATCGGGTTCTTGTCCAATGATTCCTGAAGAAGATGGAGTACTACACAAAGAAGCTGGAGAAGAAGATGCTGCAATGCTTCAAGAAAGAACTTTCAGTTTCAAAGATGAAATTCCGGATGTTCATGATGAAATTGAGACTTCTTCTAGGCTCTGTGTTCCAGAGGATGACGATCATACGTCTGCTTCTTGTCCACTGGTGCTTGAAGCAGAACATGCAATAAGTAGAGAGGAAGATGTTGCAACACACGAAGAAAAGACTTCAAGTTTCAAGGATACTATCAGGGATGCTCATGACACAGTTGAGACTGTGTCTCTGGTTACTGTTCCTCCTAATTCAAATGATACATCTGCTTCTAGCCCTGTGATGCTTGAAACAGATGGAGTACGGCATGAAATTGTTACAGAGGAAGGTGCACATGATAACAATTCGAGTTCTAAAGATAAACTTCTGCATGCATGTGAGATGTCTGATACTGCTTCTGATGCAATTGTAGATAATGCTAGTCATGCATCTTTTGACCGTCACAATAATTCTGCCAAACCTGATATTAGGGAGAATGCGGAAGTGATTTCTCCTGAAGAAGGCAACCAATCAACCAGTGTGATTTCTGGGAGTAATGTAGCTGATAAAAGTTTGCTTTCGTGTAGCGGAGAACAGGTCATCAAGAATAGACAGATCATCAATGCCAATGGAACTCATGATAAATCAGATGGAAATTTAATATCCTCTTTAGGTCGTGATGTCTCTGAGGGTGAAGTTGCAGCAGTTGATTGCACAATTTCGTCAAGTAATGAGCAGAGAGATGCAAACGCTGGACTTCACTGCCTGCTTGAGGATCGCAAGGATGTTAGTGGTGTATCTAATCCTGATTTGTCTGGCCAGCCTGATTTTCAGATCGATAATGCTAGTGATATGGACTTGGTTACTGAATGTGATTTTTCTGGTGGAGCATCTCAAGCCATTGAGAAGAAAGAAGTTCCAGGAAGTCCTGTTGAATTTATTGTCGAATTTAATGATAAGAATAGCAAGCTGTGCTCACTGGAAAACAATCTGGGCATGAAGCAGGAGACATCTTGTGGCAATGATATTGTTGAGGATACTGCTCCAGAGTCAACATATGAACACTTATCAGTTATTGACCAAGGAGATTGGACTGATATGGACTGTGATGTCATGATTGGTCTGAAGGAGGAGACAGGTATTGATGATCCTATGGAGGACATTTGCTATATATCAAACACTGGAGACTTGTCTACCGAGCCAGCCACAGGTACTAACCAAGTTAAGTTTACTGTTGAGTTTTCTTCTTTGTTTGAAAGTGATGTGATAGATAGTGAGGTTGAACTTCATTATGCAGGAGACGAGGAACTTGCACATTCTGACTTAAAAATGTTGGAAGTGCATGAGCATTTAGCTACAGGAGATAGTAAAGTAATGGCTGCTGAAGAAGCTGGAAACTTTGGTGAATTTTCAGATGGGAATACGTTTCAACAGGAAAATGAGAAGCTTAGCACTGGGGATGTTGTTGGAGGGAAGGAGGAGAAGGGTGCAATGGTGGAAAATACAGTTTCATTTGGTGAGCAGGTCACCAGTACAATGGAATGCTCAGTCAAGTCTGAAGAAGGTATTGTCAAGGGTGAAGAAAGCATTGCAGGCAAAAATCCTCAGTCTGCTCTAGAAATGCCTGATAGTTCTAGGTTGGTTTCAGCTGTTGAAAGGAGTATACCTATTGAAAACAAGAAAGAAGAGGAAGGTATTATAGAAAACCAAATTGGTCATGAATGCCAAAGTAATGATGAAGCATGCGCTGAATCAACTTTAGTTTCATCAAATTCTCATATTCAAAGTGAAAAAGAAGATGAAATTGCTCAAGCAAACGGAACTATCTGCCATGAACTGCTGGGGGATGACAGAGTATGTGCTGAAGTAGCTTTTGGTTCACAAAATTCTCATGTTCAGACTTCTGATGGTATCATTGGTGAGGGGAACAAGGACAGTGTCCTTCTGGATGGAAGTCAGAAAGGTAATTTGATTGCTGACGTCCATGAAGCAGAAACCATGGGAATATCAATTTCTGAAACTGCATCCTCAACTGAGATTCCAGACCAGGCGATAATAAGTGAAGGTGAGGACTGCAAGACTATAAGTGTGGAGAAATTACCGGATGTTCTGCCAGAAGCTCCATCTGTTGAGTGTCAGCCAGATTTAGTTTCTGCTGAACAATATGCTGATGGACAGGTGGATGCAATTGAACAACCCATGGCTATTGAAGGCCACTATTCTGAGATGGATCAAAGAGAAATTGTTGAAGAGGCAACGGTCCAATCTTCAGGACCCTTGTCGATGCTTCAATCAGGTTACCTTGGACCGCCAGAAAGTGATGTTAAGTTCTCTGTCTCTGATTTAGTCTGGGGAAAAGTCAGAAGCCACCCCTGGTGGCCTGGGCAGATATTTGATCCTTCAGATGCTTCAGACAGGGCTACTAAACATGTCAAGAAAGGCAGTTTTTTGGTAGCATATTTTGGAGATCGAACATTTGCATGGAACGATGCCTCTGTCCTAAAGCCATTCCGGAAACATTTCTCTCAGATCGAAAAGCAAAGTAAGTCAGAAGTATTTCATGTTGCAGTTAACAGTGCTCTAAATGAGGTTTCAAGGAGGATCGAATTGGGTTTGTCCTGTTCGTGTACAGCTATAGATGTCTATGAGAAGATTGAATGTCAGGTTGTTGAGAATGCTGGGATTCGTGAAGAATCAAGTCGAAGGTATGGTGTTGACAGGACTGCTGGAGCAGCCTTGTTTGAACCTAATAAACTGCTGGGACACATAAGAGTCCTAGCCTTGGCGCCCATGACTTCATGTGATCGATTGGAACTTGCGCTTGCTAAAGCTCAGCTGTCAGCTTTTTGTCGTTTCAGAGGGTATCGTGCACCACCTGTGTACGAGTCAGAGGAAGCATTCCCTGAAGTTCATTCTGAGACTTTCAGTAATTTCCCTGATCGTGAGGTTACAACTGGTGAACTTATACACACTGGCACTTCCTCTTCTCATAGGCAGAAAGAGAGCCTGAAGAATAGCTTACAGCCTAAGGAGAGAAGTCTGTCTGAGTTGATGTGTGACACAGAGTTTTCTCCAGAAGAGGTAGATAGAATGGATGGCAAATCCGTGAGTTGTCCGGCTGGTGCATCTTCTGGGAAGAAAAGAAAGGCAGTGGATTCTGCCGGTGATGGACCAGACCGGAGAGAGAGTATGTATGCTGCTAAGGTATCTTCGACCTTGCCGAGTCCTAAGCCTTCCTTTAAAGTGGGAGACTGCATTCGTAGAGTTGCGACACAACTGACTGGTGCCGCCTCTAGTTTGAAGTCTAGCAATTGTCAACAGGGAGGAGGCATGTTTCTGCAGTCATGTGATAATTCTGGACAAGGAAGTGTGATGTTAAGTACGGATAGCTCTGCCTTAGAGGACATGCTTTTCCAACTGCAATTAGCAGCCCGGAATGCCAAGAAAGCTTATGGCTTTTCAAAGAAAGCGATTGCTTTCTTCTCAGGTTTTCGGAGTTCTGTCATCAGCAAACAGGCAGCTGGTAGATCAGTTGGAAGTAGAAAGAGAAAGGCTTCTCAGGCTGTTGGTGGCACAACTGAAGAATTTGAGTTTGATGATGTCAACGACTCTTATTGGAAGGACAAGGCGATCCATAATTACCATGATGAGCAATTAGTACAGGATGAAGACAAAAGTGATGACTCTCTGCAGCCAGTAGTTTCTGCTCCGGCAAAAATGCACAAATCTACTCGTAGGCGATACACTAAGAAGCAACATCCACCAGTAAATTGTGATACATCAGCAGATGAGCCAATGGAGGATGATGAAAGGGTGAAGCAAGAGATCTCTCCTGTTGGACTTGTAATGTGCTTTGCAGAAGGGAGCCGTATCCCATCACAGACGAGTCTGAATAACATGTTCCGGCGTTTTGGATCGCTGAAGGAACACGACACTGAATTTGATCAGGACACTCGTCGTGCTAGAGTCATTTTTAAGAGGGGTGCTGATGCAGAAGTTGCTTGTAGCAGCGCTGGGGTATTCAATATCTTTGGGTCAGCACATGTAACATACCAACTTAGCCATTTTCCGTCCTCCGTGCTCAGGGATTCTCCCCTTTTAATATCGCAAGGGCAGGAAAATGGAACATGAAAGTTCCGGATTTTCAGTGGATCAGGTAATTGTTTATGATGAAGTGTTTCACTTCAAGGTGACATCAATTTATGTCTTGCTTGATTAGAATTGCTAAAAATCCCAGAATGATGAAATTAACGTCATTTATCCTGCTGTACATTTATGGAGTTAGTATCTTCTCTCTTTTTTATTTTGAATGTCTATTTTTATGTTAAAGGGACTTAATCAAGGATCTTTAGCGTCTGCATATTTTGCCATGTGAAAATGTTTATTAGGTAATTCATCTGTGCAGAAGATTTCTCTGAGTGCTTAGGGAAGTACTCTTCATTGCTCGAAGTAGTTATCACCATTTCTTCCCATGAAAGATATATAAGTTGATACGTGGTTATATTCACAATTCTGTAGACACAAAAACTGGCAGGTTGGTGTATTTTATATGGACATGTGTCTTTGACAAAGTAGCTTAGTGATGTAGAGGATGGACCACCAACAAGATAATGAAACAAATGTGTTTGATTAACCACATCAAAGGACCAAAAAAATTCCTTCTTACTACTTGCAGTCTTACACCTCATCAAGTACCCTATAGGCTCTATTAGGATTCTGGCAGACATCCAATTTGTCTTAGTTTTCTTGACTGCTCTTCAAGTGCTAATGTAAATCCTCAGGTTGCTGCCGACCTCTGTATTATTTGGCCTTACTCTCTTATCTGTTGAGGCTAAAATCTCCGGTTTCTGTCTCGTCAGATCTCATATACAGAAGCCGAAAAAACTAACAATACTGGTTCTTTTTAAAATTTCTTCCTACTAGATCTTCCCAGGACCCAATGCAATATGCTGTCCGATTGGAACCCTGCTCTGTCATGTCACGGCCTTCAGAATTTGCTCTCACATTTTCCTGGACAATGCACCAGCAAGTAGGAAATGCTTAATGTTGTAATAATCTGAGTGCACAGGCCAGATCATTTGTCTTCAGCACACTCCATTACCACAATCCACATTGAGTGAGTGATCTTTGCCAACTAGCTAACGTGATAATAGCAGACAGACACTGATTAAGTACAGCACTTCAATTTTAGTGCTGTGTCTAACTTTTGTCTCACACCGGTTGTGAGATACGTGGCAGGCTAATTATTTTACTTTGCTATATTTTTCTGCCTGTTACATGGAGTGTATATGGCCCTGACGCGTTAAACACACGTCTTCAACATGAAAGGGATGCTGCTGTGGGTTTCTTTTAAAAAGAGAAATTTTAATACATTGTTTAAGAAATACAAAGTGAAAAAAGGCCCATGAGGTCTAGCTCTTCTGTCTAGAGCCGGGACTCCAAGACCAAGAGATCATGAGTTAAAAAAGAAAAAAGAAAAAGAAAGTACAGAGTGAAAAGGCATGCGTTTTTCATAGTCTAAATGTAGGCGTAGTACATTTGAAATGTATTTTAAACCTTGTGCATGTACCTTGCCCTATTTACTTCATACTATATTATTTTATAAGAATCTTTTATTTTCGAAACACATGTTCTAGAAGTTTTCATGAATTAAAACATTTCACGATCTTGTTGAACCATTGCTTTTCATATTATGCAGTTTTGCCATGTGACTGTTGCGTGTCCATGTTGGTGCATATATTATCTATGCACCTTTTTTTGGGTCTTTTGGGGTTTGCAAATCGAATCACTCCTGCCGAAATCAGTCCTTGCTGATTGTGGAGTTGAAAGCACCTGTAGGACAAAATTTAGGGGCATTTGTTGGCATCAATATCACAACATTTTGACACTTAAATACTCTGTATAAAGAAACCAAGGATGCTATCAGCTAAATCTTGTAGTACAGGGCCCCACTTTCACCCACCAGGCTACTTTTACTATCTATTTCCAGTAACATCAGCCTATGAGTCAACATCTTGTTCCTTTTCCCCTTTCCTTTTTTCCCCCCTCGAGTAAATTTTTTTATATTGAGAACCTTGGCTCTGGAGTAGTGATGTGGCTATGTGACCTATATTCAGATCTACAAATAATGGATGTTGAGACCGCTTGCATTTCCAGAGTTTCCTATCGGTTATTCAAGACCCCGCAAATGTGGGATGGTTTAATGAACTGAGCTTTGCTTTTTTATGCTAGATAATTTCTGGTTATTCTTAAATATATGATTTTTTTTTGTTACTTCATCAATGAATTTTTTGGGCGTGAACCTGTGATTGTCCTAACTATTACTTTATGAATAGGAGAAGATCCAGAATGAAGAAGCTTCAGTGAAATGCTTATCCAAAAAGGGTACTTGAGGAAGCCACTGGCTCACCTTGTGGTTTGTGAACATTTGAAATACTTATCACCTATCCATTGTCACTGTGTTTAGTCTAAAATGAATGTCTTTATGCAGCCTTCTGTTAGTATCCTGCAATGTAGTTTGCTTATTGTGAATATGAAAATTGATTTGGTGCATGCAGTTTTCAGAACTTGAGCGTCCCAGTACTTGACGGCATAGTACATCATGGATGGCATGCACTCTTTTTTCGTGACTGCTATGGCTATTCGTAGTCCATTTAGTCTTATGAATTTGTTAGTCAATACTCAACGGCCTAATGGGCTGGAGAAGTTGAGCTTGAAGTTTTGAGTAACTTCTTTTTTTGTTTGATTCCACCTGCGTTATTCATGGTATGTTGAGAGATCCCTTTTCTCCATATAAAGACAGGTGTGCGGGCGAGAGTGCCGAAATATAGCAAGTGCGCTTATTCTCACGTTTTACCTAATGTGACTAGGAGGCATCTCAGTTTCCTATATTATGTTGTCTTTAGGGAAGTAGTCACTTCAAGAAGAAGAACATAGTTTCTAGACTGTGAGAGTTAACTACTGAATTATATATGAAATTTAATTTTTTTTTAAAAAAAAAAAAACTACTGAATTTGGTAGTGAAAATTGGGTTATGTAGGTTGTTGCAGGGCTCCATTCGGATTGGTTCCAAGTTTTTCTTGTGCTAAGTCTACTTGGGGATGTCTTGCAAAGTTCATTAAGGTTTTAGCTTGAAGGTGTTTTTATGGCTTTAATGAGAGAAGTAGGAGAAGAGAACTATGACAGGTTTTGAGGTACCAGAATATTTTACATGGTCAGTAACCCTTTGGATCATAATGAGAGACTTTAATGTTATATTAGACAGCAGGGTGAAGACTGTTAATAAGAGAGTTGATAGAAATGCCATTAAAGAGTTCAAGGAATGGATCCACAAAATGGATACTCTAAACATTCCTTGTGGGGAGTTTAAATTTATATGGTCAAACAAAAGGGATGAACACAACAGAGTATACACCAGAATAGACTATATGTTGTATTATGATGAGTGGAGTAATAAGTTCCCAAACTTCCAACTTGACTATGAAGTTCCAACCCTCTCAGACCATACATACTATCTGTTAAAACATATGAAAACTTTGGCCCTAAGCCTTTCAAATTTATGAAAAGGCTAGTTAAAGCACCCAAAATTCACAGAGACACTTGATGTGAGTTGGAATGAATCAAAACAAGGGAACCCACTTAAGCTAGTTAAGAAACAAAAAGGTTATACAATTTCTCTAAACAATAAGTACTTTGTGAAAATCTACGAAAGAGTGATTAATGATATGCAAGAGCTTGAATTTGCTCAGCCATGGAGGACAGTCATAATACACTGAAACAGCAAGCGGAAAAGGATGCCCTAAAAAATTACACAAGATTCTTAGCCTTTGAAGAGAAATCTAGGGTTAAATGGACGAAAGGAGGTGACAGGAACAGTCAGTTTTTTTACAGATCAGTCAAGGCCCACATAGTTATAAATAAGATCTTGAGACTCCAAGATTAGAATGGTAACTTAGCTGAGGATTATGAGATTGTAAAAACTATAGCTGTTGATTTCTTTGAATCCCTCGTCTAAGAGCCAAACATTAGGCCCATCCCTCCGCATACTTGGGTTGGCAGATCCTTACTTGCTGACCAAGCCTCATTCTTAGATGTCTAGATGACCCACAAATAGATAAAAGAGACCATATTCTCTAAACTGATAGTGCCCCAGGCCCTAACGACTTCACAATGGAATTTTTTAAGGCTAACTAAGACGTGATTGGACATGATTTCCTAGGTGTTGTAGGCTTTTTTCTTCTCTAATGACTTTATCTACTATCTCATTAATTTTACAGCAATTTTTCTCATCCCAAAAGTTGATGCTCTAATTAAAATGATAGACTTTAGACCCATTTTATGTTGTAATGTGCGTTGCAACATCGCTTTAGTTCTCTTCACTGGACTCTTTACATCTCTGCACAACATCACTGCATATGGACTTCTACCTCTCTGGTTCCATCATCGTTCACATTTGAATATGATGCTTCTTTGTCACACTTAGTTCAGTGATTGGAGGGTTGGTTTCACTTGGCGCACTAGCTATATTGTCTCACTCTGGTTATTTGGTATACATGTCATTGCCGTGTTTTTGGGAGCTGCAGTTTACTACTGGGATGTCACTGACTTTATGGTTATTTTTGGTTTCATATTGTGATTATCTTAAGCAGAGTTATTCTGTGTCTGTTGCTTTTGGAGTCCTAGTTTACGCAACTATGGTGTTTCAAGTTTTGTCCTATCTGTAATTACAGGTTGGGAATTTTTGGGTACTAGGAAACGGTTAGGTTATTAAAGTCAACGATTGTGTTAATGTATTTTGAGCAAGTCATGCTTGTTATTAACTCCAAACAACTGCTCGTATAATTCCGTCTAATTTGGTTTAATTCTTTGTTTACACACCTTCAGATGCATGCACACCTTTAATTGGGTTCGGGAGTGGTTGCTCAAATCTGGTTTTATTATTGAGGTCATTTTAAACATGGGTTGGGTTTGCATTTCATCTTCTGAGACAGATTTAGCATATGAAAATAGGGAAATTTGGGGGGTGTTTGTCTTAAAGAAATGTATCGGAAGAATCAAAAGTACATTGCTTCTCTGCTTGTTTGGAAGTTGTGAGGTTGCCAAGTCCAACATCTTAAATTATTCACCTCTGAAACTTGATTGCTCAAATTTTTGATAAGAATTCCAGTAAATTCTCTCCACTTGTGTGCCTTTTTTTCCAACAGTGTTGGCCGGCTGAAGTCAGTTTACTCTGGAGGTTGATAAACGTGATGTTATGAGACTGAAAGCAAGCAGCATTATGAGATCGATTTGCATTACTTTAAAATAATAGTTATGTGCAAGTGCACAATAATACTACTTTTGCTACCATCATGGGGAAACAGTCTCTTATACAAAGTGCAGAATAAGACTATGTACATTAGATCGCTTGTACCGAGAACGCTTTTTATGTATACATACTACGAGAATTTCTGGGTGGACTATTGTCAATTGATGTATGCGCCATAAACTTTCATGACCAACTCGAGATGGAGGTGGTAAATTAGCGATATGCCCATAGGCAAAAAGATTTCTCTAATATCAAATACCATTTACAAATTCCGTGATGATATACCACCAATCTAATCGAAGACGTGCTCTTCAGAAGTCATTCGTTAAATTCATGTGAATTCAGTCAACCACATTTTTCATGCTGGTAAATCTTCGCTAGCCTTCAGGTACTGCCACTGCTCGCCACACTTGGCAGGCCCAATTGCAATTTCGAAGGACATATAATACATTATCCTCTCCATAGCCAGATAGCACACTCGTAGCATCATCACTTGCATATCTAGAACGTAGAAAGCAACCAGCAAATATGCGTTCATGAGTATCTGTCACAAGAAGAAATTTAGCTTGGTTGGCCCGTTCATGGCCCAAACATCATTCCAAATATCAACCTCATTGCACTTTGTCGTAGAGATTTGCATGTCGTATGCACTAGCAACATTTTAATTTCTTGATGTCTTTGGCTTCTACGGGACACCGTCAACAGCCATACCATCATCACGGACATTGGAGGATTCAAAGCCAGCTTTTAGGAGCTAGGGGTGTACTTGGTCCGGTCCGGCCGGTTTTTGCGTATGTTGTCAACCAAACCGTTTGTAACGGTTTTGACATTCTGGAACTGGAACCGGACCAGAACCGGTCAACAAACTGTTTGACCGGTCTGGTTCGGTTTGGTTTGGTTCCGGTTTTTTCCGGTTTCAACAGCATAACAATTCAAGATCAGTGTCTCTTTGTGACCTCAGGTCACATGCTCGAGACGCAAAATCAGTCTCAGAGCCAAAATCACCTTGTTCGACACAATTTCCATCACCATTTTGCGGAACAAGTTGGCTGGACCGCAAGACCAACGATGCTGCTGGAAACGGAACGCCTTGAAAGTACTAGCAAGTTCACTTTTCACCTACAATCAGAATCAACCTTTAAACAATAAAATATGGAAGAAAGGTCTCATATTACTTCCAAAAAAAAAATAATATTGCTCAATTGTCTAAGAATTTAAAATTTGTTCTGCCAATTTCAGTGAATTAGTCACCTGAAGATCTCCCAAGTATAAAATTTTCCAGCCCTTAAGGCCTGCTCGGACAGCAAGATCCATATCCTCCACAGTTGATCGGTCTTTCCCCCCGCCCGCCTCGTTTATAGCTTTAATCCTCCATATCCCTCCAGTGCCTGCCATTTTCTCCAACTTATTAGTGATCGTTGCTCTGTTCAACCAAATGCTACACACTAGTATTGAAGTAGTGCACATAGAACATTAATTGTTTTTAGCTTAATTTGATGAATCATGAATAATCATTGGCAATAATAATACTTACCATTGAAGCCAAAGAAGGCATGAGTAGCGGATCCCACTTCCTGCTCAACGGTGAAATGGTAATCCAACGACATTTCTTGCATCCTAGTTAGCAAGCATTCATCTGAATTCACTGCAATATCCCACACCACAAGGAACAAATGCAATTTTCAACACTCCTTTTGTATCTAAGATTTTACTTATTTCTCTGAATAAAATATTGGTCACTAACAAGATATTCAATTGTCATCATTCATGAAACTTTAACAAATGCTGAATTATTCGACTTAAACTTCACTGAAATGTGTGAAACGCGTCCAAAAGCCTTGCTCACAAGATCCAGCACGAAACAATTCAAAAGAGGAACAATTATGGGATGCATCTAATCATCACAGTAGTTTTGAAAATCACTATCACCGAGCCAACCTGATCAAGTCTCACAAGGACTTCCTCCCTACTTATGGCTTCCTCATGACTCTCATATAACCCCGCAGCAGCTAAAAACTGTAATATCACATGCTCAGATTCTCAAGCAGCTCAAGCACGTAATTGACATAATGTGAACAAAGAAGAAAACATAATTTAACCTTTTCAAGATGATGGCTTCATAGGTTTGCTTTCAACTCACTCAAGATTTGTAGCAGGTGAGACGTCTTCAACTATTACATCCTAAAATCAAACACACAATAATTTCACACTACGTTATCAACTACACTCACATATTCAGACAAAAGAGTGAAAGACACTAACTTAGTATTTTACCTTGTTCTTGTTATGCTCCGGTATCTCCATTTTGAAGAGAGAGACAAGATAGCAAACTGAAGACAGTAAATAACAAGTTCAACTGTTCAAAGTTCAAACAAACAAATAAAGATGTTAATAACAGACAGTTGCAAATTAACAAACATGTTAATATCATGGAGACAAATTAAACAATAAACGTATAGCATTACAAGCATACGGTAAATAAACGTATAGCATTAAAATAAACAGCTAAATAATCAAATGAGACAAATTAAACAATAAACGTATAGCATTAAAAGCATACGGTAAAGACTGAGTACCATCTCCCTTGTAGAAAACAAGTATACTTTCAGTTGTTGCTAGATGTCTTTTTTGTGTCAGTTTGTTGCATAACCTCAGAGTTTTGCTTGCCGAAATTACTAGGGGCATACAAATGCGCGGGAGAGATTTGTAATGGAGGTAGAAGCAATCAAGCAGGAACATGCATTACTTGAAGACCAGTTAATTTCTGTGAAGAAGTTGATAGAGAACGTGATTGTAGAAGTAGATACTCAAAAGAAAAAGGTGAATTGGTTAAACATTTGAATACCCATCGATATGTCACCCCTGGGATATTTATCTTTCCAGATGCACTAAAGTATCTATATCGAAAGGTAACCATTTGAATACACTTTTATTCAGGTCTTTGTGAAGTCTGATGCTGTTTCACATATATATCAATTATCGCATATATACATTCCAAAACAAAGAAATATCTGCAAAACAAAGTTTATATATATCGCATATATATACATAAACAGAGAGGTCATTGGAACCAATCGAAGATGTCATTCCAGTACAAGTTCCGTCAATAGACTCAATACCCAAGCATGTATTCATTATACAAGTGACGCACCAGTAAGAATGTAAGATAGTCTTCGTCCGACTCTTCAATATCAAAGGCCAAACCGCCAAAGTCTGAGGACTTTATTGTAAAATGAACAAAAATGCATATCAGACTCCAAATCATCAAATCTTTAAAGAAACTTAGAAGGGCTGCTGAAGAAAATTACCGTGAAACAGAGGGAAAAATTTGTTTCCACTTTCTCTGTGAAACTATTTTGTTTCCCGCGAAACAAAGAGGGGAAACGGTGGTGGGTGGTTATGGTTGTGGGTTTGCGGCGTTTGCCTATTTGGGACGATGGAAGAAAACTTCAGCAGTGTGTATTTGCGCAGGAGAGAAGCTGGTCGCTGGTGCCTGGAGGTGGAGAGGAGACGGCGAGATGAAAACTGGAAAATGGAAATGAAATGACAATGAATTAGGGTTTTTGCCTTTGGGTGTGTGAAAGACTGAAAAGCGAAACGGTGGGTGGGTTCAGCTTCTAGAAGAAGTTTCTAGTTTTGAGTTTCGAGTAGCTGGGGTGGGGAACCGGGAAATTAAAAATATTACATAATATATATAATATTTAATATATAAATTAATAAATATAGGGAACCGGTCCGGTCCGGTTTGACAGTTTAAAGTTATAAAAACCGAAACCAAACCGTAATGCACAGTGCGGTTTTCTCTTCGCAAATAAACCGGCTGTTAAACTGCGGTTTGGTTTTAAACAGTCCGGTTTAGTGCGGTTCAGTTATCCGGTCCGGTTTTCCAAATTTTTGTTCAGCGCTATTAGGAGCTGGGTACAACACCTAATGTGATGCTATAATGATGACATGGTTTGCTTGCGTATCTGCTAGAGGGTTTTGTAAAAGAGACAATGAATTGGAAAAACTTTTGTGTGTATATTCATCCTTTGATAGTTGTCTATATATAGCCAAATACAAGAGCCTAATTACCTATAATTCCTCCAATCTATGAGAAGATTAGGGTAATCAAATATATAATGATAATTACAAAGATTTGATTAGCTAATCAAATATTTAGTCTAGCTAATCAAATATTCAAATATCTACAAAATATTACAATATCTTAATACTCCCCCTCAAGTTGGAGCGTGTACGTCAAAAATGCCCAACTTGTCTCGTGAGTATTCAAAACTGTTGTCGACCGAGAGCTTTTGTGAAAATGTCCGTGAGTTGCATGTTGGATGGTATGTACTTCGGAAATATAATCCCCGCTTGTAGCTTTTCGCGTACAATGTGACAATCAATTGTGATATGTTGAGTACGTTCGTGAAATACCGGATTTGCTGCAATATGTAACGCTGCTTGATTGTCGCAAAACAATGTCGATGGTTTCGTCAAGGGAACACGCAAATCTTTTAGAAGATAGTGCAACCAAGTAAGCTTCAAACAAGTATTCGACATGGCTCGATATTCCGCTTCTGCTGAAGATCTTTAAACGTTTGTTTGTTTTTTTGACTTTCATGAAATCAACGAATTCCCCCAAAAAATGCAGTAACCAGATATTGTCCTGCGAGTAGTGAGACATCCTCCCTAATCCGAGTCATAGAAGGCTTTCAAAGAGAGATCATTGTTCAAAGGTAGTAATAATTCTTGGCCTGGGACGTTCTTAATATATCTTAACACGCGCAGCGCAGCTTTCCAATATGGAAGACGCGACTCATGCATGAACTCACTCAGAGTACGAACCGAATATACAATGTTCGGGCCGAGTAACAGTCAAATAGATGAGACGTCCCACTAAGTGTATGTACCGAGTAGGGTCCTGTAGCAACTCAGCATCATGAAGTGTTAACTTGGTTGTTTGTTCCATGGGAAAACTTCTGGGTTTAGAGCCAGTAAGACCTGCATCTTGCAAAATGTCCATAGCATATTTTCTTTGACACATGAAACTATCGAATTTAGAACGTGAGAACTCTATGCCCAGAAAATACTTCAGCTTACCGAGGTCTTTGATCATGAATTTCTTAAGTAAAGCAGCCTTGAGTTTGTTAATTTCTTGAAGATCATTGCCGGTCAATAAAATGTCATCAACATAAAGTAGTACGGTCGTGAACGAAGTGTCATGTGATTTAGTGAATAGGGAGTAATCTGCTTTAGATTGAGTATAACCTGTTTGTTGAATAGATTGAGAAAAAGTAGAAAACTAGTTGTGTGACGCCTATTGGAGACCGTATAATGATTTATTGAGCCAACATACCAAGTTCTCCCCATGTCGGCGAAAACCAGGTGGTGGAAGCATGTACATGGTTTCGTGAAGAGTACCATGACAAAAGACGTTTTGAACGTCAAGTTGGAAAGCATACCAATTACGAGCTGTAGCAACAGTGAGTAGACAATGCAAAGTAGTGAGTTTAGCAATAGGAGAGAAAGTCTCGGTGTAACAATACCTTCCACCTGTGTATAGCCTTTGGCGACCAAACGAGCTTTGTAACGCTCGATGAACCCGTCAGACTTCTACTTGATTTTATAGACCCAACGACAACCAATGGGTTTGTGACCAGAGGGAAGAGGAACCAAGAACCAAGTATTGTTAGGTTCCAATGCAGTAATTTCCTCAGCCATGTCTAGCTGCCATTAAGGGTGTGATGCGGCCTCCTCATACATGGCAGGTTCAGAGTCTGCAGTTATAGCGGCTAGAAAAGCTTTATGAGTAGGTGTAAATTTGGAAAATGAAAGATAGCGAAAGATGGGATGTATGGTGCTTTGCCGGGGATTGACGGTGGGTACGGATGAATCGACCAAGGATGTCATAACATAGAGGTCATGCCATGTGGGGGGACGTGCAGGCCTGGTGGAGCGGCGAAGAGGTGGCTGTGAAGGTGGAGAGGAGACGGGCGTGGTTGGTGTTGCTGACGGAGATGATGGGGCAACGGGCTGTGGGGTGTCGTTTGTTGGGGATAGAGTTGGCGGAAGGGGTGGGTTGGGAAAGCCAAGGGCAAGGTTGGATAAGAGAGACGTATCGGAGGGGGTATTGGTAGTGGCAAAGGGAAAACGGATTTTATGAAAGATAACATCACGGTTAATGAGGAAGCGATGTGTGTCGGGGTCATATAGGCGGTATCCTTTGTGACCAGTGACGTATCTCATAAAGACGCAGCGGTTGACGTGAGAGGCAAATTTATGTGTGGGAGTGAGATTGGTAGCATTCGCAACCAAAGACACGTAAATGAGTGTATGATGGAGGACGGTGGTAGAGACGTTCAAAAGGACTTTTGTTGGAGAGTAATGGGGAAGGTAGACGGTTGATGAGGTAAACCGCGGTTTGGACACTTTTGGCCCAAAACTGAAGGGGGCGTGAGTTTGATAGAAAATAGAATGTGCAACAGAGATAATATGGCGATGCTTACGTTCAGCAACGCCGTTCTGTTGTAGGGTGTAAACACAAGTCTTTTGGATCTCAATGCCATGTTGTAACAAAAAAGAAGTGAGTGGTAAAAATTCTGTACCATTATCAACACGAATAGCTTTAGGGGAAGCATTAAATTGTGTAAATATAAAGTTGATAAAATTTTCAAGTATCAGTGGTGTCTCAGATTTCTGTTGCATGAGAAAAAGCCATGTACATCAGGTGTAATCATCAACGATAGTAAGAAAATATTTTGCACCAGAATGGGTGGCGACTTTATGGGGTCCTCAAACTTCAAATGAATAAGATCAAACGGAAAAGAAGCAGAAAGTGATTATCAGGAAAAGGTAATCGAGTTTGTTTGGCCATAGGACAAACGGTACAATCAGTATTATTGATAAAATGTTGCAAGGGAAGAAATGTGGATACAAGCTTAAAACGAGACAACGAAGGGTGGCCAAGGCGCAATTGCCAAATATGTTGAGGGTTGGAGGTGATGTAGGCGGCCAAAGGTGATGTAGGTTGCATGTAGTAAAGACCTCCACATTGCTCACCCGAGCCAATCATTGTCACCGTAGCCAAGTCCTACAAGACACAAGAGTCAGGGTAAAATATCGCATTGCAATTAAGATCACTGGTCAATTTGCTAGTAGATAGTAAGTTCAAATGAAAAGAGGGTACACATAAGACGTCACGAAGATGGATATGAGAATTAAAGGAGACGGTATCTGTGTGAGAGATGGGTGTGGAGGAACCCGTAGGAAATTGAACCGAGGGTAGGGTGTTTGGTTGAGTGGTAACAAATTTGTGTGGGTCAGGTACAATGTGATTAGTAGTACCTCTATCTAAAATCCAAGAAGAAGAGGAGGAATAAGTAGTAGAAGAGGGGTGTAAAAACCCACCTGCCGCGTTGACAAAGGCATCATTTTTACCAGAAATATGCATGGCAGACAAGGCGCTAGCGAGCTGTTGAAGTTGCTCAAGAGAAAAAGATTACGGAGGATTTTGAACACTTTCTTGTGTGGGCTGCATGGCGGCAGCGGAATCGGCTGCTGGTGGAGCTAGACGACCGCGGTCGCGGGTCTGCGAAGGGGGTTGGCCACTGTTTGGAGTAGGCTGGCCTTGGATCTGAGAGGTCACTGAGGGTTTGCTGCTACCTTTAAGACGTCATCAATCCTCAGTATGCCCTCTCTTGTCGCAAAAGTTGCAATGGAACTTAAGCGTGCGGCATTCGGTGATGGTATGACCTGCTCGGCTGCAATGTTCACATACTTTTTCAGTTGAAAATTTATTGAAAACAGGCTTACCGGAGGTTGCAGCAAGGATAGAGAAAGTGTCCTGCGATTCGATGGCCAGACTGCGTTGAGTTTCTTCTTGGATGACGAGCGAGTAAGGTTGTCGTACATTGGGCAAGGGAGACATCATAAGGATATTAGAACGAATTGTTTTGAACGTCTCATTCAAGCCCATAAAGAAACTGCATGAGGCGATCTTCTTCTCTTTGATCAGTGTGCTCATTTTGATTACAAGACACATACGTACGGTATGTGTCAAGATCGGCCCAAAGACTTTTGAGTTTGGTGTAGTAAGCAGCGATCGTCATATTGTTTTGAGTCATTGTAGCAATCGACTCTTGTATTTGGAAAACAGCAGGAGCATTGTTCTGAGAGAATTGGTCACGTAAATCCTTCCAGACTTATTGAGCGGTTGTGCTGTGAACCACTCCTTCTGCGATATCGGGCTCGACCGAATGTGTAAGCCATGAAAGAATCATGCTATTGCATTGATTCCACATGGCGAAATGAGGGTCGGTTTTTGGCGGCTGGTGGATGGTGCCGCCAACAAACCCGAGTTTATTTTTAGTAGTCAGCGCGTGAATCATAGCCTTGCACCATGATTGGTAATTTACTTCTGTTTAATTTAACGGGAACTAGCATGTGTGATGGTTGATCGGAGTGGTGAACGAAGTATGGATTAGATGAATCCATAGTTATGGTTAATTCAGATGTGGCTTCTTGAGAACTCATTACGTTTGTAAATATATGCTAACAGAGCAAACGGATTTGACAATTTTGGCCGGAAAAGACAAAGATGATGAAGGCCAATGGGTAACGGACTGAAAGAATATAGATTGGAGGAATGGGAAGTGTTGGTGTGGGAATTGTTGGTATGAATCAACAATTGAATTGTCTAAAGGGGATAAATTGGAAGGTAACGGCAGTGAGTGGAGTACAAGAGTGATGTGAGACTGGCAGCTAGATGAAGGAGAAAGCCATAAGAAGGTCTCAGGGTCGATGCTCTGATACCAAGTAAAAGAGACAATGAATTGGAGAAACTTTTTTGTGTATATTCATCCTTTGATAGTTGTCTATATATAGCCAAATACAAGAGCCTAATTACCTATAATACGTCCAATCTATAAGAAGATTAGGCTAATCAAATATACAATGATAATTACAAGGATTTGATTAGCTAATCAAATATTAAGTCTAGCTAATCAAATATTTAGTCTAGCTAATCAAATATTCAAATATCTACAAAATATTACAATATCTTAACATGTTCCCATATTTAAAGTGCTTTCCCGGTGCACTAGACTCTCGCGTCTATGCAGAGCCTGAGGATGGGCCGGATCGCTCTACGATCTGATATACACAGTCTTACCCTACACGCAAGAGATTGTTCCCGTATTTATACAAGTGATCTGATGTATGCAGTCTTACCTTACTCGCAAGAGGTTGTTCCCATATTTATGCTTCGATATTTGCATCCAAAGTCTATCATGTTGAGTTGACGTTTGACATCCCAACTTAGCCATCATAGCATTGTTCATAAGACGAAACCTTTTGATGCGGAGACCCCTTCTTGGTTTCTGTTGATATAGTCTTCCCATTAATGAAATGCAGCTTGAGATCTTGGTTCATTTCCCCCAGAAATAACGGCTGCTGTGTTTCTCAATCTCATCCAATATACCAGCGGAATGCACACCGTTTCCATAGCATACGATGGCATCAATGATATAACACACTGAACAAGTAAATATCTTGCTGCTTGTGATAGTAATCGAGTACGCACAAATATGTTGGTTGGTAAAGTGGCAAAAGTATTTTATTTTCATTAACGATTTACTGACCAATCCTGTAGAGAAGTGGCAAAAGTATTTTATTAGCACAAATATGTTGGTTGGTAAAATGAAACTACATACCGACCCCTTGGGCATGAAAGTAGCCACGTAGTTTGTTGACCAGAACTCATTTTTAGTAACCAAACACTGGTCGATAATACAATAACATATGTCATTGTCTTATAGCCTCCCGCATATGACAGAATATAGAAGATCAGATGTACACAACCATACACATGTGTTAGAAACACTCAGAGGTTGTTTCTCGATGATCCATGAAGCGCATCCAATTTAATGAGTCATTTTGCTTTATTCCATCATATTCCAAAAATCAAAGAAGAGTATCATTGACTCTATTAGAAATGGAAACAAACACAGAGTCGATAATGTTTTGACCAATATTTGGCTTGGTCACCAAAATTTTATTTATCAAAGTTTTGGATACCAAGATTATTCGGTCACAAGTTGATTGGTATTTTATTTTCCTGACCAAATTGTTACCTTATCAACCAATGTTTGTGGTTACCTAATACGCTTTTTTCTAGTAGTGCATAAGTCATATCATATATCACTACAAAGAGAGGGGGGGGGGGGGG
>AP025066.1:5669727-5766666 GCA_036186865.1 Eustoma russellianum | reverse complement strand
GGGGGGGGGGGGGTGGAGTACCCACCCGAATTTCATCCCAGTGCGCAATTGTCTCAGGATTTATATGTTTTAGGACAACTATATCTTGGTGGCACTTATCAATGTAAAGCTCCACAATCGCCTTATGTTTTGTATTCCAAGTTTCTTTTGAGAAATGTTGTATCTAAACTAATCGAATATTTCTTCTTGAATCCGACTCCTTCACCTCCCAAAGCTCACCCCTCTCATTACCTAATTTCGAATCCGCCTCCAAAACTCCAAAACTCTAGGTTATATGTAACCTGGTCCTTATCCTTACCCACCTCAGCTAAAAAAGCAAACGTGTTACCAAGTTTGGCAACAGAAGAGGAGGGTATCACCTGATTATTACAAGGGCTCTCTGTCCTTGTCTGCTGAAAATGCTGAGTTGTTGGGCCTTTGTCAATAAGGATCATGCTGCCTCTAATTTTGCTTAGGGAACCTTCTTTTTCATTGTTTTCCAGTACTATCTGTGATCCACCTGATTGGTCATGTGGTGCTTCAAGCCATCTGAAGTCTTTATCCTCATTGTCCTCTTCGTTGTCACCCATTAGACCATGGACAATCTCGTTTTTGTCATCCATCTTGAACACTGTCTTGCTTTTACCTTTGTTAGACTTTAATTTCCCCATTGGAATAGTTGTCTGCCATACATTGTCGTTATCAGCATACTTAGATTGCATTTTTTGAGTATATGGTTGGTATTTGTTGGTTTGCTTTTTGTTAGGATCCCTAACAGCCTCCTTATATGTCGTGCTTCCTCTGAATGGAGTCTTGTTCTCCGGTTTCTGTTTAACCTCACAAGAGTGCCCAAAAGTCTTGCACTTAGGGCATTGTGTTGGCATCCATTTATAGATAACCTCTTGAGAGCTTTCCTGCACATATTTATTGGTAAAGTTGATTGTTTTCGACAAAGGTTTTCCAGCTTGAATTCCTACACATATCCTGGCATAATCCACTTAGACTTGTGTAGTGGTGAGCTTATCCATCAATTAAGGTTTACCATTGAGTTTTCCAAGCCCCCTGAGGAAGTAGGCGTTGAAGTAATGGACACGTAGGCCTGGAAATTTCACCCAGACTGGAACCGTGTCCAGTTTAAGTATCTGGATAGGTTTATCTAGTGTCCAAGGCCAGAAGAAGAGGACTCTACTGCCGAAAAGAATAAGGGAGAGTTCAAGAATGCTCTGTTTAGAGTTCTCTGATTGGAATCTGAATATAAAGAGTTCTTCATCAATCCGTTGAATTTCGAGTAGGCCCTTGAAGGTCCACCTATAATCAGCAAAGTTCTTCATGTTAAAAAAATGAGGCATTATTTCCCATTACCTCTCCTACAATCGCGAAGTTCCACTTCCTTCTATCTTTAGCAACCTTTTGGGGGTCGATTGAGAAGTGAGAGCTTTCGCATTCATCCTCCATAGCCAAGAATAGTGTTGAAGATGACTCAAGGGTGAAATTGAGCTTGAGAAAGGAGGCCGAAGCTGATTTAGCCCTTACAAGATCTTGCATGTTGAAGGATTTGAACGATCTACACTTGAAACTCTAGTTCACAAGCTGCTCACAAAGATCTATCCATTTTAAGGTGAGGAGCAATGAACATTTTCCTCTGGCCACTTATACAGCGTCTGGAGAGGCCTGGTGGAGTGGTGGAGATTCTAAATTAGACGGATTGTTCAAGAAATAAACATTTAGGTGAAGGAATGAGTAAATTTGAGAAGAATCAGATAGAAGGAAGAAGGGGAGGTAGAAGAGAGAAGAAGAAGAACGTTGGAATGTAGACGTTAGTGGAAAGATGTGTCCATTATGAGTTGAATGAACGGAGGAGGTGAGGAGAGAGAGTAAGTAGATGGGATGGAAGAAGTGAGAGAGAGAAAAAATGAGGCTAACCCAATTCTAGAGACAAGGGAGAGCACAAAACTTGGCCTAATATGTGCATTTAAAATACATTTCTTCAAATTCTTGTATCATCTCAATCTTGACTATATAATCACTTCACATGCTATTAGGGGTGTACATGGTCCGGTCCAAACGGCTTTTGGACATATTACAAACCAAATCGTTTGTAACAGTTTGGAAATAGTAAAACCAAAACTGGACCAAAATTGGTCAACAAACTGTTTGACCGGTCCGGTTTGGTTTGGTTTCTGTTTTTTCTGGATTATTTAATTATACAATTTTGAGCAAAAAATCTAAAATTACAAACCAAATAGCCAATTAAATACATTACAAGACAACTAAATAAATTGCAATGTATGTGTGTGTGTGTGTGTGTATTGCATTTGATATATTTTAAAAATATATGTTTTAAAAAAATATATTTTATAAAAACTGTCCAGTCTAATTTTTATAAAATAATATATTTTATAATATATCATATATATTTTATAAAATAATATGTTTTACATACTTATAAAATATATATTTTATAAAATATATATTTTACAAAAACGGTCCGGTCCAGTTTGTACGGTTTGAAATTTCAAAAATCGAAAATCGGACTGTATGAAACGGTTTGGTTTTTAAAATTTTTAAAACCGACCGCTAAACCGCAGTTCGGTTTTTCATGGTTTGGTTCAGTGGTAAAAAATTTGTACACCCCTACCTGCTATTAGATAATAATCAGGTGGGGAACAAAGAAGAGGATATATTTTATTCGAAGCAAGGAATGCACATCATAATTCCGAAATCCACCCAAGAGACATGCAAAGTTATGAGACGCTAACTACTCTATACAGTTATGAGGCACTGGCTACTGCAACAGAGGATTTTCATTCAGAAAATGTAGCGCCCCGCTCCCGAGCCCTAGCATCGGGAACAGTGCACCCGCGGTATCTCACTAAGGAGAATACAAAGCGTCAAACCAATCTCTTACTTGTCAAAATGGCATAGAAATTTTTTTCGCGGAAACGTAAACCATAACATATATTAAATTCCAATAACCGTCATTACATTGCTAAATAAAAATTCTGGGAATAAAAATAGTAAAGTAGTATGTGGAAAATCCTCAAAGTATAAATAAGAACAAAACAGCTGCAGAGTCCCCTCATATCCTAGCTGCAGCTCTCAACCAGCCCACTCTGCTATGTCCGTCCCGTCCTCAATGAAGATGTGCTCATAGTCCTCATCCGGCTCACCTGGAAAGTAGGGGTGAGTGACAGAAATCATCCAGTAGATGCCCGCCTCAAACAAATACAAAACGTACATACCGAAATGATATAGCCACATAGCACATAAACATGATATAACACATAGCACATAAATATAAGATAACATGCATAAGATAAAGTAAATGCGGTAAGTAAAGCACTCCACATAAAAATGCGCAAGTACGTGATGCATGTTCAATTAACGTGTCACACGCAACAAGAATCATGTCATGCAATATGCCCTAGACCTATATGCAATGCATGATCCCGGGATTGACTGGATGCCTGTAGCCCGTACACTACAATCTGCCCTTGCGGATGCCCGTGGCCCGTACACCACGATCCACCCCAACCGATGCCCGTGACTCGTACACCACGATCCACCATAACCAAGTATCCATGGCCCGTACACCATGATCCATCATAACCACATACTCATGGCTCGTACACCACGGTCCACTCCACTCGAGCGTCTGAGACCCGTACATCTCAGCCCACTCCAAATGCAATGCACGTGCCATGAATGCAACAACAAAAATCGCTTGGGGCCCGTACGCCCATCCTCACCAACTCCGGCACTCAACACTAGTCGTCTGGGGCCCGTACGCCCAACCTCACTATCTCCGGCACTCAATATTTGGCTTCATAAAATTTACGAATATTGAAAAGTGGTTATTTAGCATTCCTTTTATTTTTTCTTAGCTTGTATAAATTTTCTAGAATTTTCTACTAATTTTTCCTCATTTAATCCTATTTATTACAAATTATTTTTAATTAATTACATTTACCAAAATTCAGAAACTAAGTGAAAATAATTTAATTTTGACCTTTTATATTTTCTGGAATTTATTTGGAATTTTCTGATATTTAATTGTATTTTTTTGAAATTAAAAATGATTTATTTACTATTTTCTAAATTTACAGAATTATTAAAAATTCTCGAAATTCCCTTTTTTTTTCTCTGGCGGGTCGGGTATAACCTTTTGCTCCAGCCCGGCCCGCGTTCGCTTGCTCCAGCCCGGCCCGCGTTCGCTGTCCCCCTTTTTCTTTTATTTATTTTTTTTAATTTATGGAAGTAATGGGCCGGTCTGCCTTCGGGTCCGGCCCGCTGGCCATCCGGCCCGGCCCGTTAGCCGGCCGCCTTTTTTTTATAATATATGCAAATTGGGCCTGGTCCTGGAGCCGCGGCCCGTTAAGGTTCGGCCCGGTCTGCTGCGCCAACAGGCCAGCCCGGTCCGCAGTTTCTCCTCTTTTTTTTTAACAGACGGCGCGTGCGACGCACGTCCGGCGCGTGAGGCTCACTCTCGGCCGCTTACAGCGGCGCGTATGGCCGACGCGCCACCTTCCCGGTCGAATTTTTGTTCTCTGATTCCTTTTTCTCTATTTCCAGGCTATATGAAATTATTCCAAGGCCAAAATGAAATTTTAAACCTCCCTAATTATGTAAATCACTAATCTTTTGAGTTGATTCAAAAGTATTCCCACTCTAATCTAATCATACCATCAAATTCATATTCATACAAGTACATAGCAGCAAATAAACAGTTACCTCATGCTTTTCTGATATAAACAAATACAAATCTATAATAAACAAATACAAATCTATAATATAAACAATTAAAACAAGGAAATCACATAAAATATATCATCAAAGCATGCATGGATCGTACCCATTTGAGGGGGGAAGAGACACCTACCTTGATTGACGCTAAAACGAATGATCTAGAGGGATTAGAACTCGAGTGTGGAGGCCGCGCTAACCTTCTTCTTCTTTTCTCTCTTTTTCTCCTCTTTTTTTTTCCTGGCCGTGCGTTTGTGTGTGACGGCTGAATGGAGATTTTAGTCGTAGTGTTATGCGTGTATGCGTATATATGATGCGTATATATATATATATATATATATATATATATATATATATATATATATATATATATATATATATATATATATAGACACACACACATTTGTCGGCCATAACATCCTACCCACCTTACAAGAAGTTTCGTCCTCGAAACTTGACGTACCTTATTCGAAAAGCTGTGGGTATCTCTCTCGCATTTGCTCCTCAAGCTCCCAAGTCGCCTCGCGCTCGGTGTGATTGGTCCACTGTACTTTGACATAAGGGATGACTCGGTGCCTCAACACTTGGTCCTTGCGATCCACTATCCTGATAGGGGTCTCCTCATATGTAATGTCCGGTCGGATCCTCAACGGTGGCGCATCTAGAACATGGCTTGGGTCCGGAGCATATTTCCTCAACTGAGAAACGTGAAATATGCTGTGAACCTGAGCCAAGACAGGGGGTAATGCTAGTCGGTAGGCCAGCGTACCAACCCTCTCGAGTACCTCATAAGGACCAATGTAGCGGGGCTTCAGTTTACGCTTTATACCGAATCGTGCAACCCCCTTCGTAGGTGACACTCTCAAGTAAACCTTCTCGCCCACGTCAAATTCTAGTGGACGTCGTTTCGAATCGGCTCAGCTCTTGCTTCTGTCTTGAGCAACCTTTAGTCTATCTCGTATCAACTTCACTTTCTCTCTAGTCTGCTCCACCAACTCAGGGTCGGTAATAACGCGCTCACCGACCTCATCTCAATGAACAGGGGACCTGCACTTACGTCCATAGAGCGCCTCAAAGGGTGCCATGTCGATGGCACTGTGGTGACTGTTGTTGTAGGAGAACTCAATGAGCTTGATCATACCGTCCCAGTTCCCCTTGAAGTCCAATGCGTACGCTCTCAACATGTCCTCTAAAGTCTGAATAGTCCTCTCAGACTGCCCGTCTGTCTGTGGATGAAAAGCGGTACTCAGTCGCAGCTCCGTCCCCAACCTTCTCTGACAAGCTGACCAGAATCGAGAGGTGAACTTCGAATCACGGTCTGAGACGATACTGACTGGGACTCCATGTAGGCTAACAATATCATCAATATATAACGTCACCAATCTTTCCACGGTCACATCACTAGGCACGGGTAGGAAGTGAGCAGTCTTCGTCAATCGATCAACAATCACCCAGATCATGTCGTTGCCGTTTCTTGTTTTAGGAAGTCCTACTACAAAGTCCATCGTCACATGCTCTCACTTCCACTCCGGTATCTCTAACGGCAACATCAAACCTCCCGGCCTCTGATGCTCTGCCTTAACCTGTTGACAAACAAGGCATCTCTCAATGAACTCAGCGATGTGTCTTTTCATCCCACTCCACCAGTAGTGTTTCTTTAGATCATTATACATCTTCGTAGCACCGGGGTGAATCGACGACTTCGAATTGTGTGCCTCCTTCAGCAATTCCCTCCTTAGCTCCTCATCATCAGGCACGCACAACCTTCCTTGGTACCAAATACTGTCATCATCATGTATTTGGAAGCCCTCAATTATATTGGTCAACATCCTCTCTCGGATATCACTAAGCGTCGCATCTTCCTTTTGCGCTTTCTTGATCCGCTCAACCAGAGATGATGTAATGACTAAGGCCGTCAGAACATTAGCAGTGGAATCAACGATGTCGAGATCAAACTCTGCCATCTCTTTCTCTAATGGTGTCTGTCTGGCGTGATTAGACTTTCTGCTCAAGGCATCTGCAACTCGGTTTGCCTTCCCCGGATGATAACTGATGGTCAAATCGTAGTCTTTCAGTAGCTCAAGCCACCTCCTCTGACGCATATTCAGCTCTTTCTGTGTGAACAAATACTTCAAGCTCTTATGATCGGTAAAGACTTCGCACTTCACACCGTATAAGTAATGACGCCAAATCTTCAACGCAAACACCACCGCTGCTAACTCCATATCATGGGTCGGGTAATTTTGCTCATATTGCTTCAACTGTCTCGATGCGTATGCGATAACCCTACCTCCCTGCATTAACACGCATCCTGCAACGAAAGTGTTAGGCTAGAGTTAATATGTACATGATGGTAATTTAAAATTTTATATACATATACCTAGCCCATTATTTGAGGCGTCGCTGTAGATGACAAATCCTTCAGTGCCGGAGGGTTGCGCCAACACAGGTGCAGTCGTCAATTTCTTCTTCAATTCTGCAAAGCTTTTCTCGCACTCGGAGGTCCATACAAACTTAGTCTTTTTCTGAGTCAATCGACTCAGTGGTGCTGCAATCCTCGAAAATCCCTCCACAAACTTGCGATAATAACCGGAAAGGCCATGAAAGCTGCGTACCTCAGTGACGTTAGTAGGTCGTGGCCATTCTGTGATCGCCTCTATCTTCTTTGGGTCAACCGAAATACCTTCCTCAGAAATTACGTGGCCCAAGAAGGTCACACTCTTCAACCAGAATTCGCATTTACTGAACTTAGCGTATAACTTCTTCTTTCTGAGGGTCTCCAATACCTCCCGCAAGTGTTCAGCATGAGTCTCCTCATTAGGCGAATACACCAAGATGTCATCGATGAACACCACCACAAAATAGTCTAACTGCTCCCTGAATACTGTGTTCATCAGATCCATGAAGGCCGCAGGTGCATTCGTCAGCCCAAAGGGCATTACAAGAAACTTGTAGTGCCCATATCGAGTGCGGAACGCAGTCTTTGCTATGTCTTCTGCCTTAATCCTTAGCTGATGATAGCCTGATCGCAGGTCAATCTTCGAGAATACCCTGGCACCCTGCACGCAATTTTCGTTGTACACTAGTTGATATACAAAATAACCGTATTCACAACGATTTATTTAAAGACATTACCTTCAATTGATCAAATAGGTCGTCGATCCTCGGTAGTGGGTATTTATTTTTTATCGTGATCTTATTCAGCTCACGATAATCGATACATAGCCTCATAGTACCGTCTTTCTTCTTCACAAATAATACTGGTGCTCCCCAGGGCGAAACACTAGGCCTTATAAATTTTCTGTCCAGTAGCTCCTGCAACTGCTCCTTAAGTTCTTTTAACTCTGCTGGTGCCATCCTGTATGGTGCCTTCGAGATCGGCTCGGCTCCAGGTACGAGATCGATCTCGAACTCCACTTCTCTGCTCGGTGGCAAACCTGGTAACTCGTCGGGAAAGACATCCTTAAAATCTCGTACCACTGGAATATCCTCAATCGATGGCGTCTCAGCACTGGCATTTAGAGCATACACAAGGAAACCCTCGGCTCCTTTCTTCAACGCCCGAGAAGCCTGTGCTGCGGTAATATAGATTTTTCTGGAGGACTTCTTCAATTTGACATCCCCCTGGAAGATGGTCTCTCTCTTATCCAGTGTCTGCATACTGACTTGTCTCTGGCGGCAGTCGATGTTAGCACTGTATCTCGCCATGAAATCCATGCCCAGAATAATGTCGAAATCATGCATCTGGATCGGAATCAGGGTGGCGGGGAACTCAAGCTCATTAATCTCCAACGGACAATCCTTGTACTGATAATGAGATACTAACACCTGATCCCCGGCGGCTTGAACACGATACGGAATCTCTAGCCGTTCTGGTAGAATACCTAGGTTCTTGGCGAGTCTCCTAGCAACGAATGAGTGGCTAGCACCACTATCGAATAGAACGTATGCTGTGACTTGGTTAATTAATATTTTCCCTAACCGGTTCATAGTTATACACATAGCACAAATCATCACAACAAAGAGAAAATATATGTTTAAGATAATAATTGCTTAAATTTAAACGTACCTGTGACTACGTCTCCGACCTCCTGTAGCTCAGCGTCCGTCATGACATGCACTCGAGCGTTGGTCTTTCCTTTTCCTCTCTGCTGCGTCTGACCCTGTGGCGGAGGTGCTTGTGCCGGTGTAGGGCACTCTCTGGCGTAATGTCCTTGTTTGCCGCAGTTGTAGCAAACCTGCTGAGCTCTCCAACACGGTCCCGTATGGGGACGACCACACTGAGCACATGCTGGGGGTGGCGGTCCAACCGCTCTGAGTGGCTGCACTGCCGTCGCTGTAGAACCATCAATCATCAGTGGCCGAGTCGCCGACCCCTGCCCCTACTGTGGTGGCCCGGAGAATCGCCCGGTCGGGTGTCGGCGTGGAATCTTTAACCATCTCCCTGATCTCCCTGAACGGAACTCCTCTCGCGATCTCTTGGCCCTGTCGGCCGATGCAACCCTCGCGAGGTCACCCTCGACCTTACGACACACCTCTAACAATCCCTCGAAAGTGGTAGGCTGGGCACATATGATCAGCGATTGAATGCGTGAGCTCAAACCCGTCTCGAATTTCAACATCTTCGCCTTCTCGTCGTCCATGATGGCAGGCATATATCTCCCCAGCGCATGGAATCTCACAGAATACTGATCAACAGTCATGGACCCCTGGGTCAGGAGCTGAAACTCTGTCATCCTCCTCTGAATGGCACTCTCATGAACGTAGTGCCTCTGATACTCCTCCCTAAACTGGGCCCAAGTCGGCGGTATGGTCCGTCTGCGTATCACACCCTGCCACCATCGCTCTGCATCGCCCTCCAAGAATGGTACCACCACATCCACCTTCAGGCCATCCGGAACCTCTAACAACCTCAACTGCTCAGATACGTTCTTGAGCCAAATCTCTGCCTCCTCTGGTCGGGTGGTACCCCTGAACATAGGTATCCGGGAGTGCTGCATCTCCCGGTAAAAGAATCGAAGCCCCTGGGGGGGTGGTGGTGGTGGTGGTGGTGGTGGTGAGGGTGGCGATTGTTGCTGCTGTTGCTGCAGTTGCTCCTGCTGTTGTTGCAGATGAGTCATCTGCACCTGCTGCTGGGCCACCAAGGCAGTCAGAGTGGCCAGCGTATCTGCCAGTACCTGGAGAATGGCCCCTTGACCCTGCTGATCATCGCCGTTATTACCAGCCGGATCACTTCGTGGAGGCATTTTCTGAAATCCAAGTTCATGAGACGAAATCAGATTAGCCAGTAAAAAGTTGAAAGGTGGAATGCGGATAAATCGAATATTTAGACAAGAAAAGCTCACCATCGGCACACACCTCCCATAACCCGATCATAACTTAGGCCTAAAATCATTTCTTAAGTCTAATTTGTTTATTAGGGGTAAAATCGTAGCTTATGTCTAAGTGTTCTAATTAATCCTGCGTTTCCGAGGCGGATCTGAAGCCTCGGCTCTGATACCACATGTAGCGCCCCGCTCCCGAGCCCTAGCATCGGGAACAGTACACCCGCCGTATCTCACTAAGGAGAATACAAAGCGTCAAACCAATCTCTTACTTGTCAAAATGGCGTAGAATTTTTTTTTGCGGAAACGTAAACCATAACATATATTAAATTCCAATAACCGTCATTACATTGCTAAATAAAAATTCTGGGAATAAAAATAGTAAAGTAGTATGTGGAAAATCCTCAAAGTATAAATAAGAACAAAACAGCTGCAGAGTCCCCTCATATCCTAGCTGCAGCTCTCAACCAGCCCACTCTGCTATGTCCGTCCCGTCCTCAATGAAGATGTGCTCATAGTCCTCATCCGGCTCACCTGGGAAGTAGGGGTGAGTGACAGAATTCACCCAGTAGATGCCCGCCTCAAACAAATACAAAACGTACATACCGAAATGATATAGCCACATAGCACATAAACATGATATAACACATAGCACATAAATATAAGATAACATGCATAAGGTAAAGTAAATGCGGTAAGTAAAGCACTCCACATAAAAATGCGCAAGTACGTGATGCATGCTCAATTAACGTGTCACACGCAACAAGAATCATGTCATGCAATATGCCCTAGACCTATATGCAATGCATGATCCCGGGATTGACTGGATGCCTGTAGCCCGTACACTACAATCCACCCTTGCGGATGCCCGTGGCCCGTACACCACGATCCACCTCAACCGATGCCCGTGGCCCGTACACCACGATCCACCATAACCAAGTATCCATGGCTCGTACACCATGGTCCACTCCACTCGAGCGTCTGAGACCCGTATATCTCAGCCCACTCCAAATGCAATGCACGTGCCATGAATGCAACAACAAAAATCGCCTGGGGCCCGTACGCCCATCCTCACCAACTCCGGCACTCAACACTAGTCGTCTGGGCCCGTACGCCCATCCTCACCATCTCTGGCACTCAATATTTGGCTTCATAAAATTTACGAATATTGAAAAGTGGTTATTTAGCATCCCTTTTATTTTTCCTTAGCTTGTATAAATTTTCTAGAATTTTCTACTAATTTTCCCTCATTTAATCCCATTTATTACAAATTATTTTTAATTAATTACATTTATCAAAATTCAGAAACTAAGTGAAAATAATTTAATTTTGACATTTTATATTTCTGGAATTTATTTGGAATTTTCTGATATTTAATTGTATTTTTCTAAAATTTAAAATGATTTATTTACTATTTTCTAAATTTACAGAATTATTAAAAATTCTAGAAATTCTATTTTTTTTTCCTCTGGCGGGCCGGGTATAACCTTTTGCTCCAGCCCGGCCCGCGTTCGCTTGCTCCAGCCCGGCCCGCGTTCGCTGTCTCCCTTTTTCTTTTATTTATTTATTTATTTTTAATTTATGGAAGTAATGGGCCGGCCTGCCTTCGGGTCCGGCACGCTGGCCATCCGGCCCGGCCCGTTAGCCGGCTGCCCTTTTTTTATAATATATGCAAATTGGGCCTGGTCCTGCAGCCGCGGCCCGTTAAGGTTCGGCCCGGTCCGCTGTGCCAACAGGCCAGCCCGGTCCGCGGTTTCTCCTCTCTTTTTTTAACAGCCGGCGCGTGAGGCCCACTCTCGGCCGCTTACAGCGGCGCGTGTGGCCCACGCGCCACCTTCCCGGCCGAAGTTTTGTTCCCTGATTCCGTTTTTCTCTATTTCCAGGCTATATGAAATTATTCCAAGGCCAAAATGAAATTTTAAACCTCCCTAATTATGTAAATCACTAATCTTTTGAGTTGATTCAAAAGTATTCCCACCATAATCCAATCATACCATCAAATTCATATGCATACAAGTACATAGCAGCAAATAAACAGTTACCTCATGCTTTTCCGATATAAACAAATACAAATCTATAATAAACAAATACAAATCTATAATATAAACAATTAAAACAAGGAAATCACATAAAATATATCATGAAAGCATGCATGGATCGTACCCATTTGAGGGGGGAAGAGGCACCTACCTTGATTGACGCTAAAACGAATGATCTAGAGGGATTAGAACTCGAGTGTGGAGGCCGCGCTAACCTTCTTCTTCTTTTCTCTCTTTTTCTCCTCTTTTTTTTTCCTGGCCGTGCGTTTGTGTGTGACGGCTGAATGGAGATTTTAGTCGTAGTGTTATGCGTGTATGCGTATATTTGATGGGGGGATTAGGGTAGATTTTAGGTTTTCCCATTTGGTTTTGGTTTAGGTTTCCTAATGTAACTCTAATCTTTATCTAGTTTATACATATCTTTATTATTATTATTACTTCTTTTTTTACTTTTTATTTAGTATTATTAGTGTGTGTGTGTGTATATATATATATATATATACATACATACATACACACACACACATTTGTCGGCCATAACAGAAAATCAGCTAGGGAAAGGTGGTTTTGGTCAAGTCTACAACGTAATTTTACATTCTTCAACAGAGACTGCCAAAGAGCTATATATTTTACGGGATTGCTAACTTGGTTCATGATTCATAATTGACTGCAGGGGAAGCTGTTACATGCAAGGAAATTGCAGTTAAAAGACTTACAAAGGTGTCCAGTCAAGGGGTTGAAGAGTTCATGAATGAAATTTTTGTAACTCCTGAAGTCCAGCATCGTAATCTTGTCAGACTTGTTGGGTGCTGTTTGCAAAAGGATGAGAAGATGGTGATCCATGAATCCATGCCAAATGGAAGCTTGGATGCTCATCTCTTCGGTTGGTTAATTTCAATATATGCTTATCTAAGTTGTTAATAACTTCCACATGAATAATTTCTCAAGTTACCGGAATTCTTCTGTTTCTCTTTTTTAAAAAAATGGATTATCGGGATTCTAGCATTTGCGCAGGATCCAAGGGAGGGTCGGATCGCTTCAGAATCCGATATACGCAGCCTTACCTTACACTTTGTGCAATATGCTGTTTTCGCGGCTCGAACACTGACCTCAAAAGTTATCAGGATTCTATAGCCTAATTAATCATCCAGAAATAAGGTATAACTACAGACAATGAAATGGCTATACTAAAGCATGATCACCATATAAGACTTGACCATTAGTTAGCGCCTTATTTCTAAATCTTCCTCAGACAAACGTTCTTGCCTAAGCTATATCTGGGTCTTCAAACAGATTCAAACAAGCATAATTTACTGGATTGGAAGAGGCAGACCGTCATCATTGAGGGGATCAGTAGGGGCCTCCTGTATCCTCACCAAGATTCAAGGTTGAAATTTATTCACAGAGATTTGAAAACAAGTAACATTCAATAAGATGAATAGCTTAAAGCACACATAACAGATTTTGGACTGGCTAAGATTTTCATGAGCAACCAAGATCAAGGCGCCATATGAAGATGGCAGGAACATAGTAAGCACAGAAGGCTGTTTCTATCATCTTATCAATTTATAATTGACCGTCCTTTTTCTTTTTTTTTTTTTTTCTGTAAAAGGTTGCTTGACTGCCGAATCCCCTAAAGTTAGAAGCCCTGCTGAGGTAGAAGAAGAATTCGTTAACGGTATTTCAACTTTGTCCTATGCAGTGGCTATACGGCCCCTGAATGTGCAATGGTGGGAACATATTCAGAGAAGTCTGACATCTACAGTTTGGGAGTATTCTTGCTTGAGATTGTATGTGGAAGGGGTTTCTCAGGACGAAAATGAGCTAAACCTCACAGCATATGTAAGTCAAACAGATATTTAAGCTCAGGTTAAGCTCTTATAAGGGGTCAGATATTATATGATTATGACTCGAGAATGGGTAGGCAAGGGAATCTGAAACAAATCTGGTTTTCCCTTCTTTAAAATAAACTATGGGTTTGGAATATGATAGAATAAAGCAAAATGACTCACTAAATTGGTTGTGCTTCTTATATTGTGAAGTAGCAGTTGATCGACACAGTTTGAATCTATTTTCATTTTGGGTCATCGGAAAACAACCTCTGCATGTTTCTAACATATGTGTATGGTTGCATACATCCAACCCCCCATACCCCACCATAGGCGGAAGCCTCTAAGGTAATGGGATATTGTTGTTGTTGTTGTAACTATGGTTTTGATTTCCCATTCCTACTGTTTCCTCACAAATTTTTCAGGCATGGAGATTGTGTCATGACAACTTCATAGATAAACTGACAGATGTATCAATATTTACGCCCATCATTGAAATTGAGGCGTCAAGATATGTACAACCATGTAGGACAACTGTGAGTGCAAGAACTTGCAAAAGAGAGGCCAAATATCTCTACTGTTCTCTCAATGCTCAACACTGAAATTTCCAAGGTGCCACCTCCAACCTTGCCAGCATTTACAGGGAGATTAGTGTCTCCCGAAGCAGAGGGTTCACAGCAAAGTGAACTTTCTATTAACAATATGACCATGACAATTTTTGAAGCCCGATAAAGCAACTTACTTTGATTGCTTTGTCTCAAATTCTCCCAGTATGAGTTAATGATTGTACACAAATCAGAAACTAATCCATTGATGGATGTAAATTACTTCAAATAAAATAGCTGTGCCCATCCTAGCTTCTGTTTGCAGGAGAAAGGAATGAAGACCGAGTTTCAGTAAAGTAGCAATCTTTAAATATGAACTGCTCTAGTCGCACCACTCTGAAATAAAACAAAAGGAGAAGACAGACGAAGAAACATTTGAATCAACCCAAGGAAGGGAAAGAGATATATGTTAAACATTTAAACCAGACTCAATAGCTTTAGCTACATGATGACAATATTGAGTGAAAAAAAATCAATCCCTGGCCACTTACTACGGCTGGTAAACATCAGGAAGACGAAGACCCACGCTAGCAGCAGACTTGCCAAGTACTTTCTTCATCTCATCTGATCTATCCACTCCAATGTTGTAGGAAAACAAAAGGTCCTAGACAGCAGAATAACAGATTCAGATGGAAGAGCTCAATTTCTTCGACAATCAGACTGTCCTTTTAGGAGCACAGATTCCAGAGTAGGGGAACTTTTAGGAGAAATACAACAAGTTTGTGCTTGCACGCTTTAAGAAACTCATCATTCAAGATTCTCAAGGAAATTGAAGCAGTGCATAATTAATATTTTATGGTCACATCTTTCTAATAGTGTTAAGGATGTTTGGTTACGCAAGGAAAGATAAAATAAGAAATGAATATATAAGGAGAAAGGTTAAGGTGGTTCATATAGATGAGAAGATGGGGGAGACAAGGTTAATATGATAGGAAAATGTGCAAAGGCGTCTTGCAGATGCACCTGTTAAGTGGTGTGAGATAATAAATGAAGTGCATGTTAAACATGGAAAAGAGACCAAAGACAAAAAAATAGACAATAAATAATGAAATGACTTATATGACAATTTGCGAGCACATGGCCGGTGATACAGCACAATGGAGAAAATTAACTTATGTAGCCGATGTTCTGTAGAGGGTATAAGATATAATAGAATTTTGCGTATTTAGGTCTGAATCACGGTTGAGATAATGTGATACTTTTGAAAAATTTCTATTCTAAAGACACATATTATGCATTAGGTATTATGAGACACACAAAGAGAGTATGATTTAGGTTACGACTTAAAAACAAAAACAAAAAAATATAAATATAAATAAATAAATAAATAAACAAAACGCGAGAGCCAGACCCACATAGCCCAAAAAGGCTTGAGAATTATTGTTGTATCTTTCTCAAAGAATGAAAAAGAATCATTTGCAAGGAAACTAGCAGCTTTAAGCATGGGAAGGAGAAATTATACGCTACCATAGTTCGGTTAGGCCATGAAACAAACAGCTGCAGGGCATTCTCAACGTCTGATCCTTACTAACTATCAAGCATTAGGTAGCAACAAAACCTTGGAATCCTTCAAATCCCTTCACATGTATATCATTAATAGGCAGAAAAATCTATGATGATTTACTCCGCCACTTTAGTTCCACAGCAATTTAAACAACGGAATCCACTAGAAATCCCATCTGAAACCAATCTCACCACAAATGCAGCACCCCCTTATTAAATTTAGACAACGATTTTATTTCAGCAGAGAAAAGCAACAAGAAATCACACAAGACAAGCAACTCGAATGAGTAAACATAAATTTAATTGAGCAGACAAATGCAACTGGAATGAGTAAATTAACACAGAAAACACTAACCTTTTGATGGTGGACACTGTTCAAATAGAAAGTGTAGTCACTTGCAAGCTTAAGCTTTTGATGAATAAAGGAAGGATCCTTGGAGGGATTGTCGATGCTGATATTCCTGAATTCTTGCTTGATAAAGTCGGTGAAATGGGCATGACGCTGCTCTTTTCCTATGTGCTTCCTCACTGCTTTAACAAGATTTCTGTAAACCTTGGGGGCCGCTTTTATGGCTTCTGATGATCCCATTTCGGTGTTCTTCAGCCACCAAGATTGCCTGTTCCTCCTCCGTTTACAGTTTCGAATTATTGTAATAGTAATGATTAACTTTTCACTATAATACTATTTGGACTCTTTTTTTTTTTTTTTTGTTGAACAAGAAATCATTTTATTTCAAATCACGTGTCTTAACAGATTTGATAAAATAATTTTCTAATCTAGATAATTAAAAATGGATACACGATTTTATCATTATTCGATATGATATTATTTAATATACGAATATATAATTCTTTTAAATAAATTTATTATTTTATAAACAATGCTACTTCTTTCATAATAAAAAAAAAGTGAAATAAAGAATAACTTCGATAAAAATTATCACCATGGCGTCCACAGGTTAAAAAAATTATACGAAAAAACTCCCTTTTTAAGTTTTATCTTTTATTTTTCTTTTTTCCACCAAGGCCATGTTCGGTTGACCTTTGCCCTAAATTGAACCCAAAATTTCAATCAAATCAAAAGATCGACCTAAATAACAAGATTTATTTTAGAAATAATTATTTTTACACTTTTGTGTTAAGTTTAATTATTCTTGTATGACCTTTAAACCCTACGTTCTTTTATACTAAACTTAAAACAAAAATTTCTGGTCAAAACTAACAAAAATTATCACTCTTTATTCTATGTGGTTTGACATATGATTCCTAATATTCATTTGCTTTAAATTTTTTTAGTTTTACACCTCTTTGATTTTAGACTAAGAGTATAATTATTATTAACTTTGACTGAAAACTCTATTTTTTTCAGTTTTATCTAAAAATAGAGAGATAGAAAATATTCTAAAAAATAATTACGCCAAAACATAAAAGGTGTAAAAGTACTTTTCTCTTTATTTGATGGGTAGGCCTGTAGGGTACTTTAACGATTAAATAAGTAAACATTGGTAACAGGGCGACTCCAGCTTAAATAGTCATAATCCTTACAAAAGACTGCATTTAGCGAAATAATGTTTAGTTGCAACAAGACTGCATAAATAATGATGGCATATGTAGGGTTTTAAATAATTAACGGTCTCTTACACAAATTGTAGGGTGTATACATCAGATTGTAAAACAACTTGACTCATTTTCAATCCTTCCGCAAACGCAAAAGCCTAATGCACGGGACGTACTTTTGAACTGCCTGTAGAGTACTTTACAGAAATCTGTTGATTACAAAAAGCCCTCTTTGTTACATTCATCATTATCATCGTCATCCGGACCCAGTATATCCCAACGACAGCAAAAGCTATCGTTAGGATCTGGGGAGGGTAAGTGGTAAGCAGACAATACCTCTATCCCAAGGGATAGAGAGTCTGCTTCCAGTGAGACCCCGGCTTTATATGTACCTGCATAAATGACATGATAATAGAGATATGCTGTGCTAGTTTATTAGTGAGGAAATTCAAGAAATACAAAGAAAGTACTTTCGATATTAAAATACACATCACGTGCATATGTACATATAATGTAAAACAACGGTATAACATACGCAATCAAGTGGAAAGTCAACCTAAAGCGTAGATAGTGTCTACGCCTATCTATGTCCCTAAATATACTCTAAAGTGTCCCTATATATGACCTATACATTGTTAACCTTAATCTTATGTCTTCATAAACTCCTATAATGGATCATGTCCTCAGAGAGGTGCAAATCTAGTAGGTTGTGCCTTATCAGCTCATCCCAAGTCAGTTTGAGTCTACCTTTACTCATGTTCCAATCTACAGTGAGGCTTTCAATTGCTCTGACCGACGCAGTTGTCTATCTCCGCTTGACATGCCCAAACAATCTTATTCTGCACTCTCTTATCTTATCTGTTATATTAGCCACGTCTAACCTTTCTCGAAATACTTTGTTTCTGATCCGGTCTAGCCTTATATACCCACATATGCATCTTAACATCTTCATCTCTGCCACTTCCATCTTCTATAATTGGTGACCTCTTGATGGACAAGCAATCTGTCCCATATCCTTACCAAGTTACCTTGACGGGGCGACTTAAATACCTGCTCTACATGGAGGCTCCAGCTTCTGTGTGCTATCCTATTTGCAAAGAAACTCCGCATGAGAAATTGGATGATATCACTCGCGAAGGTCAAATGTTATGAAGTTAATTTATTGTCACATCTTCCATCGAATCCAATGAAAACATACCATGTGTATTTAATTATTTCTGACTTTATATATGTAATATAATTTTATTAGATATATTAGAAGATGACACTAAAGATGTCATAGAAGATTTTTTTTTCCTCTGGATCTACTACACCATTAGTGATTATTTTCTAAAATAAAATGTTTATTTATTTAGGAACAAATAGAAGATCAGTACCTTATATTTCTACTTTAATGTAATACGTTTTACAGGGCAAAAAAGAGTGAAAAAGAAAGAAAATCTACAGTATTTGGAACACAAAATGTTGTTCAAAATCCGAGTGCGTCACTTATTTTATAAGTTCGTCGACACAAATTAGTGGTGGGTCAGCACAAATTTTACAATAGTCAATGATCAAATATGATTAGTTGGTCATTGACCAATGAAATGTGCAGAAAATTTATGTGTCACTTGTTTTGCCCAATCACCTTTTACTTGCATCTATATAAAACTTATTTGTCATCATTTTATTGGGTCACTAGTTGATCAATGACTATAATAAAATTTCTGGTTTGTCAAATGGTTACAAGTTATTTCGCCATTTTCTTTTCTACATTTAATATACTGTCCAGCCTGTCTGGTCTTAGGTATCAATTTTAATTTACTTTTGATTCTGTTTTTCAATTTTCAAAAATGAAGATGAAATTGAGAATAATCGAATTTTTTTTATTTCTTATTTGTAAGACGGACTCGAAGTTGAGTCGTCATAAAACAAGAAAGCATGACAGAAACGACTACAATACAACTACACTATGAAGTAAACGAGTTAATCACATTTGTATATAAATGTTTTTCATTTGTGGCACAAAACGTTCAAACCTATTAAAATCATAGTATTTATCTATATTTTGTTAATTTGTTGAATTAAAGATCTATTTTGATCATCAGCTTATCACTAAGTATATAAAATAGACATTCAGTGCAGCAATTTAACAAAGTTTTAGATAAAAAATAATCATTTCAGAAGTTTTAGATATTTTGTACAACAAATGAAAAATATTTGAAGAAAGAACGTGATTAACTCAAGTAAAACAATAACTAAACAAGATAAGATAAGATAATAAATCTAACCTCATGATAAATATTGTTATGTTTATAGGTTAAAACTAATAGTGTACCATTTATTCCCTCCCATACGACCTACGGAAGGAAGGGATGAGATCATTTCATACTCCCATACTTCACTCCCTCAACCACTGCCTTCCATCTGTCATTTATATTAAAAAAAAATTTCCACCCTCTTGCCTACATTTTTTTTTAAAAAAAATGAAAAATCACCTTTTGTCCCCTGTGGTTTGGTCATTCGGTCGATTGCCTCCCTATGGTTTAAAATTACATACATAATCCCCCTGTGGTTTTGGACTGATGAGAGAATGACATTTTTGTAGTTTTTTTTATGCCGGAGGTGCTGTAAGGACAAAAATACCCCTCCCATTAAATTATTATTATTATTCTTTTCTTCTCCTCCTTCTCCTTCTTCTCCCTTTCCCCTTCTCTCTTCCGAGTGCTGCAAAATCAAGTTTATGAACAAAACATCAAAAAAGGAATGGAAGCACAAAATACATAATACATACACCACCGCCCCTGAAAAGGCATGTCTTCATCAATCTTCCCCATGCCTAGGCTGAAGCTTCTTGGTGGCATTTTATGCTGCTGTGATCCCATCATTTGCTGTTGTTGAACGAACAATCTCACATCGACTCGATTCATTAGAGTCCGAAAGCGGCCCCTATGAGCTCTCTTAGATCTTCACTTTCCCAACACGACTTTGATGAATTCACACTAAGACTCCTAGGCAAAGTGTCTACACCATAGTTTCTTTTTTCTGCCACATTCATCATACTTGTCACGTACAAATCTCTAGCTTTTCCAAGTGCTCTAGAGGGCATCTTGATGATTGTCAGCAGTTTGTTCTTGTGGCTTGCTTTGGTTTTCATGTTGCACAAAATCAACTACTCCTTTGATGTTTTCTTTCTTTGTTTCTTTTGAAGGATTCAAGGTTGAAGCTTTATATAAAAAGGCTTGGTTCTACAATTTTAGATGCCAAGTTCTGTTTTTGATAACTAATTACTTTGCCATTTACAAGAATTGTTCACTAAACCATATAAAGCTGTACTCAGTAGGATGGATGGAGCACAGCCCAGCCTTAAAAGCTAATTTGCAAATAAATCTTGACGGTGGTTGAATCGAAACCATATAAAGTTCTGTTTCGTTTCATTTTTGCAGCTAATTTGCAAGATTTATTCTTGTTTTTTTGGGATAACAACAATGAATTTCGTAAAAGGGGGAGGAGGGCCGGTGGCCGGTGGGCGGCGGAGCAGGGGAGAGGGGCGGCGGCTGGTGGGAGCGGGCAGGGGAGAGGAAGAAGATGATGAAGGCAAGTGCAAAATAAGTAATTCTTATTATATATTTGAATAGAAGGGGTATATTTGTATATGTTTAAGCAAGATTAATTTAAAGTCTAAATTACCCATTTAACGGCGTCTTAATAGCAAATTCCGACGAAACAAAATTACAGTAATGCCATTCTCTCATCAGTCAAAAACCACAGGGGGTTATGCATGTAATTTTAAACCACAGGAGAGCAATTGACCGAATGGCCAAACCACATGGGACAGCAAAAGTTGATTTTCCCAAAAAAAAAAATCTCCACCATACTCATTTAACCTCAGGACCCTCTCACCCTCCTCTTCTCTCTCTTCCATCTCTTCTTTTCTCTTTCTTCTCTTTCTCTCTCTAGCGTTGCTCTTCTCCCTCATCCCTTTTCCCTTCACTTCTCCTCCTTTCTCTAGAGATCTCCATCACTCCGGCGGCGAAGCTTTTCACTTTTCTCCTCTCTCTTTTCTTTTCTCTTCTTTCTTCTCTTTCATTTTCTCGCTTCTACTCGCTTCCCTTCTCCCTCTGGAGGCCGCTCTTCTCACACAATGAAACTACAAGAAATCTGGCCATTCTATCTTGAAATTTGTCTACTTTCATCAAACACTTACACTAAAATAAGAAAAGTGAAAGGTTTTCTCTTCGGTCTTGAATTGAATATAGGTACTCCCATTTCCTGAATTCGATTTATGATGATGTCTGAGTTTATCACCAAGTAGTTGTTTGATGTGGTGCCGTTAGAACTCCGTCAATTGTCCGTAGTGAATGGGTTGCTGACCTGCACAAAGAAAAAGGGTCAGGGGACCCGGGTTCTATGGCCTCGGGTAATACCCTCCGACGCTCAAGTCAATTTGGGCCATTTTTATGGAGAGGTTTATATATGGTGAAGGTTAAGTAAATTGAGGTTTTCTGTAAAACCTGTCTTTTCACTGTGGAGAAGATGAGTTACTGGCGTCTAGTTTTTCCCTTTTCTCTCTCCTGTTGCTCAGCCTTTTTATATGGCGGCTTGGGCCAATGCATGGGCAGAGCTCAGATATCGTGACAGGCAAGGAGGTCAGTCGGATGACTCTTGTTCTTGCATGCTTGCCACGTGGCTCGGTGCTGAGCTGAATAAGCTAGCTTGGGACACCTGGCTGGGAGTTTCATCTAGTAGAATTACCTGAGGTAAACTCCTGGAACCGAGGTGAAGTCTTCTAGAAGCACTCGGAAGTACCCGAGATGGCTGATGATGTGGGGTCAGCATGCCGAGATGAAAGTGGCCGACTTCGTAGAGCTTTGGTAGGCCCTTCATGATGCACGTGGCTGACGCCACTAAAGGCGGTCCGAGGTCAGTAAGTAGGTTGGATCCGAGGCCGAGCCCAACTCATTGGCCGAGATGGAACTGCGGGCCGGGGCGTGGCCTCGTGGCCGAGTTAAAACCCCTTTGGCCTAAGTGAAGCCTTTTGTCTGAGGTGAGATCCTTAGCCCCCAGGGAGCATTGAGACTGTATGGCCGAGATGTGGGTGAGGCCCTGTGTCCGAGATGAACTGTTTGTCCACGTGTGTCCTGACCAGCCTCCGGGCCGACCCGCCATACTTAACCATTTTTGCGCCTCACTCCAACGTTGACCGTCATTGACTAACGAGGGGTATTTTTTGGCTCATCACTTGCCCCCCAGATTAGTCTGGCCGAGATGAACTGAAAGGGCAGGCTAATCTGTTCAGATTTTGCTTGAGTTGTCTTTCAAAATGATGACGTGTCAAGATCTGATTAGGCCGCTTAACGTACTTATTAGGGGCACAACGTACGATGCGCTAATGATAGCTTCTGGCCGAACTGATCAGTTAATTCTGACTGGATTCTTTGTCACGCTGTCTATTCTGGCACGTGTCTGAGTCTGGTAGGCTCAGTCTGCGCATTTACTGTCCGCGCAGAACACGAAACGTCAGTTGGGCAGCTTTTTGAACTCCGCCGTTTCACGAACCGACGGCCATTTATTTCTGGCGACGTTTGGGCTGCCGAGATGACCTATAAATTGATCTTCCACAGATCATTTTTACTCTTTATTTACTTTCATTCCTTTACTCCTGCACTCTGCTTTCTTCTCCGGCGAGCTTTCCTGATTCCGGCGAGTTCCAGCCTCCATCAACCTTCGTTTCATCCTCCGGCGTCTTTTTACTTCGAATTCTCTGTAAGTACTTCTTTCGTCTTCAAAATGTCTTCTCCATCTTATGATTCCCAGAACCTTTCTGAAGGTGGTTCTTACGCCGCCGGGAGCGGAGAGATTATTGCTTCTCCGTTGCCGTCTGGCAGATCTTCTTCTGCCGATGATCTTCCCATCGGCAGTTTGCTTCCTGCCACCGGAGACTCTGCTCAATCTAGCAGAGCCTTGACTGTGATCAGCTCTTCGCCGGAGCCAGTGAGGATGGCTCCTGCTCCGGCGCCTGTAAACCCTTCAGCCCCCGAGGGGGGTCCTTCTCGTTCTTCTGTAAGAGGTCGGCCAACTCCTATGGTCCAAGAGACCACCTCCAGCCTAACCGAGGCCGACCTAAATAGGATTTGTAAATATTACAAAATAGATAGAAATCTCTTTCAACCCCTTCTTCCTTTGCCGAGTCAAACTGCTTGTGATCCCCCTAGGGGTTATGAAGCAATCTATGAAGACTATTTCAAGTCTGGCTTTAGTCTTCCTGTTCCTGAGCCTGTTATTCGTATTATGCGAGCTTACGGGCTCAGACTTCCACAGATTCAGTCGAATGGCCTCAAACTCATTCTTTGTTATATTCTTCTCCTCCGTCTCATTGAATTTCCCTTTAATACCACTATTTTTCGAGCCCTTTTCGCATGCCGGACCTCGCATAGTTGGTACTATTTCAGCAAGCGTAGGTCTAATATTGACTTCCCTTTTGCCATCAACATTCCTTCCTCTAATAAGAGATGGAAGAAAAAATTCTTTTACATTTTAAGATCTGATCTGCCGAGCGAGACTGCCTGGAAGTGAGGCAGAGTTCATAATACATGGCCGAGCCAGGAGTACTGCGATGAGGCAGACAGAATTCGGTCAGCTCCAATTGTCATTGATTGGCACAAATTTGACTATGATGTCTGAATGGCTGCCGATGTAGCCCACTCGGCAATTGGTGATGACTATTGGGCATCTTCTCCAGATCAGCTAACCATCCTCCGAGGTGGCTATTGTAGCCTTTGTATTTTCAATATTTTCCATCTGTTGTTAGCATCTAACTGTTTAACTCTGGGTGCAGGTGCCATGTCTGGATCCCTGAGCTGTGCTGAGATAATGGCCGAGAATCAGGCCAGAAAAAGACTTCGAAGAGAAAGAAGGTTAGCAACTTTGGGTTCTGGAGGGGCCTCTACTTCGGCGACGCCCCCAGCCTCAAGTGTTGCTGTTGCTGAGTTTGAAACAACGGAGCCTGAGCCAGGTAGAACTCCTTCCTTGGATGTAAGGATTTTCTTTAGTGTTTTAACACTTGTTTGGGTTTTGACTTGTCTTTTCTTCTTTGCAGCTCTGCCAATTACAATTGCTGATGACGAGCCTGAGGTTAACGCTTTACCTCAGGCTCCAGCTGATTCTAGAATTCCAGAGGATGCTGGTGAAGGCTCCAGCCTCCGCCCCCGGAAGAGGCAACGGGGTGAAGGCTCCAGCAGTCGTGATCCGGGGCCATCTCAACCCCCGGAAGCGATCACTAGCCCGGCTGAAGAAATCCTACCTCAGCCGGGGAATACTGAGGACCCGATTCTTATCGGGTTCTCTGAAGGGGATACAGCCCAGGATCCTGCTGTGGCTGAAAGGTTGAATAGGGCAGCAATCTTGCCCCAAGACCTTCAAATGTTCAGGGCAGCCTCTTTTGCTACCCTGGTAGATGCCTTCATGTGCAACATGGCTCTGGTAAGCAAGTTTCTCTTTGAACACTTGGTTTATTCTTGTCAGCAAATCTTTTTGCTTAACTTTATCCTTTTGACAGATCCGAGGCCAAGAGATGGAGGTGGTGACCCGCTGTAGGAATTTCCTTGGGGAGCTCGAGACCACTCGGAGACAACTTGAAGAATCTGAAAAGAGAAGGGCCGAGCTAACCCAAAAGGTCCCTGACCTAGAGGCGGGAACCACCAAACTCCAACAGAAAGCCGAGGATGCTGAGATGAGGTTGGCCACCTCCAACTCCAAGGTGGATGAGTTGGAGAATAAGGTGGCTGACCTGGAGCTGACATCCACTCAATCAATCACTGAGGTTGAGTTTTTGAAGAAAAATATGGCTGAGATGGTGCAGAGGACCGAAGCTGACCAGAAGATGATTAACCTGCTGCGCCAAAACTTGATGGATGCTGAGATCAAGACTCTTCAGGACTTCAGAAAATCCAGATTCTTTGAAGAGAACTTGCTCCTGATTCAAGGCTCAGCCATGGAGGTCGGCCAAAGAAATGCTATTGATGCCTGTGCTCAAGTTCATCCAGACTTGAACAGAGAAGACCGCCGTATTGCCGACCTCTACAATCCCCTTGCAGCTCAAGAATTTGAAGAATTGTTTCAAAAATTTGTTGATGGAGCTGACTTTAGGGATGAAGATAAAGATGATTAGGCTTTAGGGCTCTTCTTTGTTTTACTTTTGGCAGCCAGGCATCAATATGTACTTCAATGCTTATATCAATGAAAATCTTCAACTCTCTGGCTCAACTATCTTCTTTGTCTTTAATGTCTTTACCAAGTTTATTTTTCGATACCATCGATGCTAACTTTTTAAGTCAGTCTTGACACACTTGATGGACTTTATTTGAAAATAAAATAAGCCTTCAAATCAGAATAAACCTGTCATCTGGACTGAACCAAATCCTTGGCAGGTTTGATATAAACTTCACCTCGTTGAGATCAGATTCTGACTTGGATTAAAGTTATGCTTTGCTTAACTTCACCTCGGCTTTCATGAGAGAAAAGCTAAGGTTTGCTTGCATAAGTCTTCTTCAACAAACTCTTTCCTCAGATTTGCTAAAGTTTTATGAATCATTTCTTCATCCTTTGCCTCGGGCATGCCAAGGTCTTGTTTTTCGTTTGAGCAAGTGCCTCGGCCTTACCTAGGTCTTACACTTGCTTTTAACGAGTTTCTGCCTCAGTCTTGCCGAGGTCTTGATCTGCCGTTTACTGGTCTTTCATCTCGGACTTGCCGAGGTTTTAATATTCCCTTTTAACGGATATTTGCCTCAAACTTTCGAGGTCTTTTACCTCGGACCTGCCGAGGTCTTAATGTACCCTTTAGCAGGCATTTGCCTCGAACCTGCAAGGTCTTTTGCCTCGGACCTGCCGAGGTCTTAATGTACCCTTCAGCGGGCATTTGCCTCGAACCTGTGAGGTCTTTTGCCCCGGACCTGCCGAGATCTTAATGTACCCTTTAGAGGGCATTTGCCTCGAACCTGCGAGGTCTTTTGCCTCGGACCTGCCGAGGTCTTAATGTATCCTTTAGCGGGCATTTGCCTCGAACCTGCGAGGTCTTTTGCCTCGAACCTGCCGAGGTCTTAATGTACCCTTTAGCGGGCATTTGCCTCGAACCTGCGAGGTCTTTTGCCTCGGACCTGCCGAGGTCTTAATGTACCCTTCAGCGGGCATTTGCCTCGAACCTGCGAGGTCTTTTGCCTCGGACCTGCCGAGGTCTTAATGTACCCTTTAGCGGGCATTTGCCTCGAACCTGCGAGGTCTTTTGCCTCGGACCTGCCGAGGTCTTAATGTACCATTCAGCGGGCATTTGCCTCGAACCTGCGAGGTCTTTTGCCTCGGACCTGCCGAGGTCTTAATGTACCCTTTAGCGGGCATTTGCCTCGAACCTGCGAGGTCTTTTGCCTCGGACTTGCCGAGGTCTTAATGTATCCTTTAGCGGGCATTTGCCTCGAACCTGCGAGGTTTTTTGCCTCGGACCTGCCGAGGTCTTAATGTACCCTTTAGCGGGCATTTGCCTCGAACCTACGAGGTCTTAAGCCTCGGACCTGCCGAGGTCTTAATGTACCCTTTAGCGGGCATTTGCCTCGAACCTGCGAGGTTTTTTTGCCTCGGACCTGCCAAGGTCTTAATGTACCCTTTAGCGGGCATTTGCCTCGAACCTGCGAGGTCTTTTGCCTCGGGCCTGCCGAGGTCTTAAATGGACCTTCCACGATGCTCAGACTTCGCTTTAACACTGGACAGATGCCTCAGAAAAACTTGTATTTATATACAGAGTAGTTGCAATTTACATCATTGATGCAGTAGTCTGAGATGAGAAACATGCCAAGTCCGTGGAAGAGTTCGCCCTTCCAAAGTTTGTAACTTGTAGGCTCCCGTTGGGAATACTTCAACGATGCGATAAGGACTTTCCCACTTGGAATTAAAGGTTCCCGCCGAGATAGCATGACTGACTTCATTGTCACGCATCACCAGATCTCCCACTCGAAAAGATCTCGGTCGTACCCGAGAATTGTAGTGTTGGGAAATCAAATTCTTATACTGAGCCATGCGGATATGCGCTTGGTCTCTTTTCTGCTCGAGATCATCTAAGTTCAGCCGTAATTCTTGATTATTATCAGTAGCCGAGTAATAATCCACTCGAGTTGAAGTAGAACCAATCTCTGCGGGAATAATGGCCTCTGTACCATACACCAAAGAGAAAGGAGTTTCCTTTGTTGAAGTTGAGGGAGTTGTCCGGTAAGCCCACAGTACGTTGGGCAATTCTTCGACCCAACTTGTGCCAGCTTTATCTAGACGCTTTTTCAAACCATCCTTGATGATTCTGTTGGCAAGCTCTACCTGACCGTTTGACTGAGGATGAGCTACTGAGGTGAAGCGTTTCTTGATATGTAAGTCAAGGCACCAACTTTTTACCGGATCCTCAGCAAACTGTCTACCGTTGTCTGGAATCAAGATCTGGGTAGGCCAAATCGACAAATAATGTTTTTCCATAAAAACTTTTTGACTTGGGCCCCAGTTATGGTAGCCAATGGCTCGGCCTCTATCCATTTAGTGAAGTAGTCAATCGCTACTAGCAAGAATCTGACCGAGCAGGAAGCTCGGAGTAGAGGCCCCACTAAGTCCATTCCCCATTGCACAAACGGCCAAGGACTGGAAATACTGGTCATTTCATGACTCGGCAAATGAGAAGTTGGAGCATGAGCTTGGCATGATGAGCACCTTTTGACCAGCTCTTCCGCATCTTTGCGAATCGTGGGCCAGTAATACCCAGCCAAATAGCACTTGCGGGCCAACGAACGTGCTCTAGAATGACTTCCACATATGCCCAAGTGCATTTCACGGAGGATGTAATCTCCTTCGTCCTCAGGTACGCACCGCAACCATGGCTGAGAGAAAGATTTTATGTACAAGTGATCGTTAAAGAGGGCGTACCTGGAAGCTTTCAGGCGGAGGCGCCGAGCTTGTGATTTATCCTCGGGCAGGGTCTGATGTTGTAGATAGGTAACTATCTCGTCCATCCAGGTATTATGATAGTCTTGCTGCAGGACTTCATTTCCATCAAAAGCACGATGCTTTACCAACTCTACAACAATCTTCTTCCCAATTGTGGCCGAGGTAAATGAGGCTAGCCGAGATAATGCGTCGGCTCATTTGTTGGCCGACCTGGGGATGTGTTCTATTACAAAGCGTTCAAACATTCCTTTCAAGTGCTGAACCTTAGCCAAATACCGCTTCATGTTGTCCTCCTTGGCCTCATAATCTCCATTAATTTGAGAAACTATGAGCTGTGAATCACTTCGAGTGGTTATTTGCTGTGCCCCCAGTTTACGGGCCAAACTTAACCCCGCTATCAAGGCCTCATACTCTGCTTCGTTATTAGTGGCCTCGAAGTCAAACCGCAAGGCGTACTCCATCTCTTCCTCGTTTGGGTTAATTATTAGGAGCCCTGCTCCACTCCCATCTTTTGAGGAAGACCCATCTACATATAAGATCCACCCTTGCACCGGAGGAGGATCCTCTTCTACGGAAATTCCTTCAGCTAGAAAGTCAGCCAGAGCTTGAGCTTTAATGGAAGTGCGTGACTTATAATTGATGTCATACTCAGCAAGCTCCATTGCCCACTTAGCAGCTCGGCCTGAAGTGTCTGACCGAGATAAAATCTGCTTCAAAGGCTGATCAGTCACCACAATTATGGGATGAGCTTGGAGGTAGAGCCGGAACTTTCTGGCCGCCACTACCAGTGCTAAGATGATTTTTTCCGCATTTGGATGTCGCACCTCAGCTCCATGCAGAATCTTACTAGCGAAGTAAATGGGTTTTTGAACTGCATCCTGCTCTCTGAGCAAAACTGCACTTACTGCCTCATGGCAGGTTGACAAGTATATATACAAGGTCTCCCCAGGTAGAGGAGATGTCAGCATGGGCACCTCAGTTAGGTGTGCTTTCAGGTCATCAAAAGCCTTTTGACATTGGTCATCCCAGAGGAAGGCGGTTCGTTTCTTTAGGATTTGGAAGAAGGGTAATGATCTCTCAGCAGACTTAGAAAGAAATCTGCTCAAGGCAGCAATTCGGCCCGTCAGCCTCTGAACCTCTTTGACATTCCGAGGCGGGTGCATGCTTTCTAAGGCTTCAATTTTGGTCGGGTTGGCCTGTACCCCTTCCTTGGAAACTATATATCCAAGAAACTTCCCTGTACGCACACCAAAGGTACACTTTTTTGGGTTCAGCCTCATTCGGGATTCCCTTAAGATGCCGAACACTTCTCGGAGGTTAGAGATATACTGGTCAAGAGTCCTGCTCTTGATCAACGTATCATCGATATAAACTTCCATAACTCGGCCAATTTGATCTCGGAACAGTGCATTGACCAAGCGCTGATAGGTGGCTCCGGCATTTTTTAAACCGAAAGGCAAGCTGACATAGCAATAGGTACCCATCTCTGTTATGAAAGAAGTCTTCTCCTGATCTTCCTTTGCCATCATGATCTGATGATATCCTTTAAAAGCATCAAGGAAGTCAAAGACCTCGTACCCCAAGGTGGAATCCACCAATCTGTCAATCTTCGGCAAGGGGTAACAATCTTTTGGGCACGCCTTATTTAGGTCAGTGTAATCTATACACATTCTCCAAGTCTTGTCAGGTTTGGGAACCACTACGGGGTTAGCCAACCAACTCGGATACAAGACTTCTTCAATAAACTTTGCCATCAAGAGTTTCTCGACCTCTCCTGCTATCACTTTGTTCCTCTCTGGGGCAAAGTTTCTTTTCTTTTGCTTAATGGGCCTGACCTGAGGATCCACATTAAGCCGATGCTCTGCTAAGGAAGTCGGGATTCCAGGCATATCTTCTGCCGTCCAAGCAAAGATTTCTGCAAATTCCCTTAGCAGATTCTGGAGCTGAGCCAAAGTCTCAGATGGCATCCAGGTCCCAATTTTGATCGTGTTCTCTGGCCGACCTGGATCCAGGATGAATTCCTGAACCGCGTCATCTGTTTGTAAACGCTCGTCTGTTGGGGGAATGAGATCATCCAGAACAACCTGCTGGACGGCCCCACTCCCTTGGGTAGCTACTGCATAACAATTCTGGCTATAGGAATATCTCCTTGTAAAGTAACTACTCCACCTGGGGTAGGAAACTTCATGCTGACATGCAAGGGAGATATTACAGCCTCCAGAGCTACCAACGCAGGTCGGCCTAAGAGAATGTTATAAGCCGACCTCTCTTTAACCACCACGAAATCCATCCATAAGCAACGGTAAGCCGGGGGTTTGCCAAAGCTGACACTAAGTGTGATCAGGCCAGCTGGCCGAATAGGCATACCAGTGAATCCATACAGAGGAGAAGCTACTGGAGTCATTTGGGAGTCTGCTAGACCCAATTGTTTATACACATGATAGTACATTATGTTCACAGCACTCCCCGTATCCACGTACACTCTCCGTACTTCTACGATTCTATCTAGTGCCATATGAATACATAACCCAATCACTAATCCCGTGTTGTTAGAATCAAGTGGGATTAAATCTTCTGGTCCGTAGACCAGCTCTCGAGCTAGTCTTTGTTTTTTCGAGGGAGGCCCATTTGACGTACCTGACGTGCTGGGACCATCTGGATTTGGCTGAGTCGGACCTCCAGAAATGGTATAGATTATGGAATTAATCTGAGGCTGCACTGCGGCCTCTTGCTGATCTCTGTCCCCATCATCGTCCGACCTGGGACGTGTAGGGGGAGTCTCGGGTCGGCACTTATCCTTTTGCATATTCTTTCGGAAGCTTAGACGGTTATGGAGCCGGGAGCGCGGTTCATAAAACTGTTTCAGGTGCCCCAGCTCGATCAACTTCCGAATTGCTTGAGCTAATTGCCGACAATCTTCAGTGTCATGGCCGACATCACGGTGATATCGGCAATACAGTTTTGGATCCCTCTTGTCCCTGGGACCTGCCAGGGGCTTCGGGTCCGTTCTTAGGCCATCTCTTTCCATGACGGCCAAGATTCTATCTTTTGAGGCCAGAAGGGGTAATCCTTCTCGACCTCGCTTGCCTCGACTACCAAGGCGATCGAACGCACTGCGCCGATCGCGTTGGTCTTCAGGTCGATCTGCTCGGGAACTGGGCCGAGCCTCTCGCCGAGTACTCTGCTCGGCTTCTTTCTTCAACCGGTTTGCCTCCTCTCCTCGGGCAAACTGATGCGCCTTTTCCAGGCACTCTCTCAGTGTGGTAGGTCACTCTTCTGCAAGCTGTGAAAAGAGGCGATCTGCTCTGAGACCGTTAATAAACGCAGCGGCCTTCACTCCTTCATTTCGGTCACTGACCTGCAGTGACTCGTCTGAGAAGCGCTGCATATACTTCAAAATAGACTCCTCTGCACCTTGCTTCAAGGTCATAAGGTGTGAAGAATTCTTTATGAATGGCACACTCGACACGAATTGAGACTTAAATTTTTGCGCCAGCTGTCTCAAGGAGTCCACCGACTGAGGTGGGAGCTCCTGAAACCATCTTCTTGCCTTCCCCCGCAAATACATAGGGAAGGTCTTACAACGGAGCGGGTCTGGCACATTCTTTAAACTCATAGCCATCTGGAACTGAAAGAGATGGTCAGTCGGGTCAGATGTGCCATCATAAGTGTCCATCTTTGGCACCTTAAAACTGTCCGGTGCCAAATATTCCGCAATATCCCAGGAAAATGGGATTTCCTGGATTACCCTCAAATACTCAGGGTTAGGTTCTTCAGGTCGGCTCCTCGGCCTGCAAGGATCTGCCTCCTGCCGAACACTTTTAAATGATCGGGGCTTTATACCCAGGCAGCAGGCACCGACTCCACCGTATGGGCTCTGTCACCACTACGCCTGGCATCCGCCATAAACCCCTGAGGATGATGAGAAGATTGCCATTGGGTCTTCTCCTTTGGATGGAGGAATGTAGAATCTTCCTCCATGTATTCTATCTCTGGACGCTTCCCTTTGAGCCATTCCACCACGGCCTCGAATACGTCCAGGTTCTCGGCCACATACTTCATGGCCTTATTTCTCTCATCCGCGGTTATTCCCGGGACCTTCTTCCTTTCTGGCTCTGTCCTCCTGGAATCCTGTCCAGGATGAGCAGAGCGAGTTTCTTTACGTCGTTGTTGATTGGAGGACTCTCCTAGTCCTTCACGGGCGTCTTTATCCATTTATGCTGACTTGTTAAATTAAACGGTGCAGTTAAACAGAATTAAGTGACGGAGGTTCAAGCCCTCCTTCTAGCGCCAATATGATGATGTCTGAGTTTATCACCAAGTAGTTGTTTGATGTGTTGCCGTTAGAACTCCGTCAATTGTTCGTAGTGAATGGGTTGCTGACCTGCACAAAGAAAAAGGGTCAGGGGACCCGGGTTCTATGGCCCCAGGTAATACCCTCCGACGCTCAAGTCAGTTTGGGCCATTTTTATGGAGAGGTTTATATATGGTGAAGGTTAAGTAAATTGAGGTTTTCTGTAAAACCTGTCTTTTCACTGTGGAGAAGATGAGTTACTGGCGTCTAGTTTTTCCCTTTTTCTCTCTCCTGTTGCTCAGCCTTTTTATATGGCGGCTTGGGCCAATGCATGGGCAGAGCTCAGATATCGTGACAGGCAAGGAGGTCAGTCGGATGACTCTTGTTCTTGCATGCTTGCCACGTGGCTCGGTGCTGAGCTGAATAAGCTAGCTTGGGACACCTGGCTGGGAGTTTTATCTGGTAGAATTACCTGAGGTAAACTCCTGGAACCGAGGTGAAGTCTTCTAGAGGCACTCGGAAGTACCCGAGATGGCTGATGATGTGGGGTCAGCATGCCGAGATGAAAGTGGCCGACTTCGTAGAGCTTTGGTAGGCCCTTCATGATGCACGTGGCTGACGCCACTAAAGGCGGTCCGAGGTCAGTAAGTAGGTTGGATCCGAGGCCGAGCCCAACTCATTGGCCGAGATGGATTTGCGGGCCGGGGCGTGGCCTCGTGGCCAAGTTAAAAACCCTTTGGCCTAAGTGAAGCCTTTTGTCTGAGGTGAGATCCTTAGCCCCCAGGGAGCATTGAGACTGTATGGCCGAGATGTGGGTGAGACCCTGTGTCCGAGATGAACTGTTTGTCCACGTGTGTCTTGACCAGCCTCCGGGCCGACCCGCCATACTTAACCATTTTTGCGCCTCACTCCAACGTTGACCGTCATTGACTAACGAGGGGTATTTTTTGGCTCATCAATTTATATGTTTTACTTGTTTATCTACACTTTTTTTTTCTTTTTTTACTTTGCATATTTTTTCCAAACATTTTTTTTTTTGCTTAAAAACACTTGGAAAATAACATACAAAAGGACAACCAAAAGATACATAAATCCAGTTAAAACATACAAATACGGATTCACATAACATCCATTCATTCAGCAGGTCCATGAGGACACAAAATGTTGGTTAAAGAACTCTGATCCCCTCCTTTCCATTTCTCACAATCCACAATCACGTCATGATCTCCATCCTTGAATTCCTTAAAATTGGTTAACCTCCCCAACTCCTCAACTTCCTCAATCACCAAATCAAGCCTAGCCACAAGCGAAAAGCAAAAGCAGCAAACTGAAGCGCCTCCGAAAACTCCAACGTAGTAATCGCAATCTTACTCAACGTCGGCCTCAATGACTTTCTCTCTCCTTCTTTTGCCATTTGATCGGAGACCCTCTTCGATTTCCACTCGAGCAATGCTGATGTGTCGGTCTTCACGCTCGATAATAAATGTCCTGCGTTATTTCCTGCTGTTGGAGAAGCGAAGAGAAGCGAAGAGAAGGAGAAGCGATGAGGGGGAAGAGCGGCGCCAGAGAGAAATAAAGTGAAGAAAGAGAGAATGGAAAAGGGAAGAGAAAAAAGAGGAGGATGGGGCCGGTATGAGGTTAAATGGGTAGGGTGAATTTTTTTTTTAAAAATATAGACGTTAGATGGAGGGCGGTGGTTGAAGGGGTGAGAAATGGAGGATGATAGGATTCCATCCCCAGAAAGGACTACATACTTGTCCTCCGATGTCAAACCACTCGACATTTGGTTGGCCCAACTTTCAACCTCCAAGCCCCTCCCTGAGTCAGTAACAAAATGAAGACAGGAGAGAGCCGAAACCTGGACCGCTACACAACAATCCCTGAAGGTTGAGCTAAGTTGCCCCCCTCCTCACTACCACACTATAGGCATGTAGTATGCACCAAAATACCTCCCTTATTCAGGTTAGAAGCAGATGGTAGCCCATTCCAGTAAAGTCTCCAGATTAAGTTCCTTCGGGGACATCCGATAAAATTGAAACGATACAGAGAAGATTAGTGTGGCCCCTATGCAAGGATGACACGTACAAATCGAGAAAAGTCTCCAGATTAAAACTTTTTTACTTTACTAGCTGTTCTCGTGCTAAGGCCCCAATTGAAACTAGATGGGAGCATCTAAGGCAATGGGTAATGTTATTGATGATGCAAGGTCCAGGCTTTCTATCCCGCCAATTATTTTGAATGAAACGAGATGGTGACTTACATCGAATAACTAAAGAGTTTGAATAAAGTATTATGTCGTATAATTCACAATCATCAGGAGTCCTAATATACAGGTGTGATACAACATCAAATGGGATAAAATCCTAACCAATGAGAGAAAATATCTCAACCATATTTATCTAATATCTCAACCATCCTTATCCTATAATATCTACAAATATTATCCTATAATATCGACAAATATTATCTAATACTCCCCCTCAAGTTCGAGCGTGTATGTCAAGGAAGCCCAACTTGCGTAAATGATGGTAAAACCTGTCAGGACCCAAAGGCTTGGTGAAGATATTGTTAAGTTGTAAAACGTTTTGATGATAAAAAGATGTTTTGAATGAGTTAAATTTGTGTTTGATATTTGATGCAAGATGAGCAAATCACACTATGTCCAAAGATGGTTGAGAATAGAACTCACTGGTTGACATCAATCTCTCAAGATGGGGACATCGATCGATCAATGTCACTTCAGCCCCTGACATCGATCGATCGATGTCAATTAGAGAGCATCAAACTCTCAACCAAAGGACATCGATCGATCGATGTCTCTTCAGCCCCTGACATCGATCGATCGATGTTGATCAGAACATATCGATCTCTAAACCAAGTGACATCGATCGATCAATGTCACTTCAGCCCCTGACATTGATCGATCGATGTCAGGCAGTGTCAAAACTGTAATCTTCTGGAGGACATCGATCGATCGAACCCTTCCAGGCACTTCGATCGATCGATGTCCCCCAGAATTCAAATTTTCTGAACGTTGGAACAAAATCCAAGAGAGATTTATGATGTTTTCTCTCTCCAATCTTGCTAAAATTTCTTATGGACTTTAACCGAACCTATTACATGCTTCCTTGACTATTGTATACATGTCTAAGATTCTCTAGGGTGGCTATCCAAGATCAAATCACTCCATAGGGTGGCTAAAGACTATTTGGGCACTATCTTGACATTTTTGAAGATGAAGACTTGGTGGAGAGCCTCAAAAACGTGGCGAACTTCATCTATAAATAGAGGAGGCTTGGATGAGGCAAATACACACTTTCAACATCATCTAGCTTTATTTTCCATTGTTGTATAGTTCTCTCATACTTGTAAATTTGCTTAAAGCTTGTTTAGCTTTTCCTTGTTCTTCATTGTTGTATATTGAGAGAAAGTGAGTCAAGCACAAGAGGAACCATAAATATTTGATCTCTTGCTTGTGCTTAGACTTGTGAGAAAGTGTGAACCTTACTATATTTCTTCAACCCACTGTGAGAAGTTCTTGAGGGAACTTTTGTTGAACTTGTGAAGAAGCAAGAAGTTGTTCTTGCTAAGAGCTGTAGTTGCAGTAGTTGCACAAGTGTGTTTTGTGCAAGAAGTTGCTTTTGTTGTTGCTTACACTAAGGCGTTAGTGTAAGTGTTGCTGTGGTTGTTCTTATTGTGTATAATAAGAAGAGTAGTTGTTGAAAATCCACTTTGGAAACAAAGTGGTAGTGGAGTAGAATCATTTACGATTCGAACCACTCTATATCCGGTGTACTCATTCACTACTTCTCATCTTCCATTCTTGCTCTGATTTTGAATATCTTTTTGAGTTGAGCAAACGAGAAAATTCCGTAAAAGAGCCAAACACTCTATTCACCCCCCTCTAGAGTGTATTTCGGACCTAACAATTGGTATCAGAGCCTAACCTTGATTGCTTGGCCAATCTTTGCAAGTAGCAAGGTTAAAGATCATGGCAATGACAACCTCAACCTCAACCTCTTCATCTTCTAAGCCTACTGCACTATTTTCCGGATCAAACACTAAAGCACCTATGTTTGATGCCCAAAACTATTCTTTGTGGAAATTTCGAATGATCAATCATTTGAAAGGCTGTGGATTTGATATATGGAGAGCTGTTGTCAAAGGAATAGAAGTTCCTATGATTACCAACTCAAAAGGAGAATCAATATTCAAAGATGAGGATGACTACACCGATGAAGAAAAGATAAGATTTGCCATTAATGGCAAAGCATTTGATATTCTCTCAAGTGCTCTCACCACCACTGAGCTCATAAGACTTCAAGGCCTTGAAACAACCCATGAGGCATGGAAAAGGCTTGAAATGATACATGAAGGAACTGAGCAAGTAAGAATGGCCAAACGACTTATGCTCATGAAGGAGTATGAGATGTTCGGAATGAAAAGCGGTGAGAAGATTGAGGAGACAATCGATCGATTCACACGAATAGTGAATCAACTCTCCATGGTGGACAAGAAAATCTCAAATGAAGACCTTGTCTCAAAACTCCTCAACTCTTTGTCAAGAGAATGGATACCCAAAGTTACCGCCATCACCGAATCAAAGAATCTCAAGACTCTTACCCTTGATGAGCTATCCGGTAATCTTCTTACTCATGAAATTCTTATTGATGAACAAAATAGGATGAAACCTATCAAGCCCACACAAGCATCACACAAAGGATTGGTGGTAGAGTCTGATGAATCGGATGAGGAAGTTGCCCTTCTAGTAAGAAAATTTAGAAGAATGGCAACTAGAAACAAAGCTCAAGCAAGAAAATTTTTCAAAAGACCATCTAAAGAAAAGGAAGCAAGTGAAAATTGCTATAGATGTGGTCGACCCGGTCATTTCATTGCCGATTGCCATGTAAAAGAGCCGCAAAAGCAAGAGAAGAAGGTCTTTCCTCAAAAGAAGAAAGCCCTCAATGCGGAAGTAACCACGTGGGATGATCTCCTTTTGGAATCGGAAGGGGAAGAGAGTGAAGATCAAGGTGTTGGACTTGTTGTAATAGTTGACAATCCAAAGACTCAACATACTTGTCTCATGGCGATTGAAGATGATCTTGAGGTAAATTCTAATCCTTCAAATTTGCATGATGAAATAGGAGATTTTCAAGATGACTTTGAAAAATTGAATTTAAAGTATAAGCATTTGAAGAAAGAATTCAAGAAATGCATCTTAGAAAATAAGAGCTTGCATGACAAGAATATTTTGATGTTTCAGGAGCATGACATCATACTCACCATGCATAAAACCGTAGCTCTTGAAAATGTAGAAATTAGAAAAGAATGTGAGAAACTAAAGATAGACTTACAAAAACTAACAAATGGCAAAAACAATTTAGACATACTACTTGGAAATCAAAGAATTGGAAATGATAAATCCGGTTTAGGATTTAATTCATCATCTTCTTCTATTAAACCTAAGTCCTTAAAGAAGAAGGCAAATAATAGAAAAACACAACGAAATTCATCACCCTCTAAACCAAAGCATGTACCCACTTGTTTTCATTGCAACAAACTAGGACATGTGAAGAAAGCATGTAGAGCTAGATTTGGAAGCACATATGTTTGGAAGCCTAAGGGTCGACAAACTAACCTTAAAGGACCCAACCATCAAAGGGTACCAATGCATACATCTTTTGGTTTTGTTGGCCCTTAAGATAAATGGAGTAGCCAAAGAAGAAGGAACCAAATGGCTTATGGACAGCGGATGTTCAACGCACATGACCGGAGACAAAACGTTGTTCACCAAGATCAAGCTCCAAGATGGTGGAACGGTGCATTTTGGCAATGGGAAAGCCAAAATCCTTAGACATGGAGAAATTGGTAACTCTTCTTTTATTATTAATAATGTATTATATGTAGAAGGGCTTAAGTATAATTTGATAAGTGTTAGCCAACTATGTGATGCTAATTTTTAAATTGAATTTGTGAAAAGAAAATGTGTTGTGAAAAAGAACGATAAGATTGTTTTTGAGGCTATACGTAAAAATGATGTTTACAAATTTAGCACACATGATTTGATATCACAAAATGTTTCTTGCCTAGTTGCCAAAAATGATTTGACTCAACTATGGCATAGACGACTTGGACATATTAGTTTTAAAAATTTCAAAGATATTTGCAAAAATAAAAAAGTCCAAGGTCTTCCAAAATTAAATTTCGAAAATCATGGCTTATGTGACACTTGTCAAAAGGCAAAACTTGTTAAAACAAACTTCAAGCCCAAAAGTGAAATCTCCACCACCAAACCCCTACAATTGCTTCATATGGATTTGTATGGGGATATTGGTACGACAAGTCTAAGTGGAAAACATTACACCCTTGTGGTGGTAGATGACTTCTCTAGGTACACTTGGGTAATGTTCTTAGCTAAAAAGAATGATGCATGCCAAGAATTTATAAAGCTTTGTAAGAGATTAGAAAATCAAAGAGAGGACACAATTAAGGAAATTAGAAGTGATAGAGGTGGTGAGTTTGATGGAGAATTTCAAGAATTTTGTGTATCCAAGGGGTATGGACACAATTTCTCAGCTCCAAGAATTCCTCAACAAAATGGTGTTGCGGAAAGGAAGAGTAGAACACTTCAAGAAATGAGTAGAGCCATGCTAAACGAATTTGAGCTACCCAAATATTTTTGGGCCGAAGCGGTAAATACCGCTTGTCATGTGATCAATAGAGTTTATTTGAGACCATTTCTCAAAAAGACTCCTTATGAGCTTTGAAAATGTAGAGTACCAAATATTGGTTATTTCAAAGTATTTGGTTGTAAGTGCTTTATACTTAACACCAAAGATAACTTGGATAAACTCGACTTCAAAGCGGATAAAGGAATCTTTATGGGTTATGCTCAAAATAGCAAGGAATTTAGAGTATATAATAAAAGAAGCATGAAAGTTGAAGAATCAATTCATGTAAAATTTAGTGAACTCAATGAGGATAAATCAAACATTAATGATGATGATGATGATGAAATAATTGAAGTAAGTCATATAGAGAAATTTGAGAATCCAAAAGGTAATATCGTTATTGACCTTAGGATTGATCCCCTTGAAACTAAGGTTGAAGATGAAGAAATAAGAGGAGATACCTCAAATTTACCGGATTCATATAAGTATAGGAAAGATCACCCTAAAGAATTGATATTAGGTGAAACTAGCCAAGGCATAATGACTAGGAGAAAATTCAATGAAAATGCTTTCATTTCACAAGTTGAACCTAAAAATATAAAGGAGGCAATAAATGATGAAGATTGGGTATTAGCTATGCAAGAAGAATTAAATCAATTTGAAAGAAGTGATGTTTGGGAATTAGTTGTTAAACCAAGTGATCATCCCGTAATTGGCACTAAATGGGTATTTAGAAACAAAATGGATGATAAAGGAAACATCACTAGAAACAAAGACAGGTTAGTAGCCCAGGGATATAGGCAAGAGGAAGGCATAGACTATGATGAGACCTTTGCCCCCGGAGCTAGGTTAGAAGCTATTAGGATGCTATTAGCATATGCATGCTATAAGGATTTCAAACTATATCAAATGGATGTGAAATCCGCATTCTTGAATGGAATAATTCAAGAAGAGGTCTATGTAGCTCAACCACCGGGGTTTGAAAATCATGATTATCCAAATCATGTTTTTAAACTCAAAAAGGCCCTTTATGGACTTAAACAAGCTCCTAGGGCTTGGTATGATAGATTAAGTAACTTCCTACTTGAAAATGAGTTTTCAAGAGAAAAAGTCGACACTACTCTTTTTATTAAAGAACAAGGAAACCATCAATTGCTTGTTCAAATTTATGTGGATGATATTATATTTGGTGCTACTAATGATTCTCTTTGTGAGCATTTTGCAAAATTGATGGAAGGAGAATTTGAAATGAGCATTATGGGTGAACTCAACTACTTTCTTGGTCTTCAAATCAAGCAAACTCAAGATGGAGTGTATATATCTCAAACAAAGTATACAAAGAATTTGCTCAAAAAGTACAAATTTGAGGATGGAAGAAGTGTGAGCACTCCAATGAGCACAAGTACAAAGCTTGACAAAGACGAAAAAGGAAAGCCGGTTGAGGTAACAAAATATAGGGGTATGATTGGTAGTTTACTCTATTTAACCGCTAGTAGGCCGGATATCTTGCATGCTGTGTGCCTATGTGCTAGATTTCAAAGTATGTCTAAAGAATCACATTTAGTTGCTGTTAAACGTATCTTTAGGTATTTAAAAGGAACCTTGAACTTTGGATTGTTTTATCCCAAAAATGGTTGTTTTGATTTAAGAGGATATAGTGACTCCGACTATGCCGGAAATCTTGTTGATAGGAAAAGCACCTCTGGGACGTGTCAATTCCTTGGAGATTGCTTGGTTTCTTGGTTCTCCAAGAAACAAAATAGTGTGTCACTTTCAACGGCGGAATCCGAATATGTATCGGCCGCTTCGTGTTGTGCACAACTACTTTGGATGATCAATACTTTGAACGATTATAATGTCAAGTTTGATAAAGTTCCCATCCTATGTGACAATACCTCAGCCATAAGTATAGCGCAAAATCCAGTACATCATAGTAGGACCAAACATATAGAGGTGAGGCATCACTTCATAAGAGATTGCATCCAAAAGGGATTGGTATGCGTTGAATTTGTCCCAACAAATGACCAACTAGCGGATATATTCACAAAATCCCTTCCAACTGAGACATTCGAATCAATTAGAACAAGATTAGGAATGATAAACAGAGGTTAAAGGGTTAAAAATGTCAAAAATACAGATTTATGCATACATCGATCGATCTATGTGGAAGTCTCAGAGACTGATGACTCTTAAGACATCAATCGATCGATGTTAAGGACATCGATCGATCTAAGTCCCAGACATCGATCGATCGATGTCAGCGGGACAAGGTCTATTAAAACCTGCGAAACGCCTCATTTTCACATTTCCAACTTCGAACCCTAATTTTCTCCTGCGAAAACCTTTAGACTTAGAACCCCCAAACTGCAAAATCCTTGCTCAAGCTTCAATTTTTTTCTTCAATACTATCACACTCTACATATATTCTTCAAGTTTCATCACTATATTAAAAAATTTCGTGACCTAATCTTCTCATGGCCCCAAGAACGAAAAATCATCCCAAGAGGAAGAGAACATCTCAAGCACAAAATCAACCACATATTCCAACGGGTTCTAGAACAACAGGACTAAGGAAGCAACTAGAGCCATCCCAAGAACATCTGCTCCATGAGGTTAGAGAAAGCCTTGGTATTCGAAATTTCAATTGGCTTAAAAATGGAGAATATGAGAATGCACTGGTTGCACCTCTAGGTTCAGGTATATTCGCTCACATCTCTCTTAGAGCGCAATTATTATTTGAAGAATGGGAAAGTAGCAAGAGGTCTACTATTCCATTGAAACTGCTCAAAATTGAGGACATTTTGAGCAATGAGGAATTAAAACCAATCATTGATTAGTTGTATGCTCAAAAATGGATGTTTATTTGAGATTCTTCTGAGATGGGTTCTATGTCGACTCGTTATACACGGATGTTTTATGCTAATCTTTGGATTAACTATCTCAATGGAAAGCCGTTTTCTCTAAATTCGGTGATTGATGGTCAAGTAGTTTCATTTAACACCAAACAGATTAATGAAATACTTGGTGCACCTGATGAGGGATTCCAAGATTTCGATCCTTGGAAGTGGGACTATTACAAGTACCAAGTGACCGAGGACGAAGTCAAAACCTTTCTTGGATTCCACCCCACGAGAAACACAAATAACATGCCTTTAGTTTATCGAGTTCTGCTTGCCATCGTTACTTTCTGTGTAAATGGAAAATCCGCAAAACTTCCAAGCAACCTAGACTTTTATATTACCTACTGCATAGCCATGAGGGAACAAGTAAACTTTGGGGAAGTTTTCTTCGAAAATGTGTTGGAGGCAGTTACCAAGAAATCAAAAGCACTTCCTTACAGTAATCTGATATATAGATTGTTGAGAAAGGCCGATATAGTGTTGGATGACGAGTATGAAGAGTCCATTACCAATAAGGATTATTACACAAAGTTTAACATCCAGCAAATTCTTAAGTCAAGGAAGGAAGCGCAACGACGGGGTGGTACTCATGACTTTGAGGAAGATGAAGCTGAAAATGAGCCGGTATTGCCTACACATCCTACTGAGCCAACCGTTGAACCCCAACCTAACCCTCAAAGTCCTACCTCCCGAATAGACAAAGGAAAAGCTCTAATGGAGGAAGACAGTGACTCTGGGGATGAATTCAATGCAGAGGCCGAGATTAATGATTTACATCGTTATCTCAATCAATGGTGGGAAGACCTAACAAAAGAGGCTGTTCGAATAGATGATCTGGAAAAAGACTATAAGACACTCCAGGACCGTTTTAAAACGTTAGAAACAAAGGTGGACAATCAAGTCACAACACTGCAAACAGAGCTGAACGTGCACAAGACCAAGTATCAAAAGTTGAAAACAAAGCTCAAAGCGGTTCTCTCCGGATTGTGTTTTTCCTCCGATGAGGAGTAGTCCTTTATGATTCCCCATTCCCTCGTGGTTATGCATAGTTTTGCAAGTTTGAGTTTACATATGTATCTCAAAACTTAATATTTCTTAATGGTATTTCTTATTTCGTTTTGGTATCTCTTATTTTTTGATGCTTTCAAAAAGGGAGAGAAGTAATTTGTTTGGTATTGTTGGCATGATGGTTAATTTGTTTGGTATTGATGGCATGATTGTTAAGTAGTAATTGGTATTGTTGGCATGATGGTTAAGTAGTAATTGGTATTGTTGTCTCATAGTGTTTTTATCTGCATAATGGTTTAGTTGGCATGATTGGGTTTTAGCATGGTTGGGCATTAGCTTTGCCATGTTTTGACATAGTTAGTTGGACATTGCATGATTTGTTTTTTTGGCATGTTATAGCTCCGTATCATAATGTCTTAAGTTGGTAGTATGCATAACATGTTAGCTTTGAGAAGTTGAATGTGGCATGACATAGCATGAAGTTTCTTGGCATGATATCTTACATATTGAAATGATGAAAATGTGAAACTTGATGCATGGGTTGAGGGGGAGCATGAACTAAGGGGGAGTTGTAAAATATCAAGTTTAGTTGAAAAAAGTATCATGTAAAAACATCTTTTGAATCATGGTTTTGAAATCATCAAAAAGGGGGAGATTGTTAAGTTGTAAAACGTTTTGATGATGAAAAGATGTTTTGAATGAGTTAAATTTGTGTTTGATATTTGATGCAAGATGAGCAAATCACACTATGTCCAAAGATGGTTGAGAATGGAACTCACTGGTTGACATCGATCTCTCAAGCTGGGGACATCGATCGATCGATGTCACTTCAGCCCCTGACATCGATCGATCGATGTCAATCAGAGAGCATCGAACTCTCAACCAAAGGACATCGATCGATCGATGTCACTTCAGCCCCTGACATCGATCGATCGATGTTGATCAGAACACATCGATCTCTAAACCAAGTGACATCGATCGATCGATGTCACTTCAGCCCCTGACATCGATCGATCGATGTCAGACAGTGTCAAAACTGCAATCTTCTGGAGGACATCGATCTCTTCCTTCCAGGCACTTCGATCGATCGATGTCCCCCAGAATTCAAATTTTCTGAACGTTAGAACAAAATCCAAGAGAGATTTATGATGTTTTTTCTCTCCAATCTTGCTAAAATTTCTTGTGGACTTTAACCCAACCTATTACATGCTTCCTTGACTATTGTATACATGTCTAAGATTCTCTAGGGTGGCTATCCAAGATCAAATCACTCCATAGGGTGGCTAAAGACTATTTGGGCACTATCTTGACATTTTTGAAGATGAAGACTTGGTGGAGAGCCTCAAAAACGTGGCGAACTTCATCTATAAATAGAGGAGGCTTGGATGAGACAAATACACACTTTCAACATCATCTAGCTTTATTTTCCATTGTTGTATAGTTCTCTCATACTTGTAAATTTGCTTAAAGCTTGTTTAGCTTTTCCTTGTTCTTCATTGTTGTATATTGAGAGAAAGTGAGTCAAGCACAAGAGGAACCATAAATATTTGATCTCTTGCTTGTGCTTAGACTTGTGAGAAAGTGTGAACCTTACTATATTTATTCAACCCACTGTGAGAAGTTCTTGAGGGAACTTTTGTTGAAGTTGTGAAGAAGCAAGAAGTTGTTCTTGCTAAGAGCTGTAGTTGCAGTAGTTGCACAAGTGTGTTTTGTGCAAGAAGTTGCTGTTGTTGTTGCTTACACTAAAGCGTTAGTGTAAGTGTTGCTGTGGTTGTTCTTATTGTGTATAATAAGAAGATTAGTTGTTGAAAATCCACTTTGGAAACAAAGTGGTAGTGGAGTAGAATCATTTACGATTCGAACCACTCTATATCCGGTGTACTCATTCACTACTTCTCATCTCCCATTCTTGCTCTGATTTTGAATATCTTTTTGAGTTGAGCAAACAAGAAAATTCCGCAAAAGAGCCAAACACTCTACTCACCCCCCTCTAGAGTGTATTTCGGACCTAACAGATATCAGCAAGTTGAGAATCAGAAGCAACTTTTCGAGGAAGAATGGCGCGCGACTGATAATGTTGGCGTACAAAATGGCAATCAATCTCGATGTGTTTGGTGCGTTCATGAAACACAGGATTTGCAACAATATGCAATGCAGCTTGATTATCACATAGAAGAGGGACGGGTGTCCCAAGCGGGACGCGCAAATCATTGAGCAAGAGACATAACCAAACAATCTCACTAGACGCATGTGCCATGGCACGATACTCTGCTTCAGCAGAAGAACGAAATACAACAGGTTGTTTCTTGGACCGCCACGAAATAAGAGAACGCCCAAGAAAAATGACATAACCGGTGGTAGAACGACGAGTTGTAGGACAACCATCCCAATCAGCATCACAATAAGCCAGTAAACACAAAGAATTATCAGCAGGAAAATATAAACCTTGGCCTGGAGCATTCTTAAGATAGCGCAATAAATAAAACATGACATCAAGATGACATTTGTGAGGTGCATGCACAAATTGACTCAAGAGATTCACGGCAAAACAAATATCAGGACGAGTAAGAGTGAGATATAAAAGACGTCCAACAATGCGACGATAAAAAGTGGGATCAGAAAGCAGTGGAGTGTTGGTTGAAAACCGAATTTTTTGATCCATAGGCGTACGCGCAGGCCGGCAGCCAAGGAGACCACATTCCTGCAGAATGTCCAAAACATATTTCCGTTGATTGAGAACAATACCAGAAGAAGACCGAGCAACCTCAATGCCCAAGAAATATTTAAGTGGACCAAGGTTTTTAATTTTAAATTGATCATCCAAGTACTGCTTCAAGGTGGTAATACGTGCTAAGTCATTACCAGTAACAATAACATCATCGACATACACTAAAACAGCAACAAAGGAAGAATCTAATGCAAATATAAAAAGAGAGGGATCAGCGGCAGATTGACAATAGCCAAGACTAGTGATAGCATGAGTGAATTTAGAGTACCAATTACGAGAAGCTTGACGTAGACCATACAAAGATTTACGCAATTTGCAGACACGCGTCTCCCTCTTACACGCAAATCCCTGGGGAATTTTCATGTATACATCTTCCTCAAGATCCCCATGAAGAAATGCATTGTTAACGTCAAGTTGATGAATATGCCACTGTTTGGTAACAACAACAGCAAGAAGACAACGAACAGTAACCAATTTGGCAACCGGAGCAAAGGTCTCATGAAAATCCACTCCTTCAATCTGCGTATAACCACAGGCAACCAAGCAAGCCTTATAGCATTCTATCGTACCATCAGGATTGTACTTAATTTTATAAACCCATTTAGAACTAATAGCCCGTTGGCCCGGAGGTAAAGAAACAAGAGACCATGTGTGATTAGCTACCAAAGCATCAATCTCACGCTGCATGGCATCACGCCAATGAGAAAACTGGAATGCCCGTCGAAACGAAGAAGGCTCATCTGTGGCAGAGATGGCCGCTACAAACCCATGGTGAGTCGGAGACAACTTAGAATAGGAAAGAAAGTGAGATAAAGGAAATACCGAAGAGTTAGCCGCAGGAGGAGGGCGCAACGATGGCTGCAGTGAGACCGGGAGATCAACCTCATAAGCCTCCAAATGTGGAGGCGGACGACGTGGGCGAGTGATGCGAGCAGGAGACGGGGCGGGTGCAGCATCCGATGAGGAAGGAGGGGACGCAGGCGGCGCTGAGGGGGTGGCCGCAGAAGCTGGCTGCGGTACGACGTCGTCCCAGCATGAAACCGAGGGGGCACAACATAGATGAAGAGGGTGTAGGCAAAGACAAACAAGCAAAAGGAAAGACGTGTTCTTCAAAATGAACATTACGGGAAACATACATATGATGGATAGACAAATCATATATCTTATAACCTTTTTGACCTAAAGGATACCCAAGGAAAATGCCTGAAGCCGAACGAGGAGAGAATTTATCCCGAGGCCCAGAAGACTGATAGCCGTAGCACAAACAACCAAAAATGCAGAAATGAGAATAGGAAGGTAAGTGACCGAGTAGGACTTCATACGGAGTTTTATTATCAAGAACAGACAAAGACATACGATTAATAAGATAAGTAGCAGTAAGGACACATTCCCCCCAAAACATAAGTGGTAAGCTAGCTTGAAACCTAAGGGCACGTGCTACTTCAAGAATATGCCGATGTTTACGTTCCACCACCCCATTTTGTTACGGAGTATAAGGACATGACGTTTGGGAAACAATACCATTAGCAGAACAATAAGCAAGAACCGCAGTACTTGTAAATTCCAAGCCATTATCAGTGCGAACGGTTTCAACAAGAAGATTAAACTGTGTACGTACCCAGTTAAAGAAATGCATCAAGTAACGATATATGTCGGACTTACAGGCCATCAAATATACCCAAGTATAACGACTGCGATCATTAACAATAGTCAAAAAATAATGAGCACCTGATAAAGTGGGTGTTTTGTAAGGACCCCAAATGCCACAATGGATTAGATCAAAATTATTAGCATACGAGTTTGTTTCGTTCGACAACAAGTGTCACAAAATTCAGTATCTGGAAAACGAAATGGACAAACGGAAATAAAACGAAAACGAGACAAAGGTAGATGGCCTAAGCGACGATGCCAAATAGTCGCATCTTTATTTTGGACAGCAGTCATCAACGAAAGGGAGGCCGAAGGGGGCGCATGCTCCAAGTAATACAAGCCATCGCGAAACCTACCCACTCCAATCAGCTTCCTCGAGGGCATTTCCTGTATAACACAAACATCCAGCCAAAAAGTCACTGCACAATTCATGTCTCGAGACAATTGACTGATGGACAAAAGGTCAAATTTAAACTCAGGAACAACCAAAACATGCTTCAATAAAAGACCATGTGGAAATGAAACAGAACCCATAGCACGAACAGGAACGAGTTGACCATTCGGAGTAGTGACTTGGTAGCCAAGATCAGTCCGTTTGACATCGGACAACACAGCTGGATCATTTGTAATGTGTGCACTTGCTCCACTGTCAAGAACCCAAACAGTAGATGAAGCTAAAATTATGCGAGGCTTACCCGGGTCTAAGGGTGGTAGCGGCACAGAGGACAGGGTGGGAGATGCAGTCGAAGGCGCACCATCCTTGAATTGCTCAAGAAGTTGAGTGACTTGTTGCTGTTGAGCTGCAGTCAAACCAGCAAACACAGAAGAACCGGTGGGTGGCACCGCTTCTCCCCCTACCGAGGTGGACTGGTCCGCCGATTGAGTAGCACTACGAGGGCGGCGAGTACGCCAGTCTGAAGGAAAGCCAATCAAATTATAGCACTTTTCACGCAAATGACCATTCTTACCACAATGTGAACAACGCGGACGCTCCCTCTTGCTAGTTGCAGACGAAGATGGGCGCCGCTGAAGGAGGGAAGGCGCCACCGCCATGGCAGCCGCCTCCAGTTGTGGGAGCAGATTACGAGCCACCGACCGTTGTTTCTCTTCTTGAGCCACCAACGCATAAACCCTACCAATGCTGGGTAAGGGGTCAATGCTAAGAACATGCGACCGAATGGTGTTGAAACTTTCATCGAGTCACATAAGAAAATCAAACACCATTTCCTTTTCACGTAGCTTCTACGACTGCTTTGGTCACCTCACACGTACACCTGCCACAAGTACATACAGGCAGTAATTCAAAAGAATGTAACTCACCCCAAGCAGCCTTGAGTCAGCCATAATAAGCAGAAACAGTGCTGTGTTCTTGACGCAAGCTGACGACAATACGCCGGAGTTCATACACCCGTGCATCTACGCCTTGAGAAAATCTTTCTTCCAAGTCACGCCAAACGGTCCTGGCCGTGTTTGCATGCGCTGCTGCACCTTGGAGTTCTTTCGATAGAGCATTGGACAGCCAAGACAAAACAATAGCATTACACTGCTGCCACTGAGCATAGGTGGCGGACGAAGCCTCTGGAGGGACAATAGTACCATCAATAAAACCAGCTTTATTCTTTGACTTAAGCTCATTAAGGAAGGCTTTCTTCCACACAAAATAGTTATCGCCTTCTTCACTTAATGGCTGAGTAACAAACACAAGACCCGGATGATCAGAAGGGTGAAGATAGAAAGGAGACTTGGGGTCGGTAGAGGATGACTGTGTTTGGGCGGCCATGGAAGATACTGTGAAGGACTCGTTGGAAAAAAACGAAACAAGCGACAAGAGAGGAACCGATCGACGACGCAAAAAAAAACCGACCAAGCAAACGTGTATACGACTAATTCTGCTCTGATACCATAAAGAGTTTGAATAAAGTATTATGTCGTATGATTCACAATCATCAGGAGTCCTAATGTACAGGTGTGATACAACATCAAATGGGATAAAATCCTAACCAAGGAGAGAAAATATCTCAACCATATTTATACGTAGACGATATTATCTTTGGTTCAACTAACCCTACCTTAGTAAAAGACTTCGAAGAGTGTATGAAGTCAAAATTTGAAATGTCAATGGTAGGAGAGTTGAATTATTTCTTAGGACTTCAAATCAAACAAACCCCTCAAGGAATTCACATTAGCCAACTTAAGTATGTCAATGATATGATTAAAAAGTTTGGCTTTGAAGAGTTGAAACCTACAACTACCCCCATGAGTGTTAGTACCAAACTAGATAAGGATGAAAATGGTAAACCTTTTGATGACACTCTCTATAGGTCTATGGTTGGATCACTGTTATACTTAACTGCATCAAGACCTGATATCATGTTTAGTGTGTGTGTATGTGTGCTAGGTTTCAATCTTGTCCTAAGATATCACATTACAATGCAGTGAAAAAGATCTTTAGATATCTTAAGCATACACCTCACTTAGGACTATGGTATGATAGAAACACTAAGTTGGAGTTACACGCATATAGTGATGCTGATTATGGTGGTTGCAAGTTAGATAGAAAATCCACTAGCGGTACTTGTCAATTCATAGGAACCAACTTGATCTCTTGGTTTTCTAAAAAGCAAGCTAGTGTAGCTCTTTCTACCACTGAAGCCGAGTATATCGCTTTGAGTTTATGTACTACACAAATACTTTGGCTTAAACAGCAACTTAGTGATTTTAGCATTAAAATGAAAAAGATTCCAATTTTCTGCGATAGCACAAGTGCAATCAATCTTTCACGGAATCCGGTGCTTCATTCTAAGGCCAAACACATTGAGGTGCGATACCACTTTCTTCGCGATCATGTTCAAAATGAGGATATAGTGATAAACCATATAAGAACTGATCACCAAATCGCTGACATCTTCACCAAACCCCTTAATCAAGCCACTTTTGAAAACTTACGAGCAAAATTAGGAATGATGACTTACGATACCATTGCATAGTTCTATCTTTTGCATGATTTGCAAAATAAATGGGGAGATAGAATAAGAACATGATTTTAGTTGGTAAGTCGTGGATTTTAGTTGGTAAGTCATGGATTTTAGTTAGTAAGTCATGATGAATCATATGCTAAGTTTTAATTGGTATAAATTTTAGAGCATTGGTTAAAGGGGAGAGTATGAGTTGGGGGAGCAGCGTACTATTTAAAAGCTGACAACATTTGGTTAAATTTTTGGTTATAAGTTGTGACATTAAAATAATGTTAGGTTATTTTGAAAATCATCCAAAAGAGGGAAAATGTTGAGAAATATGTTTGGATAATTTTAAAAGTCATGATTTTAAGTGGTGAATACTTAAAAATGTCACACATGGTGTTATATGTAATTAAAAGTTGAAAAAGTGGAAAAAGTTGACATCGATCTCTCAGGTTGTTGCACATCGATCGATCTATGTAAGGCAGAAAAGTTTAAGACCTTTCTGTGAGACATCGATCTCTAAACATGAGACACATCGAACTCTCACTTCGACCGATCGATGTAGGTCAGAGGCAAAACTCTGAAATTTTCTGTGAGACATCGATCTCTGAAGCTGAGGCACTTCGATCGATCGATGTCTAGGGTTTTTAGAAATAATTTTTTAAATTGTGTTAAAATGATTGTTTTCATTTGTATATGAATTATACATGTTCATTATGTGATTATTATGTGTTTTTGGTGATTATTATTGTCTTGTGACTAACGTGCCTTGGAAGTTTCTACAACTTACCAAAAAGGGCAAAATTGGTATTTTGAGTTTTATAGGAACATCACATGGTGAAAATATTTCAAGGGTGTATTCTTATACTATTTATCATGACACAGGTGATATCATGAGTATTTATGACCATCCAGGTCATTTCTGGAGTTTTCATATACCAGTGGTATTTTGGTCATTTCACCCCCGAGGGTATTTATGGTATTTTCACTCAAGGAATCTCTTGAGCATATTATTATCTTCATTCTGGAGCTGTGTTATTATTATTTTGAAGATAATATGGTGAACTTATATCTTATTCTCTCAACAGATGATATTATTGACTATAGCTGGATATGTGACGATTTGAGATGTCACATTCTATTTTTTCTTAAAGACCCTCTTATATATGTTATAATAGGATATTTATCATCATTATTCAGAGATATTAAAGGTGTCAAAGGTGTGGAAATGTTCTTGACATGTAAGAAGAAATATTGGGGAATTTTGGTGTTACACGTTGACATAATCTTGTCAACTGTTATCTATTTACTTATTCTTCAAAAATCTGAGTTGCTACAAATATATATATATATGTTGAAAAATGTGTATTATCAGATGTATATGATGGTGTATTCATTTTGTGAGTTGGTGACAAGTGGACAAACCAAAAAAGAGATAGTTGGCAAAAATGCCAGCTTGGAAATTCTCATTTTAAACCCAACGGCTATATGGCTTCTTGGTGAATTTTCAGCAGATTTTTGGAAGTCAAATGGAGCTCTCACATGCCCTATTATTGTGCTTGAAGTTGGGGATAATTTGGTGGTATTATCCTTTCTTATTTTATTAAAGAAAATCAAAGTTTATTTTTGGAAAATTTTGATGATAAGCAACGGCTACTTCATGGCTGGTTTAAAGATGTTTTGAGTTTGAATTCTTCAAAGTCCACATGCCTATTCTTGTGCCAAAAAGTTGAGGGGATAGTGGAGTATTATCTTCTGCTTTTATCTTCACATTTTTAAGACAATTCTAAGTCACTTTTTAGTTGAAAATTTCGGCTACATGACATTGCCAAGGTGGACCAATCATTGTGTTTTATTTTGCCAAGTATACAAGGCCAACCAATGATGAGAAGACATTTGGAGTTGATGATGAAGATGGTGACACATTGGCATTCTTATCTTCAAGGCTCAAATCACACTATAAATAGAGGCAATGGTGAAGAAGATGAAACACACTTGAAGCTCACAAGCATTTGTTGAATTGTCTAGCTTTCATCTTCATCTTCTTGTTGTTATTGTTTTATTCATTGTAGTAAAGGTGTTCTTGTTATATTGTGGTGAGCTACAAGCCTCTTGAGCTTCATTTGTAAGATTGATTAGCCATCTTTATAAGGCTACATCAATAGGTGTTAGAGGAGTTGCAACTAAGTGTTGCTTAGAAGGTGATTATCCAAGTCTTGAGTAGGGTTGGTGTATAACCCAAGGATCAAACTTGGCTCTTGTTGTAATGTGTTTATTTCATAGTAAAATCCAAAGAAAGGTGTTCCTTGGGACTGGAGTAGGTCACATTGACCAAACCAGGATAAATCATCGGTGTTCTTCTCTTGTTTCTTTATTTCTGTTTTCTGCCCGTTTTTGACTGCGGTTTTCATACAACTTCTCACAATTTGAAAAAATAGCTAAACATTTTCAAAATTCGTGATTTTTGGTGGAGTTATACTTCAGACTGTTAGCTTTCATTTGCAACAAGAATCACTTGATTTGAGCAAGGGAAAGTTAGTCTTTCAGTCTTTGCAAGATAACTGCTCCAATCTGGCTGCAATCTGACCAGTTTTGAGAAAACTTAAATTCTGTATTTTTCAAAAATTGTTTAAGGTCAGGACCTTTTGGAAACTTCATCTACACATTCCAAGGAGTGTTTTGATATAAAGATCAACCTTTTTGGTTGAGTATTCAAAGATAAACACGTTTTGCAAAATCAGCAACATTCTGTCCAATTCTGTCCAGATTGACCATCTGAATCTTTTTATTTGTTTGAAGGGTCAAACGATCTTATTTTTGTCTGATTTTTGGACAGAGTCTTATTAACTCGTTGAAGTTCAATTCTAAAAAGTTTCATAATTTTTGAAGTTGTGGATAATTATTTGTGAATTTTTCAAAAACGGGTTCGGAATCTGAGGTGGTCTCAGATTCTGTTTTCAAAGGGGATTTTAACAAAGGGTTGTAGTGTAATTTCCGCTAACCACTATTCACCCCCCTCTAGTGGTGTTCATTGCAGGTGCATGGTCCAACACTATTTGACTCCAGTGTGAACTAAATAAAGGAAGGAATTTCTCATGGTCAGTCCACATGTTGAGGAAATTAAATGAGCTTTTAACTGTATGTCTTGAATGATCAAGGCAGAGCACACCAGATGAGTGGTCAGAAATGCATCCAACAGGATGGAAATGTACCTTCTCCAGGGGATATGTTTCCATGAATGCATTTTTTTTCATAGCTCTGTCAAGTCGAGATTTGACAAATCCATTATCCCAGGTGTGGAAGCAACCCGACTAAGTGATCTCCATCAATTCGCTCTGAAGGAAACAATTGAGTCGATCCTGCAGCTCATAGTTAGTTGCAGATCTGCCACCAATTTTCTTCTCTTCCCTTAGGATGCAGTTAAAATCTCCCAAAACAATCCAAGGTTCATTCTGCGCTTGGCTTTGATTGAGTAGAGAGCTCCACAGGGCGTTTGTTGACCAGTCCGTTGAAGCCATAAATAAAAGTGACTAGTAAGCTCAGCCTAGTCATTTGAGAAGTTAACTTACAGAGCATAGCCCTGGGGATCAGCTGAGATAACCTGGACAGCAACTACGGATGGTTTCCAGCATATCAAAATTCGCTTGCCAGCATGAGAGTCAAAATCATTTACAAACTCTCAGCTTGCAAACTTTTGTTTTAGGGACAAATACATTTTGGTATTTAGCTTAGTTTCTAACAATTCGAAGATATTTATTTTGTGCTTTTTTACATAATTATAGATACCATTATGCTTTAGAGGCTTGTTGCAGCCCTTAATATTCCAAAAATTAATTATCATAAATCAAGTATTTGGCCGTACCTGGGCCTTGCCATGAGGACCCTTGAGCTTTTTCCTCATGGCAAGGGCCTTCGATCTGGACATCACTTCAGTGAATCCGTCTTGGAGTAATGAGTTGATTCTCTCCACATGGTGCTCCATGTAGACGCTAGTTTGCTAAGTTTGACTTGGTTCCTCAGGATTGTTTCCAGGCAGAGCAGAGGTGCTTGCTTTTGCTTGGTCAACTCCATGTTGGGTCATGGCTAGCGTAATCTCAAGACGCAAGTTGTAATCTGGCCGAGCTGGGTGGGTGATGGCTTGGCTAAGGTGATGTGTTTTGCTAGGATGGTGTTTGGGATGAGGTGATAGTAGGACGGGCTGCTTCTGAGAAGACTTTGGTTGTTGTAAAGTTTTGTTGATGGGCAGAGCTGTGCTGTTGAGGATTAGCCGAGCTGGACCCAGGTTTTCTGGTATACTTTTTTGTGTGTGGGATAGTGGGGGCAAGTGTTACGGTTTGAGGCTGTGCAAAGCTTAGCTGAACTGACCTGGGTTGTGCCAAGCTGAGCTGAACTTACAGCTCAGCCGCAGCGGAATTCGATGGATTTTTTTGTGCAGCTTGCTTGTGGATTGTTGCACTGTGGCAGAGCTGCTTACATTCTCTGTAAAACATCGGCAGTTGTTCGTATTCGACCTTTTGAACTATCATGGTGACATTCGATAGTACTAACTCCATCTCGGTCATCAGCTCCATACTGAGGTCAACTTCTACTAAGGCACGTGCATAGTTCCATATGCTTCTATTGGCCGTGAGTTGGTCAGCATACAGTGGTGTCGAGCTGAGAACAGATTTCAGATAGAATATGGTCATCCCAGAGCGTGACGGGTAGGTTGGAGAATTTCACCCAAACTGGGACTTACGCCATTTCAGTTTCACCAAACGTGAAGAATCTGAGCATTTTCTTAATAATAAGAGATTTACCATACACAAAGTATGATCCAGCACAGAGTACCTTTTCTATCTCCTTGGCTGACTTAAATTTGAAGATAATCCATCAAGAAGCATGGAACTCCAGTTTGTGTTTAGCCTTCCAGGCCTTGGAGAGGTTATGCATTACTTGTCGACCTGGAAATCTTCCGATGAAGCAACCCACAAGACAATGATCTACCTCCTCGTCGTTGCTCAGCTCATCAATGTTGATATGCACCTAGCCATGCTCACTTCTATCTTTTAAAGCCTGAGGTCATGCTCAGGTTTTCGGTTGTTCACAAATAGTGTATACCAAGCTCTGCCTTGGGCTGGCTGGCCTGAAGGTTGAGTTGATTGGGTTGTGGGTGCAGGCAGGATGATGATTGGCATTTTGAATTTTTTGAATTATTGGAGGGTCAACTCTTGCAGCAGCAGGAGCCATAGGAGCTGACAGGTTGGTGGGAGAAAGTCCAAGTGGCTTTTGCGGATTGGTGGAGGGAGGAGAGATGTTGTTGAGGTCACGTGAGGTAGGGTGGTAGTTGTTTGACTGACAGCTTTTGTTACGTCATTCAGGTTTTACCCACTGTGTAATGCCTGTTTTCAGCGTCTCCTTTCCTAGGATTCGAACTTGAAGGGCCTGCTTCATCTTCATCCGAAGCAGGACTGCTGACCTCTTCCTGGTGAATTTGCTGGGTTTTGCCATGAGGGATTCCTTCTCCATCCATACTTCCATGAAAAGAGAACATTTCATTACCTTCTACTTCTTCCTCGCTTGAAGAGAAGTCTTTAACCTCCTCTGCAGCATAAAGTTGGGATGCCATCTCTTTGGACTTTTCTTTCCACCCATGGAAGAAAGGATGGTGTTCTTGCTAGAGCTTATGGAGTCCAAGTTACCAGCTTTCGTGGATGTCTTCTTCCTCAAGAGGGCATCCTTGGCTACTCTTGAACGCGTCATTTTAACCAAAAGATGAGAATTTTTGGCTAAAACTAAGAAGAGGAGGACATATTACACGATGGGTGAGAAGATAACAGGAAAGGGGTGATGAGTGAGAGGATTTTTTGCTTGCATTCGGTCTAGGACAAGAGAGATTCTTAGAGAGACGCCAGAGAGTTTCTCTCTCTAACTTGTCCACAATGTCGTAGCTAGCGGTTTAATATTTTTAAAGATATGAGTATTGAAATGTAATTGGAATAACAATTCAACGACGTCCTTGGCGTCAATATATGGTAAGTCTTACGCCATGGTATCTATCCAATTGAGTCAAAAGGTTAGTGGCGCCGTTTATACTTTACACTTTGTATGGCTTTTCTGTAGAAAGCTTTACCAATTTAGAATACCACTAAATTTCTTATTTATATTTTCCACAAATTTTTTTAGAATTAAAAAGGTAGAAATCTCAAAAGTAAGAATATGACCTTTTCGCTGGTAAGCACCATAACGATTAGATACGAGGCAAAAGCAGCGCTCTGGAAGTATTGAATAGAAGACATATGCCACAAGTGGAGCCTTTTATTTCTATTTTTGCGGTTTCAAACATTATCACTTTCTCCGTTAAATACTTCTTTCAAATTTTATAAAACTATACTTCTTTACTGAAATTTCATAGAAATTTTCGTTTCCAAACTTCTAGTTCACACTGACAATTTACTAGAATTTTTGTTGCCAATTTATCTTAAAATTTGGTCATTATCAATAACCCATTTACACTGTTTATAGCCTGATATCTCTTTAGACAAAAAGTATCTTTATAACTACTCAAGAGAATACCAACCGCCGTCGGAGTAACACCACCTGCATCATCTCACCGCTACACCTGCCATAGGCAACAATTGCTCCTGCATCACTACATATAACTCTTCAGCAATTGTCGTTGGGGGTGGCTGTGGTGGTGGGTTGTGTAGGACATCAGGCGCTATCATCTCTCTCAAAACTAATTGGTAATAGAAGATGCGCATACCCTAACTTATAGTATATTCAACACACACAAGCACCCACGGCATTCGACTGCGACTTGGACCATATGGTATACACGCCACGGGACAATTGCTGCACCCAACAATCTCCCCCTCAGCAATTGCTCCCGCTGGGAATCGAGCCAGTGACATTGGCTCTGATATCACTTGTAGTACATCATGCGCTACCAACTTTCCCAAAACCAATTCATGATAGGAGATGCGCATACCCTAGCCTTATAGTGCATTCAACACGCACAAACGTACACGGCATTCGACTGTGGCTTGGCCCACACGGCTTACATGCCAAGGGACAATTGTTGCACCCAACAAGTTGTTGCGGGTGGTATTGATGATGTTATTAGAGGTGGTGGGTGAGTTGAGGAAGTTGAAGGTGGTGGTGTATTTTTTCCCCTTAATGTAGGGGCATAATCATCAAATATATACTCTTAAAACAAAAGAGATAGATATGGATTTTTTTTTTAAAATTCAAACGAAACGTGTGTCGCATGTAACAGAAGTTAAAAAATAGACATGAATTGTGAATCTCTCTTTCTTTATTTATTTATCTACCGACTAATGTTCTTCGAAAATTTGTAGTAGTTAAAAGAAAAAATAATGTGTTAAATTTAGGTTACCTCGCAATATACAAAAATAAGAAATGGACATGTTTATACAGGGAAGCTAGTATAGTATAAGCGTGTAATCACGATTATCATCATATTCTATGTAGGAGATGAAATAAAGTTTATATAATGAATATCTTCTTTCTTCTTAGGTAATGTATTCTGCCTCAAAAAGAAATGTATAAGTTTTCATGCAAAGTGACCAATTCAAAAAGGAAAAAAAAAAAAACAAAAAGTTATACTTCCAGACCGAAAAGCAACCACGACACTGAATGAGAGCATGGGTGAGTCATGTGACATGGGATCTCCTCACCTCTAAAATTTTCACCTCTTTACCACCAACTGTCATGTGCCAGCAAGGGTGGTGAGATTAGATGAGCATGTGGAGAGAAAGAAGTGTATGAGAGGAGTGGATGCCACGTGGAAGGCGGTGAAGAAGGGTTGAAGGTTTGGGGGTGAGAAGGTCTCATCCCGAATCATGTACCCCATCTTTCTTAACCCCCTAACCCATTCTTTTAAAGGTCACAAAAGCCTTACAAAACAACAACATTACCACATTACTTTAGATGCTCTCGTCTATGGCGGAGTATGGAGGTCAGATATATGCAATCATACTTATGTGTTAGAAAAACACAGAGGTTGTTTCTTGATGATCCATAATGATGTGTCAAGCTATGTCGATAACTGCTACTTCACAATATAAGAAGCAAAACCAATTTAGTGAGTCATTTTGCTTTATTTCATCATATTTCTAAGTCAAGTTAAGAAGTTATAGATACATTCTGAAACAAGTAAACTATTATGGGTGTAACCTAGACGCTTTTGATATACTTATGGTCACAAAATATCATTTTCCTAACATATCTACTAAATTATTTTAAAGAACAGCAAAATGTTGGACTATAATTAAAAAATTTAGTCCCGACCGGAAACCACATGAATTTCTTCAAGGAAACAGTCAAAAATATTTCTTTTTGAATCTATCGTTTTCTTGATTGGAATTCGTCGTTTGATTGGGATTGGTAATTTCCATTATTTTGTCACCATTAAAATGTAACCTAAAAATTTCCTATCTGTATTTTCTTCGTAATCTATAAAACTTAAAGAGAGAACTTAGATAACTCGTATTTACTTTAAACTTTTTTGTTTGTCTTTGTCTTTCATTGTATACACACTTATGACTATTTAAATATCCGAAACTTTTTATTTGTATTTATCAAATTCATTTAATAACACACTAGCACGCCATATCCTTATTAGTGTGTCATCTATGCAGGTACATAAGAGCCGAGGGTCTCACTAGAAGCAAACTCTCTATCCTTTGGGAGGTATTGTTTATTTGACTCTCACTCTCTAAAGATCCTAACATAGCTATTGATGCTTTTGTGATATATTAGGTGTGTGTTGATGTTATGTTAATACCAAAATATATACAAAATAAAAACACAAAATTTACTGCCTAATCATATGTAATTTATATATTTTTCGCATATGATGGACTAGATATATCATACTTCACAATTAGAATTTAAATTCAATATAGTGGTCTTCTCATCCTACGAAATTGTACCATTGGCGACCCAATTCGCAACTAGGGTGTCAAACAGGTCGTGTTTCGTGTTTTTCGGGTTTCGGGTATCAAAGTACCAGATTCATACATTACCCGTTTGATTCGCGTGTATGAAAGTAGATACTCAGACCTGTACATGTCAGGTTTCGTGTTGTGTAACGGATGTACCCGGACATGATCCGATCTTAGCGGGTAACTTTCAAGTCTTATCCGATTTGTATACTAAACCCGTCAAGGCCATATACACATACCCACAAAAAATGTGTCAAATTCGAGTCGTTTTTTCATGTCGTGTCTGAGATTGCCACCCCTATTCACAACCAAGCTCCAACTTGAGATTCTCCTCCAAGGATTGGCTTTGAATTGCAGTCTTTTTCAACATGGCCGCTTCCCATAACTCCAATTTTTCTCTTCTGGGTCCCAATGAATTGGTTTTATTCCTTTTAGCCAATTCATAATGAATTGTAAGACTAAGCCAACGAGTTGAAGATTTCGTTATTACAGTTGATGACAAATGCAAGAACACAACAGGTTGCCTAGGTAATTGAAATACTAAGCATAAACAATAGAAGTATTTTAGATTCAAAATATGATGTCGACATTACAGAAATATCTTTATGGTTATGACTTCTACTCAAATATTTTTTTAGGTAAAGGAAACTGTTTGTCTGATGTGTATATGTATTTTTTTATATTAATATTTATTAATAAAATTAAGGAAAGAAATAAAACTCGTAAGCAATCTCTATCTTGTGATTGTTTTGGGTGTCATTTTCCATTACTCCAATTTCCTCATCAAGATCCCAAGGATTTGGTTTTATCCCTTCTAAAATTTTTACTCATAATAAATGCCAGGAGTAATAAGCCGACAAATGGAGAATTTTGTCTGTACGGTCAATGAAAAATGCAAACATACAATCGGTTGCCATGGTAATTGAAATATTGTGCCTAAACAATATATGTATCGTGGATAAGGATGTAAACGAACAGAACGAGCCGAGCATCGCGTTGTTCAAGCTCAGTTTATTTAACTTAACAAACGAGCCGAGCTTGGTCGTTTATTTGAACGAACATATTTAACTGTTCAAACTCGGTTCGTTTAACTCACGAACAATATTAACTAGCCGAACACCTTAAACGAACGGTGTCACTTACCGAGTTCGAACAGAAAGAAGTAGTTCAAGCTCGGTTCATTAACCCTTTAGCCGAGCCGAGCTTGAGCCGAACATACCTAACGGCTCGGTTCATTTACAGGCTTAATCGTTGATTCAAAAGCCTTTATGATCTCGACATTTCAACAATATCTTTATACTAATTTATAGGTATGATTAGGGGTGTTCACGAACCAAGCCGAACCAAATACTAGGTTTTCAAATTCGGATTCGTTTAGCTAAACAAAATGTTCGGCTCGGTTCGTTTAGCTAAACAAACTTTAAAATTGGTTCGAGTTTAGCCTGATAACCTTATAACTGTTTAAATGAGCTGAACTGTTCGTGAACAGTTCGGCTCGTTTAACTAAACAAACCCGAATACCTATTCGAATTCGGCTCGTTAACAAATAATTACCGAACGAATACGAACCGAACTCGAACAGTTCGCAAACCGTTCGGTTCTTTCAACAACTCTAGGTATGACTTCACCAAAAAAAAAAGTTCAAAATACTTATAGGATAATGGGGCCAGTTGTTCCTCAGTAATATCTTCAGCTAAAGCAAAAACTCAGATTGATACTGCGCATGTCAACGCACCAAATAATATCCAACAATACTGTTATTTCAAAACGCAAAAAAAAAAAACAATTAAAAATTACAATTGCGCATGATGAATTTCCATATTTTGATACGATTTATAACTTTCTAAGTATCGACTTTACAAATAAAATTTTTATTAAACAATCACTCACCCAAATATCTCTTATTTTATTTTACATCTGACTCTTAAATATATTAATAGATGAAAAGGTCATTTTGCATAATAGGAGTAGCAAACTGAAAAATAAAAACCATTATTAAAGCATATATATCAACAGACACACTATGCCACTTTTAGTCTCCACCAACTTTTGAGACAAATCAATTATTTTCTTCAAATTATACCCGATTTTTTAACTATATTTTAAACATAAATTATAAATTATTAAAGTAAAAAATATAAATTAAAAAAGAAAATCCTAAAACTTAAAAACCTAATCCATTCCTTCATACCCTGCAATTGGCCCGTGCCGCGCCTACCTCATAACCATTCATTCTCCATTTCTCCTCCCTTCACTCACTCATCCATTCCTATTTCTTCTTACCCTCTGCAATTGCTTCCCGCCGCGGCGCCGCCCCTACTCTATAACCATTCGTTCTCTTTTTTTCCTTTATCCACTCATTCTTCTCACTCCTCACTTTGCTCGGCCACCCGCCCCTACCCATAGACCATTGGTTCTGAACCTATTGTTGTTTCAATGATACAATATAACAGTAGTCAGTTTAAATATATAAAATCTAAAAAATACACAAAACATGAAAATATCTGGAAAATACACGAAATGACCCGTATACGACCTGAAATATTTGTACTTGTCAAATTTGTGCGTATACCTGATATACGACACAAAACATGACATGTACAAGTTTGGATATCTACTTCTGTACATGTGAAGAAAACAGGTCAGGTATGGGTCTAGTACTTCGATATCCGAAACCCAAAAAAAACGCACAATACGAAACACGAAACACGACATGTTTGACACCCTTATGAAATCGTCATTTCCTTTCGTCTATTCTGATACTACTCCAGAATAAAGATCTCTTAACTCATCGATGTCTCATCTTATAACCAACTCAATACAATCGTGTCATATACATCAATTTTAAAATAATTTAGTACACATAGCATGTCTCTATTAAAGAGGTCATAAGATAAGACATATATTGGATTAAGATATCACATGCCTTTTTTCAGGCGTATGATTGGAAGACCAAAGATAATCGAAAGAAAAAATACACGAAATTTCAGATTTCACATAAATGTGCCCAAAAAAAAAAAGAACGAGTTTCAAATGTCAATCATGTGCTCTGGAAGTTAACTGTGAGCTTCAAAGCAAGACCCTGCTTGTAAGACGGGCATTCTTCCAAAGTCTAGGAAGGAGAAATAAACGAGTTAAATTTTATGAAAAGAATATAATTATGCAAACAAAAGGTAATATCTGCAGCATCCCGTACAAAACTAATAAATATACATACAGCCACAACACCTGGGCGACGGGTCAGTTATATGAACCCAGCGTCTCCACAACAACAACAACAACAACAACAACAATACTCTTTGCCTTAAAGGCTCCCGTCTATACGGGGTATGGGTGGTCGGATGTACGCAACCATACCCATGCGTTAGAAACACACAGAGGTTGTTTCCCGATGACCTATAATGATGCGTTAGGCTGTCTCCATTTTACTATATTTTAGATCATATCCTTCTCAAACGCGATTATATTCAAATAAGTCATATCCAAAAGGAAAAATGTGCGGATAGAAGTGGTCAGTAGCTTATGCTACTTTAAGGAGCTATCAGACTGTTTTGGCAATCTTTGATCACAGGTTTCTTTACCTCCATCCATGGCTGCCAGTATAAGCTCATAGCCAGCGAAATTCAACGCGCCAAGTGGAGCAACCCAGAAGAACCTGGGAACAGACCCTCTAAATAGTCCAAGGAGTCCCTCATCGCGAATTATAGATACGCCAACCAACAAAAAAGGCAGATTGGCGCCATGAGCAGTCATCATTCTAGTCTTGACCACATCAATTGGAGTTGTCAAGACAGCAGTGAAGCCACCAGATAAGGCCCCAACAGCCATTGTTTCCCAAGGTTCTAGCTCGCGTCGTAATAGATGTTGGGCAACCTAAAACACAAAATAGCATGCAAACCATATGAAATCCAAATAGCTATATAGTCATGGTAATGCACCATTTATACTACATGTGTTCTGACAAAAGGTACATCGACAATATGAAGTGCCTGAATTGGTTAATGACAAGCTAATGCTTTATAGATAGTTTAGAGAAGAAATAAACACCAATTTTCACATGTTTGGTTTATTGAAAGAATGGCCAACTAGGATGTTTCTAGCCCACATATCCAGTTTGCTGCTGAACCATGGCAAGCCTTGGTATTAAAATGAACCTTTCCAGGAAAAAAAGGTGGTTAAAAACTGCGCATGCTTAACCAATGTAATCCAACTGAATCGCCAAACTATATGATCATGCTAAAATGTCTTCAAAATGTTAAATCCAAATTTCACAATGGTCACTAGCCAGTAAATAAACAATCATTGGCTGGGAGATGAAAAAACATTCAAGAAGCAATATGCTTGAACCTGAAATGCAATCAAATGGACCCCATTAGTTTCAAACATCTTTCACATTTGTCTTCTTTCCATTAGCCAATGAACTATTTACAGGAATACCGAGTAGTTACTTAATCACCACCATAAAGTTTGTCTTAAACCCACTTGGTGAAACTAAAGAGCATTAGAAGGCAAGTTGAAAGTATACAAGGCTAAACATTTGCATCGTTGCACAAAGTTGATTCACTTTTGCCAATCATTATGACGATTAAATCTGTAATTTCACAGGAAAATCTGTACCAGAAAAGATGGTCCCTGAAAGACTAAATGTGTATACAGAAAGTATCATCAGCAAAATGCCTCATTTCTCCCAGTTAATACTCGGTTTACATCCCACAAGAGGAAGTGGAAGTGGGACAGGAACTAATCCTAGTTGTAGTACTTTTAATGAACAAATCAAAGTGACCTGGCCAAATGCTACCTTAGTCAGGAATCTGCTCTGGATAAAGGATGTCAATATTTCACAAAACAGCCAATAGGGTCTTTGGGTCTTGGAGACGCAAAAGACTCCAAAGGAAAAAAGGCCTTAAGTTTCTTAAAGTATCTAGCCATACATGGAAATATTCATCAAAGTCTCTTTAAGAAGAGATGTCTAGTGTTAATATCACCTCCTCCAAACATCCACGTCAACTGGCACACTTAATAGCCATAATCTAAATGCAGAAGAAGATTCCTCGTAATATCGGAAGAAAAAGTAGGAAAAGCGTAACAAACTCTAACCAAAGCAATCATGGCCATGGGAGCAGGAACACAAGAAACTGTAAAATAGCCATTAATCGTGATTAACGTCACCACTTTTTGCATGAATTAGAGCAAAGTTAGCTATAAAATTTAAGTACTTCGTCAGATGGTATAGTCAAAAGGGGGTGGTACAGTTGGCCTTCGTTGGTACGCGAAGGCTGTACGAAAATTTCACACTTGCTCCTCTTTTGAAGTTCTCAGTGAAATTAAAAGTAAAGAAAAGTTGCATACCAAATGCATCACAGATACAATTATGACAGATACGTGAGATGTCTATTGCAAAAAGAAAAAGATGACAGCAGTCACACCAACTGCAGAACCGGTTAAAGATTAGAACATAATCCCTATAGATAACCCGGCTTAAATGTGAATGTGGGAATCAAATATGCACCTTTTTGGATTCAGCATAAAGAGCCATGCCTGCAACATAAAAAGGGAGCTCCCTCAAAAGAGTAGGACCAGTGCCACGGAAGAAGCCCTTTAGCCCATCCTGATGACAAGTGCAAGTGAAGGCTTCCCCGACATTGTTATATAATCCCGCTTGCAACCTTTGCTTCAGAACTTCACAAGGTATCCTCAATACCGTTCCCAGGAAAGTACCACAGAATGATGAAATAGACTGGACCTATCAAAAGAGAAATGTTGGTTGCTTGAAAAGAAGAAAGGAAAAAAGGAACAGAAATAAAAACTAGTGAAAGAAAAAAAAAAGTAGATTGATGTCTCTGAGAGAAAAAAAAAAATTTTGCTTACACACAGCTCTGAGTTGAACTCTGTCTAGTCAAGTTTTTGGTTTGCCGGATCCAAACCCAGGTAAAAGAGGAGTTGCGTTAGTTTGACAGCTGGTTTAAAACTTTGTCAATAAACAAAATTATGGATCAAAAAAGAAATTGTGCTAATAATAGGATGGATCTCATAAGAATCGCACCGTATGCTCTGAATGCAGTGTCTCTGCAAGGACCGCTGTATCAAGGGGGTTTGGATGTAGTGTCAAATAAGGAAGGGTCCCCATCGCATGGTCCAAATGCGGCGACAGTTGAGTTACGGCCGCTGCATCTCCTAGAGAACGTCAGATGCAGTGAAAAATATATAAGTGTCTTAGGCCGTAAGTTAGATAAGTAGAGAGAAAATACTAAGTTAGGTACGAGAATTAGACTGGGAACATGGAATATTAACTCTAACGGAAAAGACAACGGAGATAGTGGACATGATAATTAGGAGCAAAATAACTATTTTATGTTTGCAAGAGACAAATTGGATAAACGAGAAAGCTAGGATCGTGGACAAGTCAGGATTTAAACTCTGGTACACATGAAAGAATAAGACAAGGAATGCAGTTGGAGTTACATATATGCCTCATGAAAAGACGAAGTAGTAGGTGTTATTAACAAATGAGATAGAATTATAACCCTTAAGTTGGTGCTTGAAAAAGGAAAAAAAACAAAATTATTGGCATATATGCTCCTCAAGTGGGTTTAGAGTAGACTATAAAGGTTTAATTTTGGAAAGATTTAGAAGACGTTGAGCGTGAAACTCCAGTTGGTGAGAAGACGTTTATAGAAAGAGATTTAAATGGACATGTAGGTAAAGAAATACGGATTACAATGAAGTACATGGTAAGTTCTTGTAACAGGCAACAACTTCTGTAACTTTGCCTTTTCATGGCTTTTATATGAAATTTAAATTACAAAAAAAAAACCATGGTAAGTTTGGTTCTTGAAACAAGGACGATGAAAGATCAATTTTGGATTTTGCAATAGCATATAACCTTATGATACTAACACATTTTTCCAAAAAAGAAAAAGATGAACACTTGATTAAATTCAAAAATGGACTAAATATTGCAGATAGACTATTTCATGACTCATATGATAGATAGAAGCTTATAAGGATGTAAGATGGTCCCAGGAGAAAATTTAACATGCAACACCAACTTGTAGTGTTGGATGTCCGTATCCAACACAGAAAATTGAGAAAACAAAAGCTTACAGAACCCAATATAAAATAGTGAAACTTGAAGGAAGCTAAACAAATAGAGTTTAGAAAAATAGTATCAGAATAAGAAGTCTTAAAAAATTCAAGTGGTGATACAAATGAAGAGTGGGAGCATGTGACAGTAAAGATAAAGAAAATCACGAGCCTGCAAATAAGGAATCTTTGTGGTGGAAAAGAGATGTGCAAGACAAAGTAAAAGCCAAGAGAACTAGTTATAAGGCTCTTCTTCTTCTTCTTCTTCTTCTTCTTCTTCTTCTTCTTTTTTCTTTCTTTTGTAAATGTTATAAGGCTCCTCAACATTGCAGGAATCAAGAGAACTAAGCAGGCCATAAGTGAAGCCAAATCAAAAGCGTTTGAAAATTTTTATAAATAATTGGACACAAAAAAATGTGAAAAAATGTGCATAGGATTGCTAGAGTGAGAGAAAAGAAGACAAGAGATTTGATTCAAGTTAAATGCATCAAAGACGAAGATAGCAAGACCTTAGTAAAAGAAAGACAAGATAGATTAAGAAGATACTTTGAGAGACTTTGTAATGAATCAGTGGAAAATTAAGTCGTATTAGACTGAGTTACATTGCTTTGAAGAAGATATAAACTTAACATATAGCAGGAGAAGCCGATTGCCAGAGGTAGAAGATGCTTTGAAAACGATGAAAAATGGTAAAGTGATTGGACTCGACGGCATACCAATCAAGGCTTGAAAATGCCTAGGGAGAGAAAGTATTTTGTGGCTCATAGATCTTTTTAATAATATTGTAAAGACAGATAAGATGTCTGACTAGTGGAGGAAAAGCAATTTAGTACCTTTATATAAAAACAAAGAGGCATACAAGATTGTGCAAATCATAGAGGAATTAAATTAATGAGCCACAAAATAAAGCGCTGGAAGCGAGTGATTGAAAAACGACTTCGCAAAGAGACTAAGTGTATCTAAAATCAATTTGGAAAAATGATGTAAAGGTCAACGATGAAGGTTATTCATCTCTTGAGAAGATTGATAGAGAGATATCGAGAGAAGAACTAAGATTTACATATGGTTTTCATTAACTTGGAAAAGGCATATGATAAAGTCACACGAGAGATACTATGGAGAGTGCTAAAAGATGGAGGTTATTCATCTCTTGAGAATATTGATAGAGAAATATCGAGAGAAGGACTAAGATTTACATATGGTTTTCATTGACTTGGAAAAAGCATATGATAAAGTCCCATGAGAGACACTATGGAGAGTGCTTGAAAAGAAAGGTATTATAGTATCATATATGTAAATTATTAAAGACATGTATGAAAACGCAATGACAAGCGTAAAAACTTCAGGAGGATCAAGCTCAGAGTTTTCTATTATAGTGGGTTTACACCAATGATCTGCATTAGGTCCATATTTTTTTGCTTTAGTCATAGATGAGCTCACTCAACGCATTCAAGATAGAGTTCCGTAGAGCATGTTATTTACAGATGACATTGTACTGGTGGATGAAACTAGTGAAGGAGTCAATGCTAAGTTGGAATATTGGCAGAAAACACTAGAGGAAAAGAGATTCAAATTGAGTCGAAAGACGACAAAGTATATGAAATTTAATTTTAGCAACAAAAAAATGAACTTAGAACCTTGTGTGGGACTGGTAGACCAAGAGATTCACCTGAGTGAGAGTTAACTATTTACGATTTATACAACAGAAAAATAGAGGAATTGATAAGGATATGAATCACAGGATACAAGTAGGGTGGTTAAAATGGAGAAGTGTATCAGGTCTTCTATGTGATAGGAAAGTGTCTATAAAGCTTCAAGAAAAATTATACAGGACGACAGTACACTGTTGTACAGGTATGCGTGATAGGCAGTCAATTATGAGCATGGACAAAAAATGCAAGTGGTGGAAATGATAATGTTAAGATAGATGTGCGAACATAAAAGGAAGGATAAAATATGGTAGAAATGATAATGTTAAGATGCATGTGTGGACATAAAAAGAAGGATAATTAAGAAATAAACATATAAGGAGAAATGTCGGAGTGGCTCCTATAGATGAGAAGATGAGGAGACAAGGTAAGATGGTATGGACATGTGAAAAGACGTCCTGCAGCTGCACCTATTAGGCAGTGCGAGAAAATGAATGAGGTGCATGTTAAACGTGAAAGAGGAGACCAAAGAAGACATGGAGAGTGACAATAAGGAATGATATGACTTTTATAACAATTGGGAAGCATATGGTCAGTGCTAGAGCATAATAGAGACAGTTAATTCATGTCGCCGATGTCATATCGTGTATAAGATTTAATTGCGACTTTTAGGTAGTTAGACTTGAATCACGATTCAGATGATATGATAGTTTTGAAAGATACGCATTCTAAAGGCGCGTATTATGCATTAGGTATTATGAGACACATAAAGAGAGTAGGATTTAGGTTACGAGTCAAGAACAAAAACAAAAAAAATAAAAACAAAACAAAAAGCAAGAAAATGATTATCAATATATAACGACCTCACATAGTGGAAAAAAGGCTTTAGTCTTGTTGTACACAGCTCTGAGTTGCTAATAAATTGATAAAAATACCAAAGATTAACAATTGCCTCACTCGCTCAGGGAAGATCCTAAAATTACTAATTTACCATATTAAATTATAAATAAGACAACTCTCCAATGGATTACACTCCAACTAGTAACCACTAAAAGACAAAATGAAGGACCTCATATATGTTGCTTTTTTTAATGACAACATCTATGTGTTTCACTAAATAATCAAAATTTTCAGCCAGTTTCTAACAAACACAAAATGCTATGAAAAGACCAAAATTAAAGTAATTGGATAATGAGAAATAAACTAGAGTGGCCAATACAAGAAAAGAAAGAAAGCACTGAACATGATTGTTGGCGCCAATGCAGGAGCCAAAAAAAAGGAAACATCGTAAAAGGAATCTTTTCTTTTCGCTAAGAAAAAAAATCTTTATGTCTAGCAGTCGAGTATTATTTCTCTACCTCAGGTCCCCTCCCCATTTTTTTTTTAAAAATCTTTTTCTTTCACAAAATTTGAATAATAAATTGCACGATAATCCGTTTTCATAATGGATCTTGCTTGAAAGTTGTCACTTAAAAGCACAGAGGTCTCCACAAAGTAACCCTTACCCGTAAACCAGGAAGTGTTGGAGCAAAATTTGTCAACACAAGCTTGCTCGCTTCAAAGATTCCAGTCCTTAAGCCATGGCTGAAATGTTGTGAATGATTATTGCATAAGAAAAGATAACAATGGGATTTATTGGAAAGACACAAAGCCAATATATGAACCTAAAGAACTGCCCCAAAATTGCAGGAATTGAACCTCGGTATAATCCCCGAATTCCAAGTTCTGGAAGCTTTGATAATAATGCAGGGGATGAAAGAGTCGTTGCTTGTACTTGAGTCTGAAAGGAGTTCACAAATTTTAAGCCTGTCACTATGTCAAATAAGAGCTGCTAAAGTTCTGCTTAGCTTCATGCATTATAAATATCATTTAACAACTCATCTTCTTTTGTTTGTTCATGATAATGCTACATGCATGCCTGATAAGTAGTGTACCAAAAGAACCTTCATCCTTACCTCTTTTAAAAGCCGCAATCAACAGTTCGTATTACCATAAAAAAATAAAATTAAATTAAAATTAAAGTTTGAGTTACAAAATTAATCAAAAAAAAAGTAACCAACAGTTTGTTTCTTCTTAATTCCAGACATGGTAGAATCATATTTAGAATCTTCGACGAACACACGCTAAAAGAATAACATGGAGACCAAGATAATGCACCACAAACTAGACACTTTGGATAAATTTTTGGTCTGAAGGTGGAAATCATCAACAAACTTGGCGCAATACAAGCTACTCGATTAAGTCTGCAAGCACATACCTTGTAAGCATTGGTTGGCATTGAAGTCCACTTTCAAGCCAAGTGAACTTCAGCAGAGGTTTGTACAGCCAGATTTGGAATTTATTTATGTTAGTATTACTATTTCAATTTTATCTGACTATTTGGGTCTTAGCCATGTTCCCAGGTCATTAACTTTCGTAATGCTTGCCTAGATATTTAAATCATGGATAGATAGGACTAATGAAAATGGACCCATTCACATCAATTTTCCATTAGCAGTGCAACCAAAGTGAATTTTCCATCTTTCCCTCCCTCCCCTTGGTTCAAAATTGTCTGGAGTAGATTTCATCTTCTTAGGTTTGCTTTCATCCTCTGGATGGCATTTTGGGAGAGGCTACCCAATTTGGAAAAACTAGCTCAATGGGGCATGGTTGAATCCAGCACTTGCTTACTATGTGAAAATCATCAGGAAGATCATAATCATCTGTTTTTCAAATGTCCCTATTCTTCAACGGTATGGTTAACTACACTCTTTAAACTTAAATGCCAAAGCCACACACTTACTTGGAGCCTTATTCCAAACAGGCTACATACAATTAATTGGAAATTAAAATTCCAAAAAGACTTGGTTTATCTTGGGTTAGCTATAGTGGTTTACACAATCTGGCGAGAAAGAAACTGAAGGCTGCACAAAGGAGTCAAGAAACACACTCGAACTATCTGTATGGAGATCTTGCAGAACATCCGGTTTAATGCCATTGCTTGAAGAAAGGTTAGAAAATCTTATAGAAACTGGGAATTAGCAGTTTCCCTAGGCCTTCCAATGGGTATTTTCTCTCCATGATTCATTTCGTTATTGTATAGCGGGTCACTAAATTTATCTGCAATTCACCTGCAATTTTGTTCCAGAACTACTGCCTTCCTTTTACTCTATTCTGCAGGCTATTCTCAAGCTGTCCCCAAGCTAGTCCAAAAACAACTGCAAGATCTTTTTCAGGCTGAACGAAATCTGTAGCTTAAAACTCAAACAAACCAAATGGATTCACACACATGGGAGTTGGACGTCCTCTGACTCAGAGGCTGCATCATGCTGTTTTGTCTCAACTACTCTCTTTATTACAAAAAAAACTCTAGATGACAGGAGAGGGCAGATACTTTGCAAACGGAAATCTGGATGAATATGTTATCTGTGCTGCCGTGGATGTTGCTCACTTAGGATTAGGAGGGCTATGTGCTTTTTGAGATGTAACTTGTTTATATTATTATTGTGTTAATCAAATAGTAAATGCTTGACTTGTTACTGTCCTTAAAGGCAATTTTTTTGTAAAGGTCGGCACTAGTTAAAGGTTACCATCTTGTAAGTCATCTAATATTTTTGTTTTTGGCTCTTGTCAAGCACTTGTTGCCACTGTTTGCAACAATTTTGTATACCAGCCACTTTGACCTATCTATAAAATTTTACTTAAAAAAAAGGTCTTGAGCCGTGTTTCTGTTGGCCAATGACCATCAACAACAGACTTCCAATGGGCACCTGTGCAGCTACTGATTCTGCCACAAGTATATGCATTAATTCTGGTCTCCCACCATCTACAAATCCAAAGATTTTTTTGCTGTAGAAATGTATCTATACACATATGTATAAATTAACAGTAAATACATGTACAAATATATACATACAGTATATGAAATATAGTTATATAAGTAGTATACTAGAATAGTCTGATAGTCGAGTTAAATGAATTGTTAGATAAATATGTTACTCACTTAGTGATTCAAGCGGCAAGTAGCTGTTGGACTAAGTCAGTCCGGCCACTTGCTTCTAGCCGTTGAAGGCTTAAGGGCCAAACCTTCATATAACGGGCTTTACAATGTAGCTACATTTTTAAGTTGAATATACATTCATTTTTTCATATTTTTATATGGTTGGAGCAAAACTTTTACATGGTATTAGAACAAAACTGAGAGCTAAACTCATTATGCAAGGCATGGCAACTTCAGCTACATTTACTTCTTCAATTTCGAGTCAAATGGACACAACTTCTACTCCAGATCAAACCACTGGAACAGAGTCTCAGTCCTCATTTGATGGAGCTCCTATTGTTATTACCAGTTATAAATTGACTGCAATAACAATCTCTCATGGTAGATGTTCATTATTGGAAAAGGTAAAGAAGATCAAATATTTGGCAATATTAATGCTCTTAATGAGCTGAATCCCAGGTTCAGAATGTGAAAATCTGATAATAGCATGATAATGTCATGCCTAGTTGGCTCCATGACATCTGACATAAGTGAAGATTTTCTTTTATACTCCAATGCAGCTGAGATATTGACAGCTGCAAATGAAATGTATTTTAAACAAGATAAAACCTCAGAGTTACATGAAATTGAGGCTCAGCTCCATGAGATAAAACAAGGATACCTACCGGTTAATAAATATTATACATTAGTTACTAGAGCATGACAACAAATTGATGTCTTTGAAGTACATGAATGAAGCTGTCATACAAATACTAAGCTATTTAAAACATTCAATGGACTAAGAGAGTCTTCAGATTTCTTACAAGACTCCATCAAGATTATAATGGAATCAGAGAAAGAATTTTGGACAATAAACCTATGCGTAGCCTTAAAACTGTGTTTTCTGAAATAAGATATAAAGGGAGTAAAGAAAATTGATGATGGAAACTTTGAGTATCCCATAATCACAATTTATGTTGTTATCCTAAGGCAATCTTTTGTAAAGGTTAGTGCTAATTAAATAGCTTATTGTAAGCCACCTATATTTTGTCCAAGCAAAGCTTCTTTTGCTCATATACCAACTTTTTGTAAACGTGCAATTATTGGTTGATATACGATAATTTTAACTTACAAAAAAAAGATTATCTCATAATCAGAAAACTCAGCCTTAGTTACTGTAACTGAGCAGAAATTTTTTTTGAGGCTTCGGCCTTGGTAGCAAGGAGACAAGGTCTTTCTGGCCATGTAATTGAAGACTGTTGGAAACTCAATGGTAAACATGGAAATGGTAGACCAGCAAGGTCTAATAATCCGGTGGTGACCTTCAAAGCCTTCATATCATACATGTAATAGTGCAGCTAATATAGCTCACAGCTCAGCAACATCACAAAGACTGCTCATTCAGGGTCAAACAGAAACACTTCTTCTGCTGCCTAATCAACAGCAGCAAGGATCAGTAAGTCAAGCATCGATTCAAGCTACAATAGCAAGCGCAGGATTGTATACCATGGTAATCAGCCTAGCGAACGACACCAATCATGGATTGTGGACTCAGCAACTTCAGATCATATGGCATGTAATAGCAAGCTTTTCTCCCATTATAAAATATATTATGTTTCCAAGTTAGTTAAAATTGCACTTGGATTTTCTTTGTCAGTGATTGGCATAGGAACCGTTACACTAGTTGATAAAATGACTTTTTTTCAGTGTTACATGTGCCTAGTTTGAACTTCAACTTAATATCAGTAGGAAAACTTGCAACAAGTAATCATCATTATGCAATCTTCTCACCTTCTGAATGTATTTTCCAAGAGATAGGAGTGACAGAGATGATTGTCAACGCTAAAAAAATTAATTGATTTTCTCTACTATAAGCTGAAAAGCAGGATGTGTATGTCAAAGTAAAAAAAATGAAGAAAAAAGGTCAACATATTGAAGAAATTAGAAACTTTAGATCTCTTTCCTGTAACAGTACATGTATAGACCAAATTCTTTTGTGACACAAAAGACTACTTTTTATATAGACTCTAATCCTGTGAATATGAGTAACCATCCTCAGGTTACTTTATGGAGTATAATTGATAATTTAAAAACTATACCTTTTGAAACTGAAACAGGAACATCCAGAACAGAATCACCTAAGCTACATAGACATGGGATAATATAGAGAGAGACATAGATTTTGTTAAGGGATAGGCCTCTCATACCAAAGTTTATACAAGAAGGAATCAACAAATAAGTAACAATATTGAACAAGATAATACAATAAGTACACAGCAGGATAATGTATGTGGGCCTGAAACTGAGATAGATACTAGACCAGTGGCACTTAGGAGAGAGCGTACTAAACATCATATCTATAACTTTCTGTCATATGCAAGGTTAAATTCACAATTTAAATGTTTTATCAATCTCACCCAAATTCCGATCTGCTTCGTTCTGTAACCCTGTGAGTACTCTTCCTTCTCGATTCTCTGTTTTCTTTTTAAATGGTTGTTTCAATTGTTCTGAGAAGTTTGGTTACTTGCACTTTTTTATAGTTTTCTTCTCTTTCTTGTGGAGATATTTGTTACATAAATTGTAGATTCGCGTTACTTTCTTTGTTCACATTTGTTTTGCAACACCTGCAGCATAGGCACATACGGTGTTTGAAGAAAGTTCTAAAAGGATCTGTGCTTAATAGATGCGGATAATATTGTGTTATTGAAATATATGATCTTAGTTTTGGTGTAGGTACAACCATTGGTAGCAGAAATGATTTTTATGAGAGACCATGTCTAAGGAAGAGAGGCGTAGTTAAGAGGAAGGAAAAGGAGGATAGTTTACGTATAGCCTCTTGGAATGTAGGAACTCTAAATGGTAAATTGTTAGAGATAGTGGATGTACTTACGAGGCGTAGGATCGATGTAGCATGTCTACAAGAGACTAGGTGGAAGGGGAACAAAGGTAAAGAGTGTAATGGATATAAGTTGCTCTACACGAGGTCCGATGCGACCAAGAATGGAGTAGGATTTCTAGTAAAATTAGAAGTATACACGAACGTGATCGATGTGATAAGATATAAGAGCTAATTGCACCTGGTATCCATTCTTTTCCACAAAGTTTTAAGTAGCATACAATGTTTCATGAAACACACTTGCCATCAAGACTTATAGGGTAAATAGACACCTGGCATCCAGATGACCTGCTGGTCGACCGTTGACCGCTGAAATCGACCTTTGACTGGACCTAACTCTACTTTTAACCCGACTTTAACCAATGTTTAGGATCAATAAAATAATAAATTCAAAAAAACTAAAAGTTTAAGAAAAAATAATTCAAAAATAAAAAAGAAAACCCTCACCCCACTCCCACTCCTGTCATCCACCTCCCTCCCCTACCAATCCACCTTCCTTTCTCCTACCCTCTTCTTTCTCTTCTACCACTCTAATTATTCACACCACTCCTATCTCTTACTGTCTGGTTTTCTCCAAAATCTGGTTCAAACGAGCAACAGCGGTAGTCAGGGACATTCTCCTCAGTGGAAGAATTCTGCCAGGACCTCCACGACTCAATCTCCATCATCCTTTGTGCAATCAACATCCGCCCTCAAGAATCTTCCTCAACAGCAGGGTAGAAGTTCCCAAACTCATACACAAATCTCCTTTGGATCCAATCAAAAATCTGCTGCTGGTTCTCATAGACAACCACCGCCTAGCAGTAGTCAGTCCAAATTTCTGCTATCTCCAAGGCCCAATTCAGAACTTTGTCGCGTATGTCCTTTCCAGGGAAGAATTGCTCAAGTGGGTTTCGTGGATTGAATCATATAAGTCACAGAGGCATTAGGAGCGGACTGATCGGTGGCCAAGGCAGCAGCACGTGGGTCTGTTCAGAAATCGGAGGAGGAATGGCAGGCAATTTTCTCTCCGGAGCAGTTCCGAATTCTTCGGCAGAAAGGCACAGAGTATGTCTTGACGATTTTAGAGAATTTTTAATCTGATTAGAAGTTTGGTATTTAGACCTTCATTCATAAAAAGTTGATGCTTCGTTCATAGCAGAAAGGAGAAAGAGAAAGATGGTTGAAAGAAAGTGGAATTAACCATGGTTGGAAAATTTTGGGCGCCAAGTGGGAGAAAAGTGACAAATAAAAGAAAAAATGCTAAAAACCGCCTATAGTAGGTGATTTCCCGGTTACAGGATGCCAGGTGTCTATTTACCCTATAAGTCTGGATGGCAAGTATGTTTCATGAAACATTGGATGCTACTTAAAACTTGGTGGAAAAGAATGGATATCAGGTGCAATTAACTCTAACATATAATGATAGACTTATGGTGCTGAAGTTAGTATTAAACAAGGAGGTGGTGGCGGTAGTTTGCGCCGATGCACCCCAAGTGGGACTAGGAGAACAAGAGAAAAAAGAGTTTTAGGATTGCTTAGATAAAATGTTGAGGACAATACTTAGAGAAGATCGAATATGTATAGGAAGCGATTTTAATGGCCACATTGGAAAGGATACCAATGGTTTTCAGTCGGCACATGGCGGGTTTGGCTATGGAGATAGAAACGAGCAGCGTAGAGATATGTTAGACCTTGCAGTAGCCCACGACCTAGGTATTATAAACTCGTTCTTTAAGAAAAAGGAAGCCCATTTGATCATTTTTAGCAGTGGAGGACGTAACACGCAGATCGACTATTTTCTGATGAGACGTGAAGATCGGCAGTTATGGAGGGATGCAAGGTTATACCAGGTGAGACAGCAGTGACGCAACACCGTTTCTAGTTGTAGTTATAGCCTTGAGCCAAAAGCTGAGCACGAGGGTTAGAAAATTACCACACAAGATTCGATAGGGAAGTTTGAAGGACGAAAAAATTAACATATTTAGAGACAAAGTCATCTCGGCGACATCAGATCCACTAGTTGAAGACACAAACCAGATGTTGGAGGCTATGGCAACTACCATCATTCACACGGCAAGGGAAACTCTTGGGGTAACAACAGGAAAGACAACCGCACAAAAAGAGTCGTGGTGGTGGAACGAGAATGTACAACAAAAAATAAGGAATAAGCAAAAGAGTTTTAGAGAGGTGTTAAGCTGTACAGACGGAGAGGAGAAAGCGAGAGTGAATGAGAACTGCAGAATTTCTAGGAATGAGGCAAAAAAGGCAGTGACGGAGGCAAAGAACGCATCATATAAAAGGATGTATGAAAGATTAGAAACAAAAAACGGAGAGCATGATATGTTCAACATTGCCAAAGCTAGAGATAGAAAGAGGCAAGATCTAGGCGTCATGAAGTTTATAAAGGGAGAAGATGGACATGTTTTAGTCAAAGAACAAGACATTAAGGGACAATGGCAAACATACTTTCACAACCTCTTTAACAGCGCAAGAGTCGATCACAAAGAAAGAGAAAGCATCACTACCCAAAAACGACAACGTAATACTTGCGAGTGTCGTAGCATCACACAAAGAGAGGTGAAGATAGCACTTAAGAAAATGGGAAGAGCTAAAGCAATTGGCTTGGATAACATACTCATTGAGGCGCGGAAGTGTTTGAGAGAGGAAGGGGTCCAATGGCTAATTATTCTGTTCAACCTTATTTCAAAACAGGAAAAATGCCAAATGAGTGGAAAATGAGCGTAGTGGTCCCTCTATATAAGAAAAAAGGAGACGCGCAGTATTGTGGGAATATTAGGAGGATTAAATTGCTAAGTCATACTATGAAGTTATGAGAGAGTAATCGACACTAGAATTAGGGAAGAAACTCAAGTTACGGTAAACCAATTTGGTTTTATGCCAGGACGGTCAACTACGGAATCAATACACATTTTAAGGAGACTGATGGAGAAGTACAGGGAGAAGAAGCGCGATCTACATATGGTTTTTCGATCTTGAAAAAACGTATGATAGTGTGCCACGCAAACTGATTTGGGATAGTCTGAATGCAAGAGGGTTCCTATGAAGTATATAGACATAATCATAGATATGTATGTTAGGACGAAAACAACCGTTCATGCGCCTGTAGGGAATACAGACTTCTTCCAAGTGGAAATAGGCCTCCATCAAGGGTCCGCTTTGAGCCCATTCCTTTTTATAATTGTCCTTGGTGAGTTGTCAAAGTCGATCCAAGAGACAGTTCCATGGTGTATGCTTTTTGCTGACGATATTATATTAGTCGCGGAAAGTAGACATAACATGAGTATGAGATTAGAGGAGTGGCTAGGTGCCCTAGAGAGAAAAGGCCTAAGCATTAGTCGTTCCAAAACTGAGTACCTGCACTGTGACTTCAGCGGCACAGACAATGATGAGAATATCCAGCTCACCATCGAGGGTCAAGTGGTCCCAAAGATAAGTAAGTTCAAGTACCTAGGATTATTTGTACAGAAAGATGGGGACAGAGAGAGTGACGTAGCACACCGAGTGCAGGCAGGTTGGTATAAGTGGAGGGCAACCTCAGGGTGCTGTGTGACAAGAATTTTCCAATTAAATTAAAAGGAAAATTTTATAGGATGGCAATGCAGCCGGCAATGTTATATGGAACAGAATGCTGGGCCATCAAGAGGACACAGTCACAGAAGATGGAAGTGGCAGAGATGAACATGCTGAGGTGGATGTATGGGCATACAAGGCTAGACAAGATAAGAAATAAGGTGTACAGAGAAAGATTAGGGGTGACTAGTGTAACAGATAAGATAAGAGAGGAAAGACTGAGATGGTTTGCGCATGTCAAGAGAAGACAGACAACGGCGTCTGGCAGAGCAATTGAAAGCCTCACCGTAGAAGGGAAGAGGAGTAAAGACATGCCCAAACTGACGTGGAATGAGCAGATTAGGCATGACTTACTAGAGTTGCACCTTTCTGAGGACATGGTCCAGGATAGGAGTTCATGGAGACAGAGGATTAAGGTTAAGGTGGGGTAGACAGGATATAAGGCACCTTAGAGCATACTTAGAGGATTAGATAGTATTTACACTTTAATTTGATTTTGCATATTTTGTTTCGGTCCTTTTCTTTTAATTATTTGTGCATGTTCACTATTATGATTATGACTATTTTCATATCGGAAGACCCTTATATATGTTTAATAAAATAGCTTCACTAGTACAGATTCTTATTATTATGATATATGTGCACACATATAGAGTCGGGGTCTCACTGGAAGCAAACTCTCTATCCCTTTGGATGGAGGTATTGTTTACCTGCCTCTCACCCTCCCCAGACCCTAACGATAGCTTGTGCTATCGTTGGGATATACTGGGTATGATTGATTGATTGATTACTTAAAAACAATACTCGGTAACTGGTACATAGTAAAAATAAAAATAAAACCAGTAGGATGTAGATAGGTACTATGGTTAAATATAACATAGATGGATCTATAAGTAGATACAAAACTAGATTAGTAGCAAAAAGTTCTGCACAAACTTATAGAATAGATTATTTAGAAACATTTGTCACAACAACGAAACTAAATACTGTAAGGATTATCTTTTCATTAGCTATTAATCTGGAATGGTTGTTATATAAACTAGATGTTAAAAATGTTTTTCTAAATTGTGATTTACATAAAGAAGTTTTTATGCATATTCCTATATGATATGCAGACTTAAAAATCTTTATATGGTCTTAAGCAATCCTTAAGAGTCCAATTTAGGAGGCTCACTAGTGTAGTAAACGAATATGCTTTTATTCACAGTCATCGTGATCATACATTATTTACTAAAGTTACTTTGAAAGGAAAATAACAATACTGATTGTGCATGTTGATGATATTATAATTATAGTGGATGATTCACGAGGTATTAAAGAAATAAAAAGACAACTAGCTAAGCAGTTTGAAATTAAAGATTTAGGGAAATTAAGGTGTTTCTTATGTATGGAAGTGGCAAGAACGTCAGAAGAGATGAGTATCTCCCAAAGAAATATGTATTAAATCTACATAAGGAGATTGGAATGCTAGGATGTAAGCCATCTATTGCACTTGTACAGTCAGGACATAAACCTATGAAACTATACGATAATACTTCTGTTGATAAACAAGGATATGAAGTGGCAAGAACGTCAGAGGAAATGAGTATCTCCCAAAGAAATATGTATTAATATCTATATAAGGAGATTGGAATGCTAGGATGTAAGCCAGCTATTGCACCTGTGTAGTCAGGACATAAACCTATGAAACTATAGGATAATACTTCTGTTGATAAACAAGGATATCAGAAATTGGTTGGGAAGTTAATTTACTTATCTTATATAATGTCTGACAGTTGTTATACAGTTAGTTTTGTGAGTCAATTCATGCATGATCCTACTAATGTACATATGCAAGCAGCTTTGAGAATTCTCAGGTATCTTAAAGAAGCTCCGAGACATGGGTTATACATCAGAAAGACTAAGGACAAAAGCATCAAGGTCTTTACAAATACTGACTAAGGAGGTGATAAATGTAATTTACTACAGGTTATGGAACATATGTGTGGGAAAATCTAGTCACTTGGAGATGGAAGAAGCAATCGGTGGTGGCAAGGAGCAGTGTCGAAGCTGAATTGGACTCAGATGTGGAAGAGGTTGCTTTGGATAAAAGATCATCATAACCGATTCTTAAAGAAAGTAATTAGAAATGGTTCCACTACTTCCTTCTAACATGATCCATGGCACCCTCGGGGGGTCCTGATCAAGAACCATCCGGAGCTAAGATATAAGCTTAATATTAGACTGGATGCTAAGGTTGCAGAGATCGCTGACGCAAACCAATGAAGATTACAATATATCAAAGGTTGGGGACAACCAAGTTATTAACTTTCATAAGAGAAGTCCTACAAAACATTCGAATCTTTGCTACGTCTTGGCAAGGAATAAAAAGGACTAAAGTGAACTGGAAGATTGCTATCAATATGGGCCTCCCCATGTCAATCATCAAACATAACTTTTATTCTTACATATAGACTCTAATCTTATGCATGTGATAATGGACTATTGCGCTATTAGCATGGCTAGGACTTGGACACTTATGGCTTTCACAGATACTCTTGCATATCTTCATCACGCCTCGCCTACATGCCCACTATTTATTTCGATATACATAATGCCTACTACTGAAATGTCACTATCTATACGTTTAATTTTCTTTTCATACTGTAATTATCTTCAGCAAAAGTTACTTTTCCTCTGCTGCTTTTGGAACCCAGGTTTGCTACACTGAAGAGTTTATTTTATCTTTTATGTAACTTTAGATTGGGAATTTTTGGGCACCATCATACGATTAGGGTATAGATTTAAACTGTTGTGCCAGTATAATTTGAACAAGTCATGCTTGTTGTTGCTACCTCCGAGCAACTAGTTTTGTAATTCCGCCTTGTTGTTGCTACCCCAAGCAACTAGTTTTGCAATTCCGCCTAATTTGACTCATCTATGAAATTTTAAACTACACAAAAAAAAATTCTACGTGAATGACTCAAGACGTATAGTACAGACTTTCTAGTTTCCTGGTGCCTGAGAAAATTGTTGCATAAGGGACAAGCACCTGTTTCATTCTTCTGATTATAGATGGTCACAAGTTAACTAAGTCTACCTACGTAACGGATAGCACTAACAAATCAGAGCCTCCAATTTGTATCTTCAGATAAGTAAGCACAGAGCACCTCTAAGAAGCCATTTGCTAATCTGATGATGCTCTTTACACTAAACTGATCAGAAACTTTATCCCTAATCATAAATAATTCATATGCTTTAAGACCATAAGTATGTAACCCCCTCTTACTGAGACTTGAATGCTTTGAGAGAGAAAATCGTAGCATCTAGCAAGAACCATACATTTACAATTCTTGAGATCTTGAAGCAGATGCTTCTTTCTGATTTAATGAGCATTATACTTGAGATTTAAAGAGCAAAGTGTTCTGCAGTAGAGGCTTGTTAATTTGCGTGATTGGGTTGCACTTTCATAAGCCAAATGTAGAATAATAATACATACACCTTCCAGAAACAATCATATTCATGTGTTTTATTTTCAAGAATTAAAGTTGCAAACTTAACCTCATGCATGATTCTTAAGTTCCATAGAAACTCATCTTGATGAACTATTTAAGTCTACAAATACAACAGAAAAGAATAACAAGAAACGTTAGTTTACAAGATGAGCATTGAACCAAATGTCTTCAAAAAATTGTTTAACTTGATATATATATATATATATATATATATATATATATATATATATATATATATATATATATATATATATATATAATGTATATTCACAAGTTTAGAGCCTAGAACAACAAAAAATCACCAAGTTTTTAGCCAGTAATAAAAACCTTAAGTGTATCAACAGGATGCATAAGAGCTGTGGACATTGCACACGAGATGCCTCCAGCACACGCTGACTTCAAAAAGCTCCCAACAGAAATTCCTAGTGGCATTGGCTTGCGAGTAGCAAGTCCGTTCGCCACCTTTGGCAATGCATTGCCACGATTACGTTCCAGCACTCCAGCATTGCGTTCTTCACCATTACTATCTTCCTTGTCAGAAGAAGCAACACTAGCAATGCTGCAAAATGGGAGCACACCTCCTACTCTTGCAAATTTCATGTTCCCCCAAAACTCATTGGCATCAGCTCTTTTACCTTCCAGGATACTAGCAAGCCTACTCACATGATTAAACTTCTTTGTGATACGAGCGTCCCAGACTGTAGCCTCATCAAGCTGTAATCGACTACTCTGCTCATGGAAATTTAACTTTCGAAAATTATGAATGATTGGGTCAAACAAAAACCCCACTAAAAACTCCATAGACAGGTCTTTTTCTTCTTTTTCGATTGACCCTTCGTCACAAAAGCTCTTTATAACTCTTCCCTTCATCAACCCTTTTCCCTTAACATCAGAAACTAAATGGAATATACCAGAAAGACGATCCTCATCACAAACATTTCGACTAATTTTTCTACCTAATTTAGATGGACTTGCACAATCCTGAATAAAACCCTTAAAGTAAGCAGGCCATGTTCCCAGAAACTGCAACCAGTATGCAGAATATCCAGCTTGATCCCTTTCTCCATATCCATCTGTAATATTCTTCTTTGCACATAGCTGGGCAAAGGGTTCTCGATTGGTACTTAAAAAAGAGCTATTCTTGAATATAAAATCTGGAAATGAAAAGTCAAAATTGTTCATGGATTTCCTTATACTGCATTCTAATGGAAAAGGAGTCCCTTTCACTACTTCAATTGCATCCGACCCAACTAAATCATTCCCTCTGACCATCACTCAGACTATGAATTAACAAATTTTAACACCCTACAACAATCACACAAATAAAACCTAGAAGCTCTAACTTGAAAGTTCCTCAAAGAAAACACAATAACTTGAGAAATACAGCTTAACCAGCAAATTCAACATCGGGGAGAAACAAAACCAATAATGAAAGTTCAAAAGGTAAGCAGAAAATAAGAATCGGTAAACGTTGATGGTGGAGTGGGGGAAGAATGTGAAGGAGATGAGGGCCTTATTCATAAATGCAATATACAATTCACAGAAATAATTTAGGTGTTTGTGCATCTGTTTCTTGGAGAACTAGAGTGAAGTCAGCAGTCGAAATGTATCATCAATACAACAACATCAACATTAGGGATGTAAACGAGCTGAACGAGCCGAGCATTTGCGCTTCGTTCGTTTAACTCACGACCAACATTAACAAGCCGAACACCTTAAACGAACAGTGTCACTTACCAAGTTCGTACAGAAAAAATGTGTTCAAGCTCTGTTCATTAACCTTTTATCCGAGCCGATCTCGAGCTCGAGCTCGAACCAAACGAGCCTAACAACCGAACGGCTTGGTTCATTTACATCCACATTACCCTATTCTCTTAGAGGCTCTCGCATATTGCGGGATAATAGAAGAGTCGAATATACACAACCGTACTCATGTGTTAGAAACACACAGAGGTTGTTTACCGATGACTCATAATGAAAATTACGTCTGTCGATCAACTGCTACTAGAGCAGCCAATTTAGTGAATCATTTTGCTTTATTCGATCATATTCCAAAGTCAAGAAAGAATGTGTCATTGACTCCATTGGAAATGGAAACAAAATATATCATCAGTACTAACAATAAATCGAATGAACTCAAAGCAAAATTAGTCTACTTTTATTACACCTTAAATCATTGAGTATAAATCCTAATAAAAACACAACTAGCCCCTTGTAAAGTTTAATGTCAGTACACAAAAAAAATACATACATGAAGTCCAGTATTACTAAGTCATAGTATGTTCAATCATTTGAAAATATAGGCCATAAAATAAAGTGAGCTCATGCATGCTTCATAGGTATTGTCCTTATATATCAAATAAATTTCATTCATATCTTCTTCTAGCAGTCTAAAAAAAGTACTAAGAAGGGACATACAATTACATATTTAGACCACTATCAAAAACATCAAAGGGAAAGTCTATGTCCTTTCTTATCATGCATGTCTCTTGTGTATTTCTTTCATTGTATTATCACTTCATATCATATAATGTCATTGTATCATTCATCATATCATTGGTTCATTTAGGGCTCTTTAATCATCATAAAATGGCTTACAATTAATCGTGGTCCGTGGATATATCATCACTTGACATGTTTCATTAGCCTGTTATCAATCACCATACAACACACAATGATCGTAATTCAGCCAACCGTTATCAATCATCACATGTCAAGAGCGATATGGATCAAAAATCGTGAATCGTGTATCATATATCATCTTCACAGATTATGTAATCTCGCAATCATACAAGCATACAGTCAAACCATCATTGTCATTCTAGTAAACAATGATTCCTAACCCCTTTACATGGCTTACTTTTAACTCTAGACATACTTAAAAGAAAGTTCAATGACATATTGTACCCAAAGCTTGACACATGTATCTTGGCTCGTTATTTTGACCCTCATCGAGAAATATTTTGACTTTGTTTATTAGAGCAAAGTTGTAGACCTCAAAATAAAGTTTTCAGTGTATCTTAAATAATTTCAATCCGAGTTCTGAAACTCAACATACAACTATAACAACTTTGAGTGACTAGGCTATCCTGGAAGCCATAGGCTGAGGGTGAAAGTTTGGCCTTTCACTTTGATAGTATAGCCTAAAACATCAGAAGCATTTCATTTTGATCAATGCTAGACTGAACCTTTGCCTTGCCCTTAAAAGGTATGGCCTAAGGCTGAATGTTCGGGGATAGGATTCCCTCACCGCAAGGGGGTGGGTGACGCGTGACCGCGCGACACGTGGTAGCAAGGGGGGATGGTGAGGCTAGATGCAGGTGACCCTCATCTAGACTAACCACCCTCCTTTGCTGCCACGTGTCGCGTGGTCACAAAGGGGGTGAGGAAAGTGGGGGTGAGTAGATCACAACCCGAATGTTCGGCATTACACTTTGAAAGTACTGCATGGAACATCATAAGCATTTCGCATTCTGATCATGTCTAGGTCGAACGTTCGTCTTGCCCTTTGAAGGTACGGCCTTACTGTGTGGGAAACACCCATTTTACGTAAAAATAATCTACCAGAACACATAATCTGTCCATTTACCCTACTTAGCCATTTGACCAATATCGATTTAGTAATAACATATGTAATTCACTCAAACTTTCCATTTCCAGTGGAATCAAGGACACACTCTTTCTTGACTTTGGAATATGATGAAATAAAGCAAAATGACTCACTAAATTGGTTGTGCTTCTTATATTGTGAAGTAGCAGTTGATCGATAAAACTTCAGGCAATTTTCATTATGGATCATCGGAGAGCCTCTAATGTAATGGGGTAATGTTGTTGTTGTTGTATATGTAATTCACTCAACCCAACATCAATGCAAACCTACAATAGTCAAACTAGTTAACAAATTGCCTCCAGGGCATAGTCCAGTTGGTATTCGGGTTGGAAATTGCCAACAAGAGGTCATGAGTTCGAATCCAGGGACGCGCACAGTGTGTGTTCCTCTGCCGCCAGGCCAAAGGCCTGGTTTGTGGGAGGCACCTTGTGTGGGTAACTGTGTAAGATCTCACCCAATCTAAGAGACCGCTGGACTCTTGATTTACATCCTCCATGCAGCTCTTTGGGGCTGAGACAGTCGAGGCCATTTGGGTTGGGGTTCAACCTTTTGCCAACAAACTAGTTACGAAAGTGAGTCAAACATGTTTCGATTTAGAAAGATGAAGTGCCAAAAATTATAAGTAGGAGTTTCAAAATTCTTGGAAGATCGGATCCCTCTCCATTGAAAGATATGATTTTCCATGGATACAAAACATTTACATTAAAAATAATAATTTCCAAAATTTCCAAAATTAATCAAGTGTGTGCGATGTAGAGACAATAACATTTACCCTTAGGTCAGTTTGAATTCCAATTTGACAAACACATTGGAAGAATGCTTTCATCATATAACCTTGAAACTTGACAAAAAGATTTCATATCTAGTATGTCATGTTGGAAAAATTGCAAAGAATATTGGCAACACAAGATAGTAGAACAGCCGAGACGTGACGGATTGTCACTGTCCTTAAAGCAATTTTGCCTATACCAAAGAGCAAGGTATACTTCTAGCAAATGCTTCCCAGGATATAACGGCTTACTTCCTTTCTATTGCTCTTAGAGAGAAAGTATTGAACTTGTTTAGTAGAAGAGAATGATAGTGAAAGGTAGAAGAAGAATGCTGCAGAAATTTTTCACAAGAATTCAAGAGTTTTTCACATATGTTTTGAAGATAGCAAAGCCTACTATTTATAGGCTTTGAGACAAGTTCAAAAGACCCTTTTTCTGCAGATTTTTCCTCCATGGATCGGTTATGGACGTTCAATATGAAAGGAGATGTCATTTGGAGAAGAAGATGCATCTTTTGTGAACAGTCGGGCCACATTAGGCGCCTAATGTCACTTCGAACGACACATTAGGCGCCTAATGTCACTTCGAACGACTGTACAAAATGACATTAGGCGCTTCATGTCACATTGAACGCCTATACAAGGCGTTCGAAGTGCTCTGGAAGTGTTCCCGAACACTTCGAACGCCTACATTAGGCGCTTCAAGTGTCTGGAAGTATTCCAGAACACTTCGAACGCCTATATTAGGCGCTTAAAGTGTTTGGAACGCCCCCATTTCCTTCCATTCTTCATAAAACACTCCAAACTTCATCCAATCTCCTATACAAGGTTGGATCACAAGATTTAAAGTACTTTTAAGTACTTTTCCAACAATCCCCCACATGATCCAAGCTTGTATAGTTTCAAACGAACGAACATAAACCAATCTTTTCACTATCAAACGAAGATAATGACACATAACGGAGCAGTGACAAACGTCTTGAACTGGCCGGTAGTATAATTTGCAGTTATATAAACGGAAATAGGGTGACAGCCGTCTTGAACCACATATTTCACTACTGTTTATATGAACACACAAATGACATGCCATTATCTAACTTCTTACAAGTTCGCGGTGTGGTGCATTAAAGGCCCTGCACCCAATCCTAGGATTCATAAGCGCTCTAGATAGTTTTCCAGGCTCTCATAGGAAGCGGCCCCACTTCCACACTTATATAGGTGATATTCATCAAGTGTGTACTGCAACACACCACCATCCTTGATGGCTATGAATTATCCATTAAGAGATCTACATCTCACCCTCAAACATGCAGTGAGTACTATCCTCGAACATCAACATAGGAAGGGACATATGTGATAGTACTTAACAGAACTCTTCTATGACGTGTTTTTACCACATTGAACTCCGTTTGTAGGATCTCTACTAATAGTGAGTTGGGTTCCTGTCATAGAGAATTCACATCCAACGGAACAAGTCCCATTCCTCTCGATGTTTTAAGAACCATTTTTCGGTTCAACCCTTTAGTTAAGGGATCCGCCAGGTTTAACTCGGTTTTTATGTATTCCAAGTTAACCACCCCAGAACTAATCAAGTCACGCACAATATTGTGCCTCAAGCGGATATGCCGGCTCTTTCCATTATATATTTTGTTCCTTGCTCGAGCAATAGCTGCCTGTGAGTCACAATGAACAAAAACAGACGGCATAGGCTTAGTCCACAAAGGAATATCAACTAGTAAATTCCTTAACCATTCTGCCTCTGAACAAGCAAGTTCTAAAGCAACAAATTCAGATTCCATTGTTGATTTAGCTTTACAAGTTTGTTTAGAGGATTTCCATGAAATGGCACCACCACCCAAAGTAAACACATACCCGCTGGTGGAGTTTATTTCATCGTTATCTGTGACCCAGTTGGCGTCACAATAACCTTCTAGAACTGCAGGACTACCGGTAAAGGTAAGTCCTAAGTCCATAGTACCCCTTAGATATCTCAATAGTCGTTTCAAAGCATCCCAATGCTCTTTACTTGGACTATGAGTATATCTAGCCAAACGATTAACTGAGTATGCAATATCTGGCCTAGTACAATTCATGAGATACATGACACTACCAATGATCTTTGCATACTCGCACTGAGACACACCATCACGTTTATTCTTTTCCAATCTTATAGATGCATCATATGGGGTACTAACAGGCTTGACATCATAATGATTAAATTTCCTCAAAATCTTTTCAACATAATGAGATTGAGAAAACATATAACCCCCACATTTTTCTATCAATCTAAGACCAAGAATTAAATCTGCTTTTCCCATGTCTTTCATCTCAAAAACAGATGATAGAAACGCTTTAGTACTATTTACAACATCAAGACTTGTACCAAATATTAACAAATCATCAACATATAAACAAACAATAACACCATCAAGATTCTCAAATTTACTGTAAATGCATCTATCACTTTCATTTACAACATATCCATTAGACAACATGGCATTATCAAACTTCTCATGCCATTGCTTAGGTGCTTGTTTTAGTCCATATAAAGACTTTTTCAACCGACAAACTTTGTGCTCTCGTCCTCTAGCTATCATCCCTTCGGGTTGCTTCATGTAAATTTCTTCTTCTAAATCTCCATTTAAAAACGCTGTTTTAACATCCATTTGATGTACAACTAACTTATAAATGGAAGCTAAAGCTATTAACACTCTAATGGAGGTAATCCTAGCAACAGGAGAATAGGTGTCAAAGAAATCTATTCCTTCTTGTTGGGTAAATCCTTTAGCCACAAGCCTAGCCTTAAACTTATCAATTGTACCGTCCGCCTTTTAGTTTCTTTCTAAAGACCCATTTATAACTGATAGGTTTACAACATCTAGGCAAGTCTACGAGCTCCCAAGTATTATTGCTAAGTATAGATTCAAGTTCGCTATTGATAGCCTCTTTCCAAAACTTAGAATCTATAGACATTACCGCTTCTTGATATGTAGTCGGGTCATTTTCTAAAATGAATGCAGTAACAAAGTCATTTCCAAAAGACTTTTCTACTCTTTTCCTCTTACTTCTTCTAGGTGACGTGTCATTACTAGACGTTTTGCTAGACTCACCTTTTTCAAATTTAGGACTAACTAATGACTCTTTCTTCATAGGAAAAATATGCTCAAAAAACTCAGCATTCTTAGATTCAACGATAGAACCATTATAAACCAACATCAATCTATATGCAGCACTATTTTGAGCATATCCTATGAAAGCACAATCATTAGTCTTAGGACCAATTTTACTTCTTTTGAACTCTGGCATACCAACCTTGGCTAAGCACCCCCACACTTTGAAGTAATTCAAGTTAGGTGCGTAAGCTCTCCAAAGTTCATAAGGAGTTTTATTGGTCTTTTTATGTGGGATTCTATTCAAGATATGACATGCCGAAAGGATTGCCTCTCCCCACATATTGTTAGGCAAACCTGAACTTATAAGCATAGCATTCATCATATCCTTGAGTGTTCTATTTTTTCTTTCAGCGACTCCGTTAGATTGAGGTGTGTAAGGAGGAGTGAATTCATGTATAATTCCATTATCTTCACAAAACCTTTGTAAAGATAACACATTATACTCACCACCTCTATCCGTCCTCAATCTTTTAATTTTCCTGTCTAGTTGATTTTCAACTTCATTTTTATACCTGATGAACAAGCTTTCAGATTCGTCTTTATGTGCTAGCAAGTAAACTCTAGTGTATCTAGTGAAATCATCAATAAAAGTTATGTAATACTTTTTACCACCTTTACTTGTAAAACCTCTAAAGTCACCAAGATCACTATGTATGAGTTCCAACTTATCTGTTGTTCTTTCAACAGATTTAAACGACTTCTTGTGATGTTTTGCTTCTACACAAAACTCACACTTTCCAAAGTCATCTTCACATACATACGAGATTAGGTTGGTGAACTTTAGTCTTTTTAATGCATCTTTATTAACATGTCCTAATCTTGCATGCCAAATATTCAAAGAGTCAACAACGTAAGCAGAACTAGATGCATTCTTATTATTCATAATACACACAACATCTAATACAAGTAAACCCCCGGAGCAATAACCTTTCCCGACAAACTCCCCATTTCTAGAAAGTATAAGCTTATCAGACTCAAGAACAAGTTTAACGTTAGCCTTGTTCAGTAGTACTCCGGAAATCAAGTTCCTACGCATCGCAGGAACATGCAACACATTGTTCAACTCCAGTCTCTTGCCAGAAGTCAACTTGAGGAGCACCTTTCCTTTACCAAGAACCTTGATACCATGTGCATCTCCCAAGAAAACTTGCTCGCCATCATCTATTTCTTGATATTCAAAAAATAGATCCTTACTGGTAGCAATGTGCTTGGTAGCCCCAGTGTCTACCACCCATTCCGAAGCACTACCGACAAGATTTACCTCAGATAAGACGACCGCAGCAATGACTTCGTCATTTGTTTTTGTAGACTCCACAAGATGTGCTTGATTGCTAGGCTGGCCTTTCCGCTGGTTGCACTTGGCTGCTCTATGTCCCAGCTTTCCGCACACCCAGCATGCGCCTTTCATCTTCTTCTGTCCTTGTCCCTGCACAAATGTCTTACATTTGCCATTGTGCTGAGTCTTTTGCCTCTTGGGTTTGTGCTCCACCACATTGGCTTGGGAGTTCCTTTCATCACGTCCAATGTCATCAAGCCGATTATTCTCTTCAATGCGAATGTGCTTGATGACTGCATCCAAGGTCAACTTGGCATCATCATGCTTACCTCTCTTCTTGTATTTGCTCCAAGAAGAAGGTAGCTTTTCCAACAAGGAGGCTGCTTGAAAAGTTTCATCAACTTTGATGCCTTCTTGCTCCATGTTATCCACCAATTGTTGATATTGGTGGATTTGATCATTAATTGGTACGTGGTCCACCATTTGGAACTTCAGAAACTCGCTGACCACATATTTTCTTTTGCCAACATCTTCAGAACCATATTTGTTCTGAAGTGCTGCCCAAATATCCTTCGCTGACGTAAATTTGACATAAATGTCAAATAGAGAGTTGGAGAGAAAGTGCAGAATGTGTCCTCTACACGTAGTATTGTCAGCATCATACTTTTTGCCTTCTGTTTCATCTGTTGGCCTGTCTTTGGAAAGCACATACGAAACAGAAATCATCTCCAAGAAAAACATCACCTTTGCTGCCCAACGCTTGAAGAACTTGCCATCAAATGGCTCCATCTTTGACATATCGGGAACTGGTGCATGTCTAGTTGCCATATTCAAATATTGCTTTAAGATTGTTAGAAAAATTGCAACGAATATTGGCAACACAAGATAGTAGAACAGCCGAGACGTGACGGATTGTCACTGTCCTTAAAGCAATTTTGCCTATACCAAAGAGCAAGGTATACTTCTAGCAAATGCTTCCCAGGATATAACGGCTTACTTCCTTTCTATTGCTCTTAGAGAGAAAGTATTGAACTTGTTTAGTAGAAGAGAATGATAGTGAAAGGTAGAAGAAGAATGCTGCAGAAATTTTTCACAAGAATTCAAGAGTTTTTCACATATGTTTTGAAGATAGCAAAGCCTACTATTTATAGGCTTTGAGACAAGTTCAAAAGACCCTTTTTCTGCAGATTTTTCCTCCATGGATCGGTTATGGACGTTCAATATGAAAGGAGATGTCATTTGGAGAAGAAGATGCATCTTTTGTGAACAGTCGGGCCACATTAGGCGCCTAATGTCACTTCGAACGACACATTAGGCGCCTAATGTCACTTCGAACGACACATTAGGCGCCTAATGTCACTTCGAACGACTGTACAAAATGACATTAGGCGCTTCATGTCACATTGAACGCCTATACAAGGCGTTCGAAGTGCTCTGGAAGTGTTCCCGAACACTTCGAACGCCTACATTAGGCGCTTCAAGTGTCTGGAAGTATTCCAGAACACTTCGAACGCCTACATTAGGCGCTTAAAGTGTTTGGAACGCCCCCATTTCCTTCCATTCTTCATAAAACACTCCAAACTTCATCCAATCTCCTATACAAGGTTGGATCACAAGATTTAAAGTACTTTTAAGTACTTTTCCAACATGTCATATCAGCTTGTAACCCACTAAATCAATACTTTAACATTTACCGTTAGATCAGTTTAAATTCCAATTTGACAAACACATTGGAAGAATACTTTCATCACATAACATTGAAACTTGACAAAAGATCTCATATCTAGTATATTATATCAGCTTGTAACCCACTAGATCAATACTACATATATTAGTTTGAGTATACTTGAATATATATATATAGCATAATCTCATTAGACGAGTTAAAAGATAATATAACTTATGGAACCAGAGATTCTCTGTCTCATAATATATTCGCCGGGTCCGGATTCCCTGACCGCTCAGTCTCTCACTCCCCTTGTGACCGCCCGCCACGTGGCAGTAGGAGGGGTAGTGAGGCTGAACGGGGGTGACCTCCATCCAGTTTCACCACTCCCGGACTACCACGTAGCGGGCGGTCCTTTGTTACCGTCCATGTGGAGGAGATCCCGCTCCATATTCGCCTGACCTATACATCTCGTGTGCTTGCTTTATATCAAAAGTGGGACCGATTTCCATCTTGCTCATGTGCACTGACAAACTAATAGCTTGAATGATACTTTCTGCGCCCTAAGAATATTTTTACGGTTGATTTTTCAAACATATATATTTTAACGTAATATATTTATACTGTGTAGAAAAATCAAATTTGATAATATTTTTGAGACAAAAAGAATATAATAAAAGGGAAAATTATCAAAAACTCCCATGTCATTTGTGGAAGAGGCCTTAACCCTCGTGTTTTCGCAATGACGTTTACACACTATACTAGGAGATGGGATCTCCTCACCTCCTACACTCTCACCCCATTGTCCACCGTCCGCCATGTGACAGCAAAGAGGTGGTGAGGCTAGATGCGGATGACACTCATCTAGCCTCACCACCCCCTTGCTGCCACGTGGCGGGCAGTGGGCAATGGGGTGAGGGTGTGGGGGTGAGGAGATCCGGTCCCCTGCACTAGTGAGTAAGAACGTCAGTACTCTTACACCAGCTGCAAAAAAACAATGCTCTGATGACAACGTATAACCAGCTATAAGTGAGAATGCGCCTACTCTTACAGCAGCTGCAGAAAACGATGCAATCATGCATGGTGCAGAAAAACAATGTTATGATGACAACATATAACCAGCTATAAGTGAGAACGCGCCTACTCTTACAGCAGCTGCAGAAAACGATGCAATCATGCATGGTGCAGAAAAACAATGTTATGATGACAACATATAACCAGCTATAAGTGAGAACGCGCCTACTCTTACATCAGCTGCAGAAAACGATGCAATCATGCATAGTGCAGAAAAACAATGCTCTGATGACAACATATAACCAGCTATAAGTGAGACCGCGCCTACTCTTACAACAGCTGCAGAAAACGATGCAATCATGCATTAATACAAGTATAAACATATACATCAATTATTATCCCATGAACAATTGCACATTTGTTATGTCATAGCAGTGATTCCATGGCAAGAGCATTACTGCAGCACTTAGCTGCCTCCCTAAACAAATAGGTACACTAATGAAGTAATCAGATGCAGCTTCTATGTCACCATTATCTTTTTGCCTAGGCCCTTGGCCATGTATTTTCTCCCGCCTTTTTTGGTGGACTAGGCTCGGTCATATAGCTCTTCTTAACCTGTTGTGCTTAACTTGGCACTGTGATACTAAACCGTGGCTTCTTCTCAGAGGCTCTACGATCAAGTCACCTGAAATCTACATTCATATCCATGATACCAATTGAAAACTGCACCCTTAAGTCTAAAAATGTCGCAAATTGCTAAAATAGAAATAAGCTTTCTGTTTAGATTGCACAATTGATCAAACCAATTCACAACATCTAGCTACCAAAGAAAAATCATCCGTGAGGGTCAATTCCCAAACCAAGGAATGCTTGTCACTATGTTGAGCTTTCATCAACCTTGACACGTTTAGCCAAGGGAACAACACCATCTAGGTCAAGGTCCTTCCTAATGTTTCTTTCCGGTGATTTCTGATCTGTATTGAGAGCATGTACTCCTGGGAAACCACTGGCATTGCTCGAACCAGAGGCCTTACCACCTTCAGCTGCTTCAGTTGGCTCTGATTTATCTTCGCTTGTTGAAGGCCGAGTAGTCTTGCTTGGAGAGGAAGGAGGGTCATCAGATTTCACAGCTGATGATGATTTCAACCTCTCTTCCTGCATCTTATTTTGCTTCTCAAACATCATTTGGAGGTATTTGCCCTGTTCTTCAATTCGCAACTGCAAGCTTCTTTGTATCTGAAGGGAAAGAGAACTCTTAGATAACAAGGGTAACGCAAAGGAGAACCTAAACAGTGCAGTAAACAAACGGAAACCATTGCTTTCTAATGCTAAAGACCTTATCATGGCAAGAAAATTGTTACAGTTGTGCGACAAAATATTGTTACACCTTATCAATACATACAGATTTTAGACACAAACCCATGTTCATCCATCATGCAGATACTTGATAATAACATCATCTAAAATCATTCTTCAAAACTTGACCCAACTGCAGTAGCACCCCGACACCCCTTCTCCCCTTCTTGAGAGAAAAAAAAAAGATAAGAAGAGAAGGAAAAGCAACAAGCGGAAGAGGCAGTAGCAGCTATTGTGTAGCTGTAGAAGCAGGCTGAAACTGATTGGACTATACGCGCTTGAACATGAGTAAGATCTATTCTCTCATTGCGTAGAAAGTGAGATATGTGGAGAAGAGATGATACAATACAATATCAGCCACTCAATATATATAATTGACAGCCATTGTTACAAAATCACAAATTTTCTTTTTCTGTTGGACTTACTCCGACCAAATGAAGCATAAGTGAATCACAACACACATACACTGAGAGAGGTTGAGAGAGAGAGAGGGAGAGAAGCGAAAAAATTCCAAGGATATGAATAGTCGTATTTTCTTGTCGAATGGCACACCTCAAGTTGTTCGTGCAGCTGCTTCTGAACATCCATTTGCATTCTTAGTGCTTCAGTGATTCCCACGGTACTGTCACAAAAGTCCAAAAAGAGAGTTCAGATTTGCATCCCAGTTGCACATATCACATGGTTCCCTATACTAAACTGATAGTATCACAATTATGAACCATCGGTAGATGCACATTTGACTCCAAGAGGTGGGAAAAAAAGGATAGCTGCACACTTCAGTGGTGCACAAAGAAACTACCTACTGGATGCTGCAGACATTTTCATTTTTTGGTACATCAGACTATGGTACAAGGCGGAGAAGAAAATATTGTCCAAAATACGATAAAATGGACTACATGACTGTATTCAATTTCTGATGGAAATAAGAGAAAAGTTTCAATAAGGCGCAAAAGCAGAGTTGAAAATACTAAAAACCAGATAGTGACATAATCTGCATGAGTATTTCAAATAAATGGCATTTCTACTATTTCTTATGCATGAGTCTAAGTTATTTTCGATGCAAAAATCATGAGGGTGCAACTAATATAGCAGAAAAAGATGATTGAAATTCTCTTAGACCTAGATATGTGCATTGGCCCATGGAACAATTCTTTTCAATATTTGATGATATATGCAAAGTTCTGCAAGCAAGAAGAAGTTTACAATATTCAGACTGGACCCTGATGGTAAAGCATACAATATGTGCAATTTATACAGTACATTTGTATGCAAAACAGATTAATCTCCCACAAGTAGACGTGTAAATGACAAATCATATACGATAATAATAGGTGCTCATCAGTAGTTACACTAAGGTGTTCATGGTATCAGTCATCTTCTTATGCGGATTAAAAATGAGAAGTTTGGAAACGAAATCAAAATTTTCACGAAATCAATAACTCTTTTCTAAATTCCAACTTGAATCACCTAAAGCTTATGCTGTTTCATGTAAAAGCATGGCAGATCACTTAGGAGAGGAAAGACACAAATCTAAACTCGTCATTCATTAGGAGCCTGTATCAAGGAATGAGAGAAAGAGAAACTCACGTCTTTAAGTCTAGGTTAGCCATATCTGCAATATCACTCGATTTCTTTTCTGTCGTTCCTGTAACCAGAAGAGCAGTTAAGGGCCTGCCTATGTCTTCCAGTAAGTGCATGAAGCATTCCTCAAATACACAGATGAGAACTTGATTA
>AP025066.1:5482263-5668142 GCA_036186865.1 Eustoma russellianum | reverse complement strand
AAAAGCAGAGTTGAAAATACTAAAAACCAGATAGTGACATAATCTGCATGAGTATTTCAAATAAATGGCATTTCTACTATTTCTTATGCATGAGTCTAAGTTATTTTCGATGCAAAAATCATGAGGGTGCAACTAATATAGCAGAAAAAGATGATTGAAATTCTCTTAGACCTAGATATGTGCATTGGCCCATGGAACAATTCTTTTCAATATTTGATGATATATGCAAAGTTCTGCAAGCAAGAAGAAGTTTACAATATTCAGACTGGACCCTGATGGTAAAGCATACAATATGTGCAATTTATACAGTACATTTGTATGCAAAACAGATTAATCTCCCACAAGTAGACGTGTAAATGACAAATCATATACGATAATAATAGGTGCTCATCAGTAGTTACACTAAGGTGTTCATGGTATCAGTCATCTTCTTATGCGGATTAAAAATGAGAAGTTTGGAAACGAAATCAAAATTTTCACGAAATCAATAACTCTTTTCTAAATTCCAACTTGAATCACCTAAAGCTTATGCTGTTTCATGTAAAAGCATGGCAGATCACTTAGGAGAGGAAAGACACAAATCTAAACTCGTCATTCATTAGGAGCCTGTATCAAGGAATGAGAGAAAGAGAAACTCACGTCTTTAAGTCTAGGTTAGCCATATCTGCAATATCACTCGATTTCTTTTCTGTCGTTCCTGTAACCAGAAGAGCAGTTAAGGGCCTGCCTATGTCTTCCAGTAAGTGCATGAAGCATTCCTCAAATACACAGATGAGAACTTGATTATGTTTTTACAGAATTGGTATATTGAAGAAGTAAGAATGAACAACAAACTTCCATTCGCGACTTCTAAGAACAATGAGAAAAAAATTCAAGGTGCTTACCTTCTGAAGGTTCTGGTTTGTACCTAGCAGTCCTGTATTTCTGAAATATTTTAAAACACAAAAATAAGAGAAAATGCACCAAACGGTTTACAAGAAAAGAATGTCCAAAGTACAATCTTTCCACCTGTAAATGGCTTTTGACATGATATATTGTCAGGCCTTCTTTATTCATAACCTTCAGAACTGCCTTTGGAGTAGCTCCTGTGAGATCAAGTCATTGAAATTTAATGGCCACTAGGTTTCATTGACTCTCCAGTCTGGACAAAAATAAGTGAAATACTCACTTTCACTACCACCAAGCCTACTGACAGCTTCCACAAATACTTCATGAAGCTCAGGTGTCCAACGCATGCGAGGCCTCGTCGAGGATGAGGTTGATGACGGACTAGGTATTGAAGAACATTGTCCACATGAAACAGAAATTTGATTATGTGGCTGGATCTCCCGCAGAGGTGGTTCATATGGTATTTGCAAAAGCTGATCAATTAACAGTAGTCAGAAAATAAACTAATGCAAAACATGATTAAACGAGAACTAAAGCATCAGTATTTGAAGGACAGCCTCGGAGCAACTGGTAAGGTTGCTGCTTTGTAACCTTGAGAACACGGGTTCGAGATGCAGAAACAGCCTCTTACACAAAGTGTAGGATAAGGCTGCGTACATCAGATCGCGACGTGATCCAGTTCCTCCTTAGACCCTGCGCAAACGCGGAAGCCTAATGCACCGGAAACGTCCTTTTTAAAGTATCAGTATTCAATTATCGGTCAATTGTTACGTGTCATAAATTAGACAGTATCATTGTACCCATAAAGACATTCTATCATAAGAAACGGTCCCCTCTCCCTGTAGGTACGACTGGTAAGGAGGATGATATCAGAAAGAGTTCATCTTTTATACATTTTAGCGAATATGTTAGAAAATATGTAGTGTAAATATTTCCTATTAATCATTGTGTAATTATATATGTGAACTTATATTATAAATAAGCTCTACAGAATTTAGAAATCAACAACAATCAATAATCATACTCAGTATATCCCAACGACACCAAAAGCTATCGCTAGAGTTTGGGAAAGGTGAGAAGTATGCAAACAATACATCCATCCCAAGAGATAGAGAGTTTGCTTCTAGTGAGACCCCTGGCTCTATATGTACCTGCATAGATTACACAATGATAGATATATGGTGTGCTAGTGTGCCACTGAAGGAATTCAGTAAACACAAAAAAATGTTTTCTATATTAAAATAGACATAACCGTGTATATGCACAAATAATAAAAGACAAAAACAAAAAGTACAAAGCCAACCTAAAGTGTAAGGAGTATCTAAGCCCCTACGTATATTATAATGTCCTCATATATCCTGCCTTAACCTTAACCCTCTGTCTCTATGAATTCCTATCCTGGACCATGCTACGTGATATTTTTTTCGTCTCTCTTCCTTCTCTTTGCGGCGTCATCTCCGCCGTTTATCATCAATCTTATATATTCTAAATTTTCTATTTAACCTAATCTCTGTCAAAAAATTATCTCGTGATCTAGATGTTTTGTTACCTTCTACCCTGATTTTGTGAATTTCATGATCAATTGACGAAGAGGACTATTAGGAGAGATCACTAAGTTGGAGATCTCTATTTGCTTGATAATGTCGCGCACGTAGCTTGTTTATAAATTTCTCTCACACCTATGCAACTCTATTGTCAACTTGGTCATCCGTGTTTACAGAGTTTAAAATTGTTGTGTTCTGATCTTGAATCCGTATCATTCTTAAACTGTGAATCATGTCAGCATGCTAAACATCAGCGCATCAATTTTTGTCCTAGAATCAATAAGAGAGTTACCTCTCCCTTCCAATGTGTCTGGTTGCTTCGGTTTCAAGAAAACGTTATTTTGTGTCGTTTATGGATGATAATACTCGTCATACTTGGATATTTTTAATAAAATCCGGCTACAAACTTTTCTCTATCTTTTGTACGTTTATTAAACAAATCGAAACTCAATCTCAAACTTCCATACGCATCTTGAGGAGCGATAATGCAAAAGTGTGTACCTTGTCTCTTTTTCAAAATTTTATGATATCTTATGGTATGGTTGTTAGGAAATCGAACGAGATCACTGCAAAAACGCGCAGCGGAAAACAAAAATTGATCTCTGATTTCCTACCAAGGATCCATGTTGTTCGTTTAATTCGACAAAAGAAATCAAAAAGTACCTCCGTAGATTCGAAATCTGCAGATGGAAGAGGTGCGAAAATACGATCACCCTCTGTCGGTATCCACACGAACGCTTCCGCCGGTAGTGCTAGCTCTTCAAACGGCGCGGCTGAAGAATTCGGTTTTCACAAAAACGATTCTCGCCCTTTCGTTTTCTACTGGTTGTGTGGTGTACGAGATACACCATGCTCCGTACATATATATAGATATCAAATCCGATTCCTGATCAGATTGGTTAATACCTATCATAATCCGAATCAAATACGGATTCTGTTAGGATTAGATAACACCAATCAAAATCCATATCAGATATGGATTCTCTGTTATTATCCGATGATATAAATATATACAAAAAAGCGAAATTAATAATAATAATAATTAATATCCAATATTAATATTAATATTAAAACGATAATGATAATAATAATAATAAATATCCAATATTAATATTATTATATTATTAATCTCAGCCATACGCATTCTTGTGTGTGACCCGATAGGCCCATATTAATTGGCAGTTGATCAAATCTCTATTAAACCAACAAGTCGTAATTGGCCTCTAGCAAGGCATTACAACTACCCAATTAATACGAGTAAAGTCCAACTAGCCTAATAATAGTATATGCATTAATCCCTTTGTCACACGATATCTAGTTTGAACATAAGTTGGTCAGCGTACTTATATAGTTCAAACATATGATTACTCGATCTCTAAGTAGACTGAAAAACAAATGATATTGATCACACTATCAATTCATTTGAGCACGGCCATGCATTTCACAGTCTCACTAATCGAGGGGCCCAAAGATATCTCTCTCAAAAGAGAGGGACAAATTCTATCTTGATTGTTCAATATCCTCTACATAATTTCTATCACATTCAATCATGACCTTTATTATTATCTAGTTACGGATAACGTTTGATCATGTCAAAATATAATAGTCCTTATGTTGGAAACTATGACAATCTCAAGTCAAAGGATTAAAACATGACTATCATGAGATTTACTTATGACGCTAATCCATGTAGCAATCTCATGATGGGTCTGTCCAATAGACTGTTCTCTAACAAGTATCTATGAGATTGATTCGTATCACCATACACATAATCATCTCATGATTATCAAATCAATACTCATACTGATTATAAATTATTTTATCTCCATAACAATAATGAATCAGGGACATATATCAAAATTGTGTAACATACTAACCAACAATAATGATAATAAAACCTCTTTTATTAATAATAAATGCATAACAAATATCCAAATCATGGCCTAGGGCACATACACTAACAATGGTTCACCAAATTTCTTGTCCTGATACCCCTTAACAGAAAAGAGTTGTTGAGTGGAAGAATTGTCATCTCTTAAAAACATCCAGAGCCTTGTGTTTTATGCTCACACGCCCAAGAGATTTTGGAGGGTGGTTGTTGTCACTACATGCTATCTTATTAATCAAATATCATCATCTATACTTCGAAGACAAATTTCTCATAAACTAGTATTTTCTTCTTTTTTTTGTAAGTGAAACTAGTATTTTCCTCTGAATCCTTGTTTCTTTTACCTCTGATAATCTTTCGTTGTATTTGTTTGTCAAGGATATTCGTCTTAGGTGTACAAAGTTAGACGCAAATCCTTAATGTGTGCATTTCTAGGTTATTCTGCTACACACAAAGGGTATATTTGTTTCTCCTGACCTTGGCCGTTGTGTAATTTTTTTTCATATGTTACCTTCTTTCAAGATCAGTTATTCTATGTGTCCCCTACAGAGGTCTACCAACCTTCTCCCACTGATGACTTTTTAGGATATCAATTGTCGTTTGTTGGTTCTTTCTCCAACCACCCCGGCCTCCAAATACAGAAGTAAATGTTTGTCGCTGTCGTGCTCCTACTATTCCACTGACGTATCTCTCTCATCTCAACGAGCTTCCACTAGCGGCCGACCTTAATCTTCCCTCCTCGCCATCTCAGTCTAAGGTCAATTCGGTTTCTACTCCTGTTCCTATTCTCTTTTCTGATCTTGATCTCCCTATTGCACAAAGGATAAACACTCGCATTTGTACCCAACACCCCATCTCTAATGTTGTTCGATATGATGCTCTGTCGCATGCCTCTCGTGTTCTCGTTAACACTTTTGATTCTATCTATCTACCTAAGTCTCTTTCAGAAGCTCTCGGCCATCATGGGTTGAACATCTGCGATGAAGAAAGAAATACATGCCCTTGAATTGAATCGGACATGTGATTGTCTCATTGCCTTTTGGTAAGCAAGCTATTGGATGTAAGTGGATATTTACTCCCAAGTTAATTGTGATGGTACTTTGTCCCGATTCAAAGCTCGATTAGTAGCCAAGCGCTGTTCTCAAGTCTATGGCGTTGATTATTCTGAAACATTTTCTCCTATGACAAAATTTTCTTCTGTTAGATTGATGATTTTCCTTGCAACTCATGAGAATTGGCCATTGTATCAGTTAGACGTGAAGAATGTATTTTTCAATGGTGACTTGTCCGAAGAGATATACATGGAGCAACTACCTGCGTTCATTGCTTAAGGAGAGTCAAGGAAAGTTTACAAGCTGAAGAAGTTATTGTATGGGCTGAAGCATTTGCCTCGCGCGTGGTTTAGAAAGTTCAGTGAGATTGTTACTCGTTTTGGACTTGTTCGATCTCCTAATTCGGATGAAGGGAGTATAATACTTGGTGTTTATGTAGATGATATTGTCATTGTAAGAAGTGATTCGACATGAGTACAGTGTTTGAAATAAAACCTGCATTCAGACAGGATCTTGGATTAAGTGGGTGCTGGAAGCAGTCTTCCCAGAATTGAAAAGGAAATTGAGTATCAGCTTGGATGCAAAGGTATCCGAGGTTCTGAATGGTAATCAGTGGAGACTGTCTTATGGCAGAGGTTGGGATAATCAAGTCATCATTTTCTATCAAGCGTGTTGTGAGATCAAGCCATATCTTAGACAAGACTATTGGAAGTAGATGCCAACTAGTAGCTTCTCACTCAAAAGTGCAGCTCAAGTTTTAGATCAGTCTATCCCTACAATAACTTATGATAAAATTGCCTGGTGTACTCATCATCTTCCAAGATATGCAACCATTCCCTAGCTTACACATTGGAAGAGGATGAGTACGCATGAGAAAATTTTAAATAGGGATTGATCCAAGCTAACACGTGTTTTCTGTGGCAGTGATGCTGAAAATCAAAACCACCTATATTTTGAATGTCCATACTCAACTAAGGTGTGGAAAGCAATCATCAAGCAGTTGCAATGCAAGGACATAATTTACTCCTTGCAAAGAGTGTTAGATTGATTGAGTGAAACACCTGGAAGTAAAAATTCCATAAGCAACTTGTATATTTTGGATTTTCTACTGATGTGTTTGGTCTCGAAGGACAAAGAAATCTAAGATTTCATTATCAAAATCGGCAACGATTGACAAAGTACAACAGCAAAATTCTTGTAGGTCATAGGCTGACTGCCTCTTCATAGAGAAATATAAAGAAAAACAAAACAAACCGGGTGCTGACCATCAACTTTTGGCTGCCCTTAACAATATTTTCTTCTTAAGCCTTACTCATCTAACTCTAATGTTCGCTTCTGTAGTAGCATACTCCTTACACAAATATAATAGATTTTTTGCCTTTGAATGTGGAAAGTTTCAATAGTTGGCACTAAAATATGGACAGGTAAACTTGGAGCCACGTGTATTTTTAGCAAGTTATGCTTGTGTTGTCTAATACTGACAACCATCCTTGTAAATTTGTCTGATTTGGCTTACATATGAAATTTTTACTTACAAAATAAATACTTCCTAGGCATTGAGGTTTCTAGATAACGGCATGGTATATTTCTATGTCAACAGAAGTATGTATTGGACTTTCTTAAAACGGGTTGTAGGGAGCTAAACAGATCGAGTCACCCATAAAACCAATCGCAAGTTAACAAAAGAGGACGGTAAGTTATTTGAACTTCCAGATAAGTACAAAAAAATGGTTGGTAAGCTTATTAATTGTGATGACGCGTCCCAATATATCATTTGCTGTGAGCATTATGAGTCAATTTATGGCAGCACTACGAGGACATCATTGGGATACGGTGATTAGGATCCTAAAGTATTTAAAGTCTGCCTAAGGGCTCGGTATTTGTTATAGTGATCATAAACATGCAAGAATTGAAGGAATTTTTGATGTTGAATAAGCTGGATCCACACCTAATCGATGGTCTACCGCAAGGTATTTTTTTTTTGTTGGGAGAAATCTGATATACTAGAAATCGAAGAAGCAGCATGTAGTACCTCGGTCAAGTGCATAATCAAAAATATAGGGTGATGGCGCAAACCACAAGTGAGATGATTTGGATCAAAAAGCTGCTACAGGATTTGGGCCTCAAAGAAAGGCATTCCATGCAGTTATATTGTGACACAATCAAGCGGCAATTCATATAGCATCTAATCCAGTGTTTCATGATCACATCAAGCACATTGAAATAGATTGTCACTTTATCAGAGAGCAGTTTCAAGAAGGCCCTCGCTCTTCAAGTTAAGATAAGAGAACAATTGGCAAAATGCTTACTAGAGCATTGTGTGAAATTAAAGTGAAGGATTTTTGTAACAAGCTGAGCATGATAAACATCTATGCTCAAACTTTAGGAAGGGTGTTAAAGAATATGTGTGTTAAATATCTTATATTGGTTATTGTATGTTATGGTGTAATTGTATCATGTGAACTCACATTATAAATAGACAAGCCCAAGCTCCAATTTGAATACGGAATTTAATGATATAATATTGTTTTACAATATAAGGGACAAAAAAAGACGGGGGGGGGGGGGGGGTAAGAGGTGGATGCTCACATTGATTCATCATGACTAGAAACTTGCACTATTAAAGTACAAACTTCATATACAACAACATTACCCCATTACCTTAGAGGCTCCCGCCTATGGCGGGGTACAGGGTACAAGGGTCGGATGTATACAACCGTACCCGGTTAAAAACACACAGAGGTTGTTTCCCGATGATCCATAATGAAAATTGGATCAAGATGTGTCGATCAACTGCCACTTCACAATATAAGAATTGCAGTCAATTTAGTGAGTCATTTTTACTTCATAAGCTAAACAAAATGAACTTCACATTGATTCACATTCTCATTCTCTGTCATCTCAATATCAGACATAAAGCCTATTGAAACTACAGGGACAAGGGGAAACATAAGGGAAGTGCATGACCTTCTTCTGACTGATACATTTGTATAGCAAATGTACGAGCTTCAACTTTATAAGATATTTGCTCCCTGATTTGGATAGGATAAGCAATACTATTCTATCTAGCCGACTCAATCCGAACAGTATCTCCCAATACTACTCCTTAAGCTGGTGCATAATATATATATCACGCTCAGCTAAGGAAAACATCAAGAGTAAAGAAAAGCTGCAGACAATATATGCAGCCAAAAGAAGGAGATGACGGAGTGAAGGGGGGGGGGGGGGAAGAGGAGCTTAGGCATTGTAGGCTTGAGTTGTGATATTGGTGAGTTGTTTAGATCTGCTTGTAGGAGAAACAGAAAACCTCACGATGGAAGTGGGGTTGCCAAGTTTAGCCTAGAGAGAACGTCTTGCTCAAAAATAACCACCAGAAACTCTGGCCTGGCCCAAAAGCAAAGAAGCTATGAACCCTTGTCCGACAAAGTCTTTTCATGAAAGAAGGGTTATCCTCCAAAATCAAATAAAAGCACCAAAAAAACTAGAATTGCAATCAATTGCTCATCTTAGAACAATGAAAAGTAACCACAGACTGACTAGCAGGAGAATCCCTTGACAAGAGACCGCTCCTCAGGTCCAAAACACAAACCAGGATGAGAAATAGATTAGTTTAATAACAAGTACAGATCAGCAAAGGTACAAGACAAAAGCAAGTGAGAACATGATCACCAAAACCACTCAAACTAATCCAGTAAAGATAAAGAGGGAAAAGTCACTGCTGCTATTCTACTGCACACACCATGGTTGAAACTTTTCGCAGATATGGTTAGCCAACACAACTGACGGGGGTGTTTTAAACGGTACTAGTGTGTAAGTTCCACCTTTTTCGTAACAGCTTGAACTTTCAAGCAAGATGATAATTCAACAATTGGCTTTCTGACCTCTTATTTTACCTATTCCACAATTTCAGAGATAAGATTCCAGTGTACTTTTTGGTAACTCTTTTCAGGGCATTCACATCCAATAAAGAAAAGAAATGCCGGTTTGCGCGGGGGGGGGGGGGGGGGAACTGGTACAACTCAGAATTTGCATCTTGAGTAAAACTTGAGGTTGTCAACTAGTTGAAGGTCAAACCTGAGGCTCCAGATCAGGCACATTGCCGTCAACAAGCAGATCACTCCAGCTAGAATCCAAAGCGTCATCAACAGTTATCAACTGGTCTGCCCATTCCTGCCAATCAGTCTTCTTTATATGATCTTCAGATGCTAACACACAAGGAATGCTATCTACTTGACCACTTTCAGCAGTAAAGTTGCTAGAGAACTCATGAAACTCCTCAACGACATCCCTTCCCCAGGGAATATTGTTTTCTACATGGAAACTGCTTGATGGCGAAGATTGTGCTCCAGGAAAAGGAGACTGACTTGCTTCTAGAGATGCTTTGTCTCCTAGTGACGTGGAAAGAAAAGGATAACTCTTGGATCGACTGCCCTGAGGAGAAACGGGAGGAAATTTCTTGTCTTGGGAGAATCTAGAAGAAGAGGAAAACTGATGGCCAAGCATCCTACTTCTAGAATCCAATGGATCATGATGAGAGGAAGCTTTTTTTGCTGCTAGTACAGACTCTGTTGTAATTTGCAGGGAATCTGAAAATTTTGGGTACTTCTCTGTCGCAGGAGAAGGCAAGATGGGAGAGAGAGGTAGATGTAGCTCCCGAGGAACCCATAGTACTCAGCTGTGATTCACCAGTTCGCTTAATAAATAATGAAGAGCACGCATTCATTTTTCTTCATAAAAAGAAGAAACTAGCTTCCTCTAGCAGAGTTGATTATTCACTTGTTATAGCAGACTTAATAAAGAAGATAATCTATACCCTTCACAAAGTCCTACTGGTGCAATCCTTTATTCTTCTCACTCCACATCTCTAACACCACTGCAGTAACATAACATATAAACCGTCAAAAAAAATTAAGAAAAGGAAAGAAAATATAACGTACTCTTAAGGAACATCTTAGCTAATACATGTAATTCTTATGCTGAAGATAAATCAAAGTCCTGAAAAAACAATGCATCAAGAAAAGATGGATTTCTACAACTCAAGAAGGTGAATATTCAGGCATGAATACACATAAAAGATTGGTATTCTCCAAGGTAGTACGCTGCAGGTGAAACATCCTTCTTTCAACAAAACCAATTCTATTAAGACTGGCACTTAATAATCTAGTGTAGAAAAAGGATCGTAGGAGGCAGAAGGATAAGACATACAGTCGATCAGGTGAAAAGAACTTTGTTGAAGGGTTTTTCTCGCTTGGTTCTTTTTCTTCAATTTAATACAGTATTCATAGAATGGTCCTCATCTCGCTCTGGGTGCTTCGGCATTAGATTTAGTGAACCTCCCCGACTAAGTTAAACTTATGAACATGAGGAAGCAACAGTCCAAAGACAATGAAAGTATATAATCTCTTCTCAAAGAGGTTGGACGTTGAAGATTTATACATCATATAAACTGCCAGATCACTGAATAAAAATTTATGGGAATGAGTTTCAACTTCCCCTGGCAACACATATAAAGTCGATAGGAAAGAGATTCTACTTTTCAACTCTTACAGAAAGCGAGAAATTATCATCTCCAGAAAAGACAAACAACATCCAAGAACCCAAACGAGTGTCATTTGTACATTTTGGTTTTATCAAGCAAACTCAAGTAAATTTAGACAGCCATATACAAAATGTCAACAAATTAATCTCCCATGACCTCATATAGTATAGGTATAGTTGACAATAGAAAAGTCAAAAGATGAAAACTTTGGCATAGTTTAACAAAAAGAATGATTGGCTGGAGAAGGCAGTGGAGTTTGTCTCAATCATCACTGCCTCTTCACCCAAGAAAAATCCAAGACTATCTAACGAGCCACATTATCATTGTCAGGGTTCACAGTCAAAAGAATGCAAATATACCGTGTTTGAAATGTGAGGGAAGAACACCTTTTTTAACGTGTCCAGTCAAAATTCAAGTAAATCCGGATTCTGGGAACTTTTGGTGGGAACATCAATCTTTCAAAAAGGTTTGTACATCTGATTACATCTAATATAATACAATTAATTTTTGAAGTCCTCAAATTGTTGGTTTTGGAAGAAGGCACAGGCACCCTATCCTGATGTTTTTTGTGCAATCGGTTGCTTGTTCTTTGTTACCGCCCACTCATTGATTTATTATTTCTTAGGTTTAGGACATTACCTGTTTTTATGTGCCAAAGCTTTGCATTCTGAGCACTGGTTTAGCTTCATTACTCCTAGAGAGTATTGCCGAAGACACCAACAGCAACATAGTGGGTGACAAATTTCCTCAAGGAAAATGTTATTCATGTCAAAGCAAATTACTACATTAACAACAACAATCATACCCAGAGTATCCCAACGACATCAAAAGCTATCGCAAATTACAATATTCCTAACATAATCAAAGGCAGAAGGTGCTAAGCTGAATGATGGATGGTACATGAAAGAGTTTCTTTAAGGAGGATATGGTTCTTCCTGGATTATCTGGAACAGCATATGCAGGGGTGCTAGAGAACTTAAGCTGTTCTCATCCAAAGAAAGGAGCCAAGTGGAGTTTCTCCATTAAGCCATGAACAATATCAGATTGTTTGCTGGTTCCTAGAGTAATGCAAATATAGAAGGCCCAGCTCAGCTTTATTGGGCCCCTACCTTCATTATCCTTTAGCCTTCAAAAAATAAGCATCCCATTTCCTTGAATAGAGACTCGGACAACAAATACACAAAGAAAATGTAAAGATTAAGTCTTTCTTATGGATAAACGAAAACCAAGCTCGATTTTAGCGTTACCCCAAGCAGAGAAAAGAAAAGGCACAAAATCAAAGAGAAAACAGTTAAATCTGATCCTATACAAACTCTAAGCGAGCCCTTCTCAGTTTAACAAATTAAAACTGCCAAAACTAAATCGAGATAATAAAGAACAAGAAGGTAAATTTACATAACTAAATCCACACACAAACGAGTCATCCCTGCAAAAACCCATCAGCTCTTTACGCACTCACAACATCATTCATACATACAAGTCAATGCATGTGAAGAATAAAAGCTCCAATAAACAACTGGGTTTCATAGCAATTAAAGAAGAAAATGTCATATCAAGATATAAAAAGATGGAACAGCAGTGCAGAGAGAAGAAAAGTGAACCTCAGGAAACTCGAAAAAGAGAATCTGATAGGACATCTGCGGAGAGAATTTTGATGGGCTGTAAGAGTACTTGTTAGCCGCAAAGATGGTGATTGCACAGAGAAATAAGGGAGGGAATTTTCGATTTTTAACTGGAGAAGCTAAGCAATAAAAGGGAGATGATGACAAAGATGCAATTAGTGAACCAATTCTGACTTTCCAATTTCAATCAATCAATGATTGGTGAAGATGGAATTTAATTAATGCAAAGCCCCTTTGTATTTTCAGAATCTGTATTCGTGCCCTTAAACTTTTAGGGGGGGGGGGGGGGGGGAATATGGCATTACTTTCTCATGTCATATAAGATGGAAAAGGAAACATATATGCTGTAAGGGTTGAAATTACAATCTTTATTTCAGCAACATCACTTAACGGCTAATCTAAAACCTTGTCACAAGAAAATATATATTACTTTAGAATATGCTTTTTCACTATATTATCCTTCTAAACAATTTTTGTCAGTTTGAATTTGTTCATCGTGTGAGGCTAATAAGTATGCACATCTTCTAACATGTAGATGTCTTCTAGTGCAAAATGTCATACTCTAACTCCGAAATCTTATGTCGTTTCAGTTACGAAGAACTTCGTGTAATATGTAAATTCAACGGCCTTCCAAACAGAAGGTTTATTTGGTACTCACAAAGCATCAAGTATAAGCCCGTGCTGGTATAAAAAGCTGATGTCATGACTATATCACTCATACTGCTGTTGATAAGAGTTGAATCGAAAAACTCTTAGCAATATAATTTATTATTCAAATACCAACTATCACACTAATTAGTGCATGTAGATGTGTGTCTCTTAGCAATGTTGTTCTCTGAAGAGCTTCTCAACCTCTTTTTTTCGAACAAAGGGATCTTTATTGATATATTGCAAAAATTTACATCAATATAAACTTGCTGCTAACTCTATGAAACAAAATTATGATATAAGCTACCACTACTTTTATACACATTTACAATTTTCAAATTGATGACCTTTTCTAGAATTTCCTTCTGGGACATGTCGTGGATGGGACAGTGCCGAAATATTACCATGAGCAAGTTGATTACGCCAATACTAAATGCTAGATACAACATGACGGAAGATATAACGTCATTCCACTTAATAGTTGCAGGTTGCCATGAAGATCCAACATTTTTCATTAATCCAGTCCAATGGGTTTGATGGATGGAAAATTTATCCAAAGCATCAGATCGAACCAAACTGTACCATACCTGCCGCACCCAAGGACAATCTCTTACTGTATGAAGGATTATCGTCATCAACATGACCACATACAGTGCATCGGCCATCAAAAGTAATATGCCGACTTCAGAGAACCAAACATGTAAGAAGTCCGGAATGGCAAATCTACCACAACAACAGATTCAAGCGGGAAGGACCCTGCATACTCCACATTTTATTCCATCTTTTTGAACACATCGGAATAGGCTCGCGCACCAAATAATCATACGCGAACGGATTATTTCACCATCTCCTTGTCAACCTCTGAATGTAATTTAATGCAGTCTTGTATGTCTCTGTGATGCAACTTATAAATATAAATATAACATATACACATATATATACATATATATATATATACACATATACATATATATACACACACACACATATATAAGTCGCCTATATCTTCTATGTAAGAACTATCAATATTTAAGTAAAATGTTGGTATAGATATATTCTCGGTTTTTCTTAACTATCGGTTATCTTGCAACATACAACCAAAATAAAATAAATAATAACAGTAACAGGTTGTCCTCATTTCTTTTATACACTTTTTTTTGCTTTCTTTCCAATACCGGCACTTTTGTTTCTTTCGATAACTCTAATGGGAAAATTTTAGACAAAAATAGAATGTGTTCTGTCCGGAAGGTGACTTCATAAAACGATTGAGCTGCAATTTTAAATCTCAAAGGTCAAAGGAAATTTTGAAAGTCAAGAAAATGAAAAAATTTACGGATTAAATGATCTTTTCAAAAAGAGTAGCATATGCTAATGAGGCTAGTAATCCAAGAATGTGTTTTTTTTCTCAATTTAAGAAAAAATTTGTTTAAAAAATATATAGAAGGATATTTGAAAGAAAAATGAATATAACTAATTTTGCAATGAAATGAAAGAATACGATATTGTATGCATAAATCATTGTACAAGAATCTGTTTTACATGATTTGTGCTTGTTTAACAGTAATTATGAATGTATAAAAAGTATATATAATGCATCCCAAAAATATTATCATAATTTGGCTTGGATTTAGACAATGCTCAAGCAAATCTATGATTTTTTTTTTTTGAGATGGAAGGAATACCAAATAAATAGCCATTTGAATTGATAATTGGATAATTAAAGGCCCGGGTTGGTATATTCTAATACATATTTTATCTTATATCATAATGAGTAAGATTATATCATGTATATTAGTTTATTAAAACTTCCAATACTTATAGCATTATCAAATCTAATGTAATAAAAAATAAATAAAATATGGATAGAAAATAATTTTTCTATTCCTTTTTTTGTCAGCAAGAAAAAATTATCTAACTCATATTCTTTTTTACAATTTGACCAATCTAATAAAGTCATGTAAGGTGCATTTAATTGGAGGACGGTTTTAAGCAACTAATAAGGTTGCTGTTTTGTGGCCTTGAGGTCAGAAGTTCGAACCGCAGAAACAGCGTCTTGTTTGTGCAGGGTAAGACTGCATACATCAGATCGCAAATCGATCTGGTCCCTCTCCGCACCTTACGCAAACGTAAGATTCTAATGTATCGGAAACATCATTTAATGTGCATTTACTTCTACCAGGATTGACTCATGCTTTTAACAGATAAATTAAAGAATGAAATATACAACTGATAGAAAATCTTTATCTTCTTATAGTAACGAATAAGAGGCTTATTAATGTTCTAAAAACCCTATGTATGTTGATGTTAGGACCTTGCTTGTCCAATGTGGAGCAAAACTGCAAATAAAAACTGTATTTTGGGTCTATTCTGAAATCATAAGATGACGGGGGGTTGTAACTGTAATATCTCGAACTTGTCGTGCCATCATCAAATTCGCCTCACTATTTTTCTTTTTTTCTTTTTGGCCTCAATATTGATGTCAGCCACACATTCAGACAAATTTTTGTCTTTTGTTACGCCACGGTCTAGGAGAAACCGCTCAAGTTGGCCTTAGGATTAGATCTGTTTTATTTTAGTTTATTTTAGATCTCTTCTTAATATATATTTTTTTACTGTATATTAATAGATAAGAAGATGGATCTTCGAGCAATTGATAAAGTTACTGTTTTGTGACTTTGAGGTCAAGGTTCGAGCTGCGAAAACGGTCTCACACACAAAGTGTAGGATAAGACTGTGTATATCAAATTGCAAAGTGATCCAGTTGCTTTCGTATCTTACGCAAACGCGGGAGACTAGTACACCGAGAACGCTATTTATATTAATAGATGTCATATTATATGTAGAGTGATGAATTAGTATACATAGTGTTTAAGAAAATTATGTAAAAGCGTTCTAGAGAGAGATTTAATTAGATTAATATAGCAAAAATGGAAGTGAAAAATTATGCACTAAAACTATGAAGAAAAAGAAAGTATATGCTGTATTTCCTTTTTAGTTGAAAGATAAGTGAAACAAACAAATTTTCCATCAACTTACCCAAAAACAAAACAAACAAAAAACATAGTTTTACAGAAGTTGAACATTAGACATTTTACTAATTTTAGGTCCAAATTTAAGGTAACAAGAAAATAAAATAAAACAAAATGGGCGGTCTATTATTTTACGGAGCCTATAATGCAATTACCCATTAATGTTGGTAGAAGACAAGTATAAATCTAGAAGGTTGGTACATTGTTCTTTACTCAATATGTTTAGTTAATTGGTTATTAAACACAATTCAAGAAAATCACTATAATAATGAATAATTAATCAAAAACCAAAACAAAACCTATGACAATGAAGTCACTCTATAACATTCCACAATGAAAGAATAATATATATATATATATGTATGTATATATATATATCATAAATATACGTCCAATTTGAATGTTCTATAGCGTGAATTATTATGTTTCAGTGTTTTCTCAAGAAAAGCGGTCCTACTGATTTTTTCAATTATTGAAAATGATAGAGTAGTTGGGACTTTACACTAGTGGTGGAGTCTCCCTGATAACAATTATGGGATACCGGATCTCCTCACCCCTCAAACCATCACCCTCTTCACAACCGACCGACACATGGAAGTAAGGGAGGTGGTGAAGCTAGGTGAGAGTCACTCTCATCTATACTCACACCCTCTTTGCTGCCACGTGTTGGGCGGTGGTGAATGGGGTGATGATTTGGGAGTGAAGAGATCTCATCCCCAATTGTCTTTTCATAAGTTTATTCTATATTTGTTAAGGTAGATATTTATTCTCCGCAACTGGTAAGGTTGCTATTTGTGACCTTGAAGTCATGGATTAAAACTGCGGAAACCAGCCTCTTATACAAAGTATATAGTAAGGCTGTGTACATTAAATCGTCAAGCGATCCGGCCCCTTTCAAACCCTGCGCAAACACAGGAGCCTAGTGCACCGAAGACGCTTTTTATATCACCACATAATGGTTACTATTGAATTAATTCCAGAATTTTTCCTAAAAAATTTCCTTTTATAATTATTACTTTTGGGTTAACGCCAAAGCCTTCCAAGATTTGACACCAATCAGGAGGAAAACCTCACGTGAGCAGTTGAGCTAGACGATTGTCCCTTGATATACTCAAATGCAAATCGAAAAAATTGCTCTAATAATCATAAGTCTACCGTGGAACTTAGGTGGCGTTTGGTTGGGGGAAATGAGAATGACGGAATGGGTTTGGAGGGCTGTTTGTTTGGGGTAAATGAGGGAATGAATTTCATTTTGATATCAACTATTTGGTAATGAATATCGTTTTTTGATATACTAGGCCCGCTATCTATCAAAATGTGGGAATGGAGAGCCGCCGGTCAACGCCGGTCAACGACGCCGGTCTGCCGCAGTCCGCCGCCGGCCGCCTGTCCGCCGCCGCCGGCGACCACTATTCCGACCGGTCACTATTCACATTTCCACTTTAATACCAAACAACTATCACTTTTAACCCCAAACAAATATCCTCCAAACTCATTTCCTATCATACCTATTCCGATTCTAATTCCGATTCTCAAGTGCCAACCAAACGCCACCTTAGACTTTTTTAAGACCTTAGTTTTAGTCAACTCACATTACAGGACGGCAAATTTTCTAGTTGGTATCCTTCTAGGAATCGAACCCTACTTTTTAGAATAAAAAATAATCTATTTTTTAGATATAGTATATGTGACGATTAGATTATACTTATATGCCTATTTATAATTATTATTGAACAATAAAAAAAAGTCTACACATGTTTTTCGTAGTGGTGTCTCCGTAGACAACAATTATGGAGCTTTTTACTCTTTTCTCCCTTTTACTTCTCTTCTCTTTCTTCTTTTTGGTTAGATGGTAGAAGGTGATTCTATAAAATATTGAATAAAGTGCTGCATTTCAGTCAAACCTACCTATAATATTCAAATAAATTTTGGTGCTTAAACTATGATCATAACCTTTCAAAAAAAAAACTATGATCATAACATGCACGTAAAAGTAAGATTTTCAAAAAATTGAATTCAAATGTTATGTACTCCCAGGACAGATTTATGGGTTCCTCAAGTTTTTCAAATGTACTTATAACGTAAAAGTTTCTTTTTTTAAGTTCCAATGTAGTAGAGTTAATTTCAAATAAGCAAATTTCCCCCCTCTTTTTTCCCATTCACTATAGTATTGCAATCCATATCCTACAATCTTAGAGGGCATGTCTTAAAGTAACAGTTTGTTATTTTGTAACCTCGCAGAAATAGCCTCTTGTATAAAAAATGTAAGGTAAGACTTTATATATCAGATCGTTTTTCCGACCACTTCTTAGACCCTACGCAAACGCGGAAGTCTATTTCCGGAAACACCCTCTTTATCCTACAATCACATCTTTTGTTAACATGTCAATTAAACTGCAGAGAAAGAACACAAGAACTCAATGATCGTGCAAATTTTAGTTTCTGTTTCAATCAACAGAACTAAAAAGTGCAAACCATACCAAAAAAATTTTGACAAAAAGAAAAAAAACAAAAGAAAAGAAATGTACACAATAGCAAGTGTCTAACTAATTCTTGAACAAGATTATGAACAAAAATCAGTACACCCTTCACATTACAAGCTCATTTGAACTGAAGAACATGTTGATGCTATCATCAGAATGTCTAAAAATGATGGTGATGGTGATGATGATGCAACTTCTTCCTGTTTTTCTTCAAGCTGCTAGATCCACATACAAATGTCAATTCGAAACCTTTCCCAAAACAAGAAAACAGTCCTCCACCATCCGAATGCCTTCTTCTTTTTGACACTCCTGTCTTGCTATGATGACGCTCCATTTTCTCATGAACTTGATCTTCTTTCCTCAAGCTTTTCGATCTCAAACCACTAGATCCATCTCCTCCTTCACTCCAATTCTCGAAAATCGAGCTCCCATAATCCTCCCCTGCAGTTGTTGAATACAACCCTTTCTTGAAATTTGCTGCAAGCTCTGATGGAATAGGCTTCATCATTGATATCATTGAAACATTTGCCGTCCCTTTTGATTGAACCTCCAATCTTGAAAGTTTTTCAGAAAGTGTGCTCTTTTCTGAAGACATTTTCATGTCTTCATCAAAAGGGCTTATCAATGAACTAATGGAAGATGGTTTTTCAACCTTCATTTCCTCTTTCTTCCAATCATCACCCATAAAGCTTCCATCTTTCACACTCTGATCTTGTAATAGTCCATCATGGGTCGTCAAGGCACCGCTCAATTCGCTTCCATTTGGGATTTCAGGATTAGAACTGTCCAAAACATTGATTCCTACATTAAGAATCCCCTGAAGATGGCCAGAGGGGCGACAAATATGAAGAGAAACAGAGCGCATTGTGGGATTATTCATCACCAAAGGAGGGGAAAGATGATTGATCATTAAACGCGTGGTGCCAATAGGCAGATCGCGCACCATGCAACATTATAGATCTCAATGTTGACACATGCAGATTCTGAACGTAGAAACCTGTCCTCAACTTTGAAAACCAGCTTGTAGTTCCAGGTGGGATTTGTGTGTCCATGATGATCAATTCTTGTGCTCAATTTGTTGTCTGGATCGATCCAGGCAACCACGAATGTACGCAACATCTTGGAGACAGGTGGGAGGTCTTGGGCTGAAATGATGATGATTTCAAGGAGCTTGAAGGGAATGTCTAGAGACATTTTGCTAGAGAATTATAAGATGTATTTTTTCCAAGGGATTCGATGATCAATCATAAGTTTGAAGGATTATGATAGGGGAGAGGAAAAGAAATGTTTCATGAGGTTTCTTGATTGAATGTGGAAAGTGATGCCATTTTTGTTCTGTTTTCTTGCAGGAAAAAAAGGGGAGGCTGATGCCTGGTTGACGTTTTTGCAGGCAATCTTGGAAGGATTTTGACCTTGTGATTTGGCATCTCTAAATAGGCTATAATTCTTGTACGGTGAAATAACAGTTGATCGATCAAGCTTGACGCAATTTTCATTATGGGTTATTGGGAAACAACCTATGTGTGTTTCTAACACATGTGTATGGTTGCGTACATCTGTCTTCCATAACACGCCATAGTCAAGAGTCTCTAAGACAATAGATAATGTTGTTGGTTTGACTTCTCTTTCCTTGCTCCAGCATGCTAGTTTGAATTGAGACATATAGACACGCTAATTTAGATCTCAAGACTATCTCCTTAAAAAAAATAGCTAATTATTTCCTCTTTCATACTTTTACTTGGGATAAAAAATAACGTTCAACGCTCTTTGTAAAAGCATATTATTTTCTGTTATAAAGTTTATAGTTTTTCACACTTCATATTTAAATGTTTGATGACTATTACGTCTAGTATCTACATATTTTAAATTCGGAATGCATAACAATAAAATTTTTAATATGTTAAAATCCATATTTGTTTAACGAAATCAACTAGTGAACTAACAATCATGAACACATGTGACATTTTTGTTTATATTTTATATTCATATATTTTACACATGTTACAAATTTTGCAAGTTATATCCATTAAACCTGATGTACTAACGACAAAGCTTCTAGTCCGTTAGTTGGAGGGCTAATTCCATGAATAGATATCACACGTAACATATCATACAACAGATGAATATACATTATGAATCAAGAACATGTAGATATTAGATGTACTAGTAGTCAATTAAGATATGAAATGTGAATTATTCACAAATTTTATTATAAAGATTGACAAACTTTATAGCCACTAATGAAGAACTGCTGTGTGATAATGCTTACATGAATAAATTATCCACCTTTTTTTACTCATCCAATAAAAAAAAATTGTAACTTCAAATAAACCTAATAAGGTCAAGATAAAGACAAATTTCTCTCCCCCTTCTGAGACAAGATAAGACGATTCAAAACAATGTGTTTCATTACCCCTGCTTGTGCTGCATGATGTATTTTGATGTTGTGCTTGGTGTAATGCCTCGAGCCTTCAAATATCAATGAAGATCTTCTTATCAAATAAAAAAATTTAAAATAAAATAAAAGAAAGGGGCACTTGTAAAAACCTCTGTGAACTAAACCAAAGCTGTAGATTCATCTATGAACTATTTTAATAGGTATTTCCCCTACGAATTGTTTCGGTAGTTAATGTGAGAAAAATCCTACACTGGCTCACCATGTTTTCATTATTGTGCTATTTATGCAGGTATATATAGAGTCAGTGATCTCACTGGAAGCAAGCTCTCTATCCTTTAGGATGGAGGTATTGTTTACATGCTTCTTATCCTCCCCACACTCTAACGATAATTTTTGTTGTCGTTGGGATTACTGGGTATATTGTTGTTGTAGACATTTTGCAATTTACTCCATAAGGTATTTACAATCCTAAAAGAAAATACATAAGCAATAATCAATATAAATCCAGCCACCTCACAAATAGCAAGCAATTATGGAGTTGATGGCAGTTAGAGCTGAGGTTTCAAGACTAAGAATATTTAAGTTAAAAATTTTAAAAGTATAAAGGTTTTTCCACTTTATAGTTTTTTTCTTGTCACTTTATAGTGATAAAGGGTGTTTCCGGTATTCTAGGTTCTTGCGTTTACCAAATTCGGGGAAGAGGCCGGGATGTACGCATCCTTGCCCTTTTTTGTGCAAGAGGCTGTTTTCGTGGCTCGAACATGTGACCTCAAGGTCACAAAACAACAACCTTACTAGTTGCTCTAAGACCCGTTCTCTTGTCACTTTATAGTGATATTTATTTCATATACTTACCATGTATTACTTGTTGGAGAATTAAAGGTTTGGGTTTGGCCCATCGTTGGAGATTTAAAGATTGGGCTTTGGCCCATTAATGAGTGTTGCTAAACTTGGTTGAGCAACGTACTTTGAGCTTAATGAGTTTCCGATAATGAAATCGAAACTAATGAATCCTTAATTATCTACGTAACGAGTAGTTAATGTTAGGATGTGGAATCACTCAATTATGGTATTGGGTGAATGTGAAATTAATGCTCAAAGTAGATGGAAAACGTTGAGGATGGATTACGTGTCATCCTTATGGAGGAATACCACATTGGATGTGTCCATGTGGCAGAAATAGCTTCTGAGGACATCGATCGATGACTTCGATCGATCGATGTCACTTTCGATCGATCGATGTCATCGATCGAAGTCGGACAGAGAGCTTCAGTCGATTCTGTCTTACATCGAACGATCACTTCGATCGATCGATGTCACTTAGATCGATCGATGTATCGATCGAAGTAGGACAGAAGGGGTTCGAAGTGATTCTGAGTACATCGATCGATCGGTGTGACATCGATCGATCGATGTCATCGATCGATGTCGGACATCGTGCAGAATCTCTTCGGTTATGCAGTTTTGTTTCAAACTTGAAACAGACACTATCCTCCAGTTTAAAATAAGATCAATCTGTTGTGATCTAACGGTGGCAGGGAAGGCAGCTTTGATCTAACGGCCGAGATTTAAACTGTCTTAACCGCTTAACCGAATGTGGTTTCCATCTAACGGTCCAGGTTTAAACCTGCAAATCAATCTTTAATCTAAAGGCTGAGATTAAACCTTCCTAATCTAGATAGGAGGTTTTAATCTAACGGCCTAAATCAAACTGCGGTTTTGATCCAACGGTCACGGTAACCTTGTTCTCCAACCGACTCCCCTATATAAAGAGGGCAAAGGGGTGCATTCATTCATACATGTTTTCCAAGCTTTCATAGCATACTAAGTTCGTAGCATCCGAGTCTTGCATATCGTCCGAGAGAAGTCAGGACATTCGAAGGTTCGAAGTAGTTCAAGTTCAGCAGTGCCGCTCAACTGAACAGGTACCCGTTGTATCCTGGGAGACGATTGCTCACACCGGTTGGGCACAGTATACCGGAGCAATACGTCTTAAGGACAGAGTCCTCGACTCGCCCCGGGTTTGATTTATTTTATTTTGCTGTTTCATATGCACACATTGTACGACTGCGTCTTGGTACAGGATTGATTGTCTCCAACAGTCTTAAGACGTATTTCAATTCAATTAATTTCTGTACCGTTTTTAATTTGCGCAAAAGCAGTTTTGTACTGATTTGCAGTCTACTTCTACTCCTTTCTTAAATCTGATTCTGTTCTGATCTATTCGTTTTGATCAACTGAACAGTAATCTGATGGAGAACGCAAGCTCAGGCTCCGTTCATGGCGCAGACATTCAAAGCTCTGCTCCAATGGCACCAACTGCTGGGATGCCAAGACATGCTCCTCCTGCGCAGGGTCCTGCAGTGACCCAAGTGGAGAAACCGGAGAAGTTCGGTGGAAGCTTCTTCAAGCGTTGGCAGCAGAAGATGCTGTTCTTCTTGACTGCTATGGGGTTGGCTACTTTCCTGACTGAGGACCCGCCTATAGTGGATCCGCTGGAGGACCAAACCCAGAATATGCAAAACCAACATTTTGTTGAAACTTGGAATTTCAACAATTATGTTTGTTTGAGCCATATTCTGAGTTGTTTGGACAACTCCTTGTATGGTTTGTACTGTACGTACAAGACCGCAAAGTCTTTGTGGCAGGCTTTGGAAAAGAAATACCGTACGGAAGATGCCGGCACTAAGAAATTTATTGTCGGCAAATTCCTGGATTTCAAAATGTCAGATTCTCGCACTGTTGTTTCTCAAGTTGAGGAACTTCAGACGTTGGTTGCCGAGATGGAAGAGGAGGGCATGTTGCTCAGTGAATCTTTCGTCGTGGCAGCAGTGATTGAGAAGCTACCTCTTTCGTGGAGGGAATTCAGAAGCTATCTCAAACACAAGAGAAAGGAGATGACATTGGAAGATCTGATTGTTCGACTCCGCATTGAGGAGGACAATCGTAGATCTGAAAGAGCGCCACAATCTAGCTCTGGTCAGGCTAAGGCCCATGTTGCAGAGGCCAAGAAAAAGAAAGGCCAACTCGGGGTGAACAAGAAAGGCAAGCAGATCGCCAAGAAGTTCACCGGAAAATGCTACAACTGTGGCATTCAGGGGCATGTCAGCAATGAATGCAGAAAGCCCAAGAAGAAGCAAACCAAGGCAAAGGCGAACATAGTCGATGCATTGGATGATCTGAATCTCTGTGCGGTGGTCTCAGAGTGCAATGCTGTGGGGAACTGTACGTGAGTGGTGGCTTGATACTGGCGCCACTAGGACATGTTTGCTCTAGCAGAGAGATGTTCACGGAGTACCAGCCCGGGAAACAATGAACAACTTTACATGGGAAACTCGGCCTCCTCGAAGATTGAAGGCGAGGGAAAAGTTGTTCTGAAGATCACATCAGGGAAGCATCTGACTCTGCAGAATGTGCTATACGTCCCTGATATTCGGAAGAATTTAGTATCTGGATCTCTTCTAGTCATGCATGGTTTTAGACTAGTGTTAGAGTCCAATAAAGTTATTCTTTCGAAAAATGGCATGTATTTGGGGAAGGGGTACTTGTCGAATAGGATGTTTAAATTGAATGTCATCACTATTGTACCCAAAAGAGATTTGCCCGCAGAGGCTAATAAAATTGCTTCCTCTTCTGCTTACATGCTTGAGTCTTCTTGTTTATGGCATTTTCAGTTTGGGACATATTAATTACAAGTCAATACAACGTATGAGTAATCTTGACTTATTGCCCAAACTGGACTTTAATAATAAAGGAAAATGTCAAATATGTGTTGAAGCGAAGATGGCAAAGGCGCCATTTCCTTCAATAGAAAGGAACACTGAACCTTTGAATTTAATTCATACCAATGTGTGTGATTTAAAATTTGTGCAAACGAGAGGTGGTAAAAAGTATTTTGTAACTTTTATCGACGATTGCACACGATACTGTTATGTATATTTGCTAAGCAGCAAAGACGAGGCCCTTGATGCTTTCAAGGATTATAAAAATGAAGTTGAGAATCAACTTAGCAAACGAATTAAAACAATTCGAAGTGATAGAGGTGGCGAATATGATACACCGTTTAATGAATTCTGTTCAGAACATGGCATTATTCATCAAACGACTGCACCATATTCACCTCAATCGAATGGTATTGCTGAACGCAAGAACCGTACTCTAAAAGAGATGATGAATGCTATGTTGATAAGTTCGGGTTTACCTCAGAACTTGTGGGGGGAAGCAATCCTCTCAGCCAACGTCATTTTAAACAGAATTCCATCTAAGAAGATGGATGTAACCCCTTTCGAGCTTTGGAAAGGCTACAAGCCTAGTTACAAATACTTGAAAGTGTGGGGGTGTCTGGCGAAGGTTGCTGTACCGAGACCAAGACAGGTGAAAATTGGGCCTAAAACGATTGATTGCATATTCATCGGTTATGCAACTAACAGTAGTGCATATCGGTTCTTGGTGCACAAGTCGGATATTCCTGACATACATGAAAACGTTGTCATGGAGTCAAGGAATGCAGTGTTCTTTGGAGATGTCTTTCCGAGGAAAGACAAAATTCAAGAAGAAACAAGATTTGGTAAGCGAATGCGTGAGGCGACTCCTCAAGGAGATGAGGAGCTTCGTCAAAGCAAGCGTGCCAGAATGCCAACTTCGTTTGGACCGGATTTTCTAACCTATATGGTAGAAAATGAGCCAAGGAACTTTTCCGAGGCTATGTCTACTCCAGAAGCTCCATTCTGGAAAGAAGCAGTGAATAGTGAAATAGACTCAATTCTTCAAAATCACACTTGGGAGTTGGTTTACCTTCCACCTGGAAGTAAACCACTTGGTTGTAAGTGGGTTTTCAAGAAGAAACTGAAAGAGGATGGGTCTATTGAAAAGTATAAAGCCAGGTTGGTAGCTAAAGGCTATCGACAAAAGGAAGGCTTTGACTTTTTTGACACCTACTCACCAGTGACTAGGATCACTTCTATAAGGGTGCTAGTTGCAATTGCTGCAGTCTATAACTTGGAAATCCATCAGATGGATGTAAAGACTGCGTTTCTAAATGGTGAGTTAGATGAAGAAATCTATATGGAACAACCCGAAGGATTTGTGGTTCCAGGACAAGAGTCTAAAGTTTGTAGACTCGTTAAATCCTTGTATGGACTTAAGCAAGCGCCCAAACAGTGGCACTTGAAGTTTGATCAAGCTATGTTAGCTAACGGTTTCAAGATCAATGAGTGTGACAAGTGTGTCTATATTAAGAGCACACAGAATGCTTATGTGATAGTGTGTCTCTATGTAGTGATATGCTAATCATGGGAAGTACTCGGGACATAATCTTAAACACAAAGAAGATGTTGACGAGGAACTTCGATATGAAGGACATGGGAGTTGCCAATGTTATTCTAGGAATTAAGATTTCTAGGGTGACTGAGGGACTCATACTGTCACAAACACACTATATTGAATCAGTCCTGAAACGGTTCAATATGGATGATGTGAAACCGGTAAAGACCCCGCTCGACTTAAGTGTACACTTAAGGAAAAATCGAGGCGAACCTGTTGCCGAGTTGAAATATTCTCAAGTAATCGGGAGTCTGATGTACATAACAAATTGTACAAGGCCAGACTTAGCTTGTTCAGTAAACAAGTTGAGCAGGTTTACCAGTAATCCAAGTGACGATCATTGGAAAGCTCTTAACAGAGTGATGAGGTATCTAAAATACACAATGTATCTTGGATTACATTATACAAGATATCCAGCAGTGTTGGAAGGATACTGCGATGCAAATTGGATATCAGATAGTAAGGACTCGAAGTCCACCAGTGGATACGTGTTCACTGTTGCTGTGTCGTGGAAATCCACGGCCAGTGGTGCTGCTGTGTCGTGGAAATCCACGAAACAAACTTGTATAGCTCGGTCCACTATGGAAGCTGATTTCATAGCGTTGGACAAAGCTGGGGAAGAGGCTGAGTGGCTTCGGAATTTCCTGGAAGATATTCCGTGTTGGCCTAAGCCGATCGCTCCTATTAGCATACACTGTGATAGTCAGTCAGCTATAGGACGTGCTCAAAGCAGCATCTATAATGGTAAGTCACGACACATACGTCGAAGACATAACACCATTAAGCAGTTGATCTCTAATGGCGTGATTTCCATAGATTATATAAAATCAATGGAGAATCTTGCGGATCCGCTTACAAAAGGTTTATCTAGAGATCAGATGTCAAGATTGACAAACGGAATGGGACTGAAGCCCATAATGCATGAATCTTTGTAATGGTAACCCAACCTAGTTGACTGGAGATCCCAGAATCTTGGTTCAATGGGACAACTAAGTTATGAAGGTTCAGTTAGCACTTACTCATTCCGTCTGATTAAAGTGCTGTCTGCAGAGAATTGTAGGGTAAGCTAAGGCTTTTAATGATGTCCTATATCTTGATGCGTCAAGTGGAGTATGGCAGAATACTCTTGATAGGAATCACCTATGTAAGTGTGAAGTGGGGCCGCTTCTATGAGAAAGTCTAGGAGGCAAGATTTCTCTAAAACACTTTCTGAAACCAGGTTGTTCATGGCCAAAACGAACACAACCATGAGAACCAAAAGGGTGTTAAAGGAAATATTGTGTGAGTATCGTTGTCTTGGTTCACAACAAAGGCTGACTAGTTCAAGACAACAAGTCACTATTTAGCCGAGTGAATCCGATGGTACATCACTATGAAAGGTTCAAAGCCAGAAGCTACCTCTTCTGATGCAATATTTTCTTGTCGGACTTCTCCTTAGAGTCTGCATATGCATTTGCATTAATTTCCATTCATGTGGGGGATTGTTGGAGAATTAAAGGTTTGGGTTTGGCCCATCGTTGGAGATTTAAAGATTGGGCTTTGGCCCATTAATGAGTGTTGTTAAACTTGGTTGAGCAACGTACTTTGAGCTTAATGAGTTTCCGATAATGAAATCGGAAACTGATGAATCCTTAATTATCTACGTAACGAGTAGTTAATGTTAGGATGTGGAATCACTCAATTATGGTATTGGGTGAATGTGAAATTAATGCTCAAAGTAGATGGAAAATGTTGAGGATGGATTACGTGTCATCCTTATGGAGGAATACCACATTGGATGTGTCCATGTGGCAGAAATAGCTTCTGAGGACATCGATCGATGACTTCGATCGATCGATGTCACTTCGATCGATCGATGTCATCGATCGAAGTCGGACAGAGAGCTTCAGTCGATTCTGTCTTACATCGAACGATCACTTCGATCGATCGATGTCACTTAGATCGATCGATGTATCGATCGAAGTAGGACAGAAGGGGTTCGAAGTGATTCTGAGTACATCGATCGATCGGTGTGACATCGATCGATCGATGTCATCGATCGATGTCGGACAGCGTGCAGAATCTCTTCGGTTATGCAGTTTTGTTTCTAACTTGAAACAGACACTATCCTCCAGTTTAAAATAAGATCAATATGTTGTGATCTAACGGTGGCAGGGAAGGCAGCTTTGATCTAACGGCCGAGATTTAAACTGTCTTAACCGCTTAACCGAATGTGGTTTCCATCTAACGGTCCAGGTTTAAACCTGCAAATCAATCTTTAATCTAAAGGCTGAGATTAAACCTTCCTAATCTAGATAGGAGGTTTTAATCTAACGGCCTAAATCAAACTGCGGTTTTGATCCAACAGTCACGGAACCTTGTTCTCCAACCGACTCCCCTATATAAAGAGGGCAAAGGGGTGCATTCATTCATAACGTTTTCCAAGCTTTCATAGCATACTAAGTTCGTAGCATCCGAGTCTTGCATATCGTCCGCGAGAAGTCAGGACATTCGAAGGTTCAAAGTAGTTCAAGTTCAGCAGTGCCGCTCAACTGAACAGGTACCCGTTGTATCCTGGGAGTCGTTTGCTCACACCGGTTGGGCACAGTATACCGGAGCAATACGTCTTAAGGACAGAGTCCTCGACTCGCCCCGGGTTTGATTTATTTTATTTTGCTGTTTCATATGCACACATTGTACGACTGCGTTTTGGTACAGGATTGATTGTCTCCAACGTTCTTAAGACGTATTTCAATTCAATTAATTTCTGTACCGTTTTTAATTTGCGCAAAAGCAGTTTTGTACTGATTTGCAGTCTACTTCTACTCCTTTCTTAAATCTGATTCTGTTCTGATCTATTCGTTTTGATCAATAGAACAGTAATCTGATGGAGAACGCAAGCTCAGGCTCCGTTCATGGCGCAGACATTCAAAGCTCTGCTCCAATGGCACCAACTGCTGGGATGCCAAGACATGCTCCTCCTGCGCAGGGTCCTGCAGTGACCCAAGTGGAGAAACCGGAGAAGTTCGGTGGAAGCTTCTTCAAGCGTTGGCAGCAGAAGATGCTGTTCTTCTTGACTGCTATGGGGTTGGTTACTTTCCTGACTGAGGACCCGCCTATAGTGGATCCACTGGAGGACCAAGCCCAGAATATGCAAAACCAACATTTTGTTGAAACTTGGAAGTTCAACAATTATGTTTGTTTGAGCCATATTCTGAGTTGTTTGGACAACTCCTTGTATGGTTTGTACTGTACGTACAAGACCGCAAAGTCTTTGTGGCAGGCTTTGGAAAAGAAATACCGTACGGAAGATGCAGGCACTAAGAAATTTATTGTCGGCAAATTCTTGGATTTCAAAATGTCAGATTCTCGCACTGTTGTTTCTCAAGTTGAGGAAGTTCAGACGTTGGTTGCCGAGATGGAAGAGGAGGGCATGTTGCTCAGTGAATCTTTCGTCGTGGCAGCAGTGATTGAGAAGCTACCTCTTTCGTGGAGGGAATTCAGAAGCTATCTCAAACACAAGAGAAAGGAGATGACATTGGAAGATCTGATTGTTCGACTCCGCATTGAGGAGGACAATCGTAGATCTGAAAGAGCGCCACAATCTAGCTCTGGTCAGGCTAAGGCCCATGTTGCAGAGGCCAAGAAAAAGAAAGGCCAACTCGGGGTGAAAAAGAAAGGCAAGCAGATCGCCAAGAAGTTCACCGGGAAATGCTACAACTGTGGCATTCAGGGGCATGTCAGCAATGAATGCAGAAAGCCCAAGAAGAAGCAAACCAAGGCAAAGGCGAACATAGTCGATGCATTGGATGATCTGAATCTCTGTGCGGTGGTCTCAGAGTGCAATGGTGTGGGGAATGTACGTGAGTGGTGGCTTGATACTGGCGCCACTAGGCATGTTTGCTCCAGCAGAGAGATGTTCACGGAGTACCAGCCCGGAAACAATGAACAACTTTACATGGGAAACTCGGCCTCCTCGAAGATTGAAGGCGAGGGAAAAGTTGTTCTGAAGATCACATCAGGGAAGCATCTGACTCTGCAGAATGTGCTATACGTCCCTGATATTCGGAAGAATTTAGTATCTGGATCTATTCTAGTCATGCATGGTTTTAGACTAGTGTTAGAGTCCAATAAAGTTATTCTTTCGAAAAATGGCATGTATTTGGGGAAGGGGTACTTGTCGAATAGGATGTTTAAATTGAATGTCATCACTATTGTACCCAAAATAGATTTGCCCGCAGAGGCTAATAAAATTGCTTCCTCTTCTGCTTACATGCTTGAGTCTTCTTGTTTATGGCATTTTCGTTTGGGACATATTAACTACAAGTCAATACAACGTATGAGTAATCTTGACTTATTGCCCAAACTGGACTTTAATAGTAAAGGAAAATGTCAAATATGTGTTGAAGCGAAGATGGCAAAGGCGCCATTTCCTTCAATAGAAAGGAACACTGAACCTTTGAATTTAATTCATACCAATGTGTGTGATTTAAAATTTGTGCAAACGAGAGGTGGTAAAAAGTATTTTGTAACTTTTATCGACGATTGCACACGATACTGTTATGTATATTTGCTAAGCAGCAAAGACGAGGCCCTTGATGCTTTCAAGGATTATAAAAATGAAGTTGAGAATCAACTTAGCAAACGAATTAAAACAATTCGAAGTGATAGAGGTGGCGAATATGATACACCGTTTAATGAATTCTGTTCAGAACATTGCATTATTCATCAAACGACTGCACCATATTCACCTCAATCGAATGGTATTGCTGAACGCAAGAACCGTACTCTAAAAGAGATGATGAATGCTATGTTGATAAGTTCGGGTTTACCTCAGAACTTGTGGGGGGAAGCAATCCTCTCAGCCAACGTCATTTTAAACAGAATTCCATCTAAGAAGATGGATGTAACCCCTTTCGAGCTTTGGAAAGGCTACAAGCCTAGTTACAAATACTTGAAAGTGTGGGGGTGTCTGGCGAAGGTTGCTGTACCGAGACCAAGACAGGTGAAAATTGGGCCTAAAACGGTTGATTGCATATTCATCGGTTATGCAACTAAAAGTAGTGCATATCGGTTCTTGGTGCACAAGTCGGATATTCCTGACATACATGAAAACGTTGTCATGGAGTCAAGGAATGCAGTGTTCTTTGGAGATGTCTTTCCGAGGAAAGACAAAATTCAAGAAGAAACAAGATTTGGTAAGCGAATGCGTGAGGCGACTCCTCAAGGAGATGAGGAGCTTCGTCAAAGCAAGCGTGCCAGAATGCCAACTTCGTTTGGACCGGATTTTCTAACCTATATGGTAGAAAATGAGCCAAGGAACTTTTCCGAGGCTATGTCTACTCCAGAAGCTCCATTCTGGAAAGAAGCAGTGAATAGTGAAATAGACTCAATTCTTCAAAATCACACTTGGGAGTTGGTTGACCTTCCACCTGGAAGTAAACCACTTGGTTGTAAGTGAGTTTTCAAGAAGAAACTGAAAGAGGATGGGTCTATTGAAAAGTATAAAGCCAGGTTGGTAGCTAAAGGCTATCGACAAAAGGAAGGCTTTGACTTTTTTGACACCTACTCACCAGTGACTAGGATCACTTCTATAAGGGTGCTAGTTGCAATTGCTGCAGTCTATAACTTGGAAATCCATCAGATGGATGTAAAGACTGCGTTTCTAAATGGTGAGTTAGATGAAGAAATCTATATGGAACAACCCGAAGGGTTTGTGGTTCCAGGACAAGAGTCTAAAGTTTGTAGACTCGTTAAATCCTTGTATGGACTTAAGCAAGCGCCCAAACAGTGGCACTTGAAGTTTGATCAAGCTATGTTAGCTAACGGTTTCAAGATCAATGAGTGTGACAAGTGTGTCTATATTAAGAGCACACAGAATGCTTATGTGATAGTGTGTCTCTATGTAGATGATATGCTAATCATGGGAAGTACTCGGGACATAATCTTAAACACAAAGAAGATGTTGACGAGGAACTTCGATATGAAGGACATGGGAGTTGCCAATGTTATTCTAGGAATTAAGATTTCTAGGGTGACTGAGGGACTCATACTGTCACAAACACACTATATTGAATCAGTCCTGAAACGGTTCAATATGGATGATGTGAAACCGGTAAAGACCCCGCTCGACTTAAGTGTACACTTAAGGAAAAATCGAGGCGAACCTGTTGCCGAGTTGAAATATTCTCAAGTAATCGGGAGTCTGATGTACATAACAAATTGTACAAGGCCAGACTTAGCTTGTTCAGTAAACAAGTTGAGCAGGTTTACCAGTAATCCAAGTGACGATCATTGGAAAGCTCTTAACAGAGTGATGAGGTATCTAAAATACACAATGTATCTTGGATTACATTATACAAGATATCCAGCAGTGTTGGAAGGATACTGCGATGCAAATTGGATATCAGATAGTAAGGACTCGAAGTCCACCAGTGGATACGTGTTCACTGTTGCTGTGTCGTGGAAATCCACGGCCAGTGGTGCTGCTGTGTCGTGGAAATCCACGAAACAAACCTGTATAGCTCGGTCCACTATGGAAGCTGATTTCATAGCGTTGGACAAAGCTGGGGAAGAGGCTGAGTGGCTTCGGAATTTCCTGGAAGATATTCCGTGTTGGCCTAAGCCGATCGCTCCTATTAGCATACACTGTGATAGTCAGTCAGCTATAGGACGTGCTCAAAGCAGCATCTATAATGGTAAGTCACGACACATACGTCGAAGACATAACACCATTAAGCAGTTGATCTCTAATGGCGTGATTTCCATAGATTATATAAAATCAATGGAGAATCTTGCGGATCCGCTTACAAAAGGTTTGTCTAGAGATCAGATGTCAAGATTGACAAACGGAATGGGACTGAAGCCCATAATGCATGAATCTTTGTAATGGTAACCCAACCTAGTTGACTGGAGATCCCAGAATCTTGGTTCAATGGGACAACTAAGTTATGAAGGTTCAGTTAGCACTTACTCATTCCGTCTGATTAAAGTGCTGTCTGCAGAGAATTATAGGGTAAGCTAAGGCTTTTAATGATGTCCTATATCTTGATGCGTCAAGTGGAGTATGGCAGAATACTCTTGATAGGAATCACCTATGTAAGTGTGAAGTGGGGCCGCTTCTATGAGAAAGTCTAGGAGGCAAGATTTCTCTAAAACACTTTCTGAAACCAGGTTGTTCATGGCCAAAACGAACACAACCATGAGAACCAAAAGGGTGTTAAAGGAAATATTGTGTGAGTATCGTTGTCTTGGTTCACAACAAAGGCTGACTAGTTCAAGACAACAAGTCACTATTTAGCCGAGTGAATCCGATGGTACATCACTATGAAAGGTTCAAAGCCAGAAGCTACCTCTTCTGATGCAATATTTTCTTGTCGGACTTCTCCTTAGAGTCTGCATATGCATTTGCATTAATTTCCATTCATGTGGGGGATTGTTGGAGAATTAAAGGTTTGGGTTTGGCCCATCGTTGGAGATTTAAAGATTGGGCTTTGGCCCATTAATGAGTGTTGTTAAACTTGGTTGAGCAACGTACTTTGAGCTTAATGAGTTTCCGATAATGAAATCGGAAACTGATGAATCCTTAATTATCTACGTAACGAGTAGTTAATGTTAGGATGTGGAATCACTCAATTATGGTATTGGGTGAATGTGAAATTAATGCTCAAAGTAGATGGAAAATGTTGAGGATGGATTACGTGTCATCCTTATGGAGGAATACCACATTGGATGTGTCCATGTGGCAGAAATACCTTCTGAGGACATCGATCGATGACTTCGATCGATCGATGTCACTTCGATCGATCGATGTCATCGATCGAAGTCGGACAGAGAGCTTCAGTCGATTCTGTCTTACATCGAACGATCACTTCGATCGATCGATGTCACTTAGATCGATCGATGTATCGATCGAAGTAGGACAGAAGGGGTTCGAAGTGATTCTGAGTACATCGATCGATCGGTGTGACATCGATCGATCGATGTCATCGATCGATGTCGGACAGCGTGCAGAATCTCTTCGGTTATGCAGTTTTGTTTCTAACTTGAAACAGACACTATCCTCCAGTTTAAAATAAGATCAATATGTTGTGATCTAACGGTGGCAGGGAAGGCAGCTTTGATCTAACGGCCGAGATTTAAACTGTCTTAACCGCTTAACCGAATGTGGTTTCCATCTAACGGTCCAGGTTTAAACCTGCAAATCAATCTTTAATCTAAAGGCTGAGATTAAACCTTCCTAATCTAGATAGGAGGTTTTAATCTAACGGCCTAAATCAAACTGCGGTTTTGATCCAACGGTCACGGTACATTGTTCTCCAACCGACTCCCCTATATAAAGAGGGCAAAGGGGTGCATTCATTCATAACGTTTTCCAAGCTTTCATAGCATACTAAGTTCGTAGCATCCGAGTCTTGCATATCGTCCGGGAGAAGTCAGGACATTTGAAGGTTCGAAGTAGTTCAAGTTCAGCAGTGCCGCTCAACTGAACAGATACCCGTTGTATCCTGGGAGACGATTGCTCACACCGGTTGGGCACAGTATACCGGAGCAATACGTCTTAAGGACAGAGTCCTCGACTCGCCCCGGGTTTGATTTATTTTATTTTGCTGTTTCATATGCACACATTGTACGACTGCGTCTTGGTACAGGATTGATTGTCTCCAACATTACTAAAACGGTTTTTTCCCACGTTATAATTGGGACTCATTCCATGTACTTATCATATATTCCTTCATGTATTTAACATGTATTCTATTCTATGTATTTACCATGTATCATATAAGTATAACTAAAACGATTTTCCTTCTCACGGTATAATTGTAACGTATTCCATGTACTTATCATACATTCTTTCATGTATTTATCATGTATTATATTCTATATATTTAGCATGTATCATACATAATGTATCTTCATTCAAGTATATTATGTATTATGTCATGTACAAAAAAAAAAATCACTTAAGCTCCAACTAGGTGGCGAGGTAAGGGGCAATTCAAGTTCGTTAAGTCCACTTGGAAAAGAAATGAGCTTTTCACTTTCTCACTACCCTATGACAAAGGCATCAGTTTTTAAAGGCAAAAAGTTCCCTGTATGGATCTGGCAAATGGCAATTGAGTAATTGAAGGTTTTTTTTTTTGAAATAAAAAAGTTTCCTGTATGAATCTGTCAAATGTACCTTTCTGGGCCTTTTGGCTAAAATCAAGTGTAGTATCTATTCTTATCAGTTTAATATCTGATACATACGCCAACGACTCACACGATATTAACTTAATTTTTTTAGAAAAAGGGACTGAATGGTAGCTTGATGTCTGAGCTTTAGTCTTGGTGTTGTACTACAGCCTTGGCCTAGGCAATTGAAGGTGTTGGTGTTTTTCGAACGAAACACGTTTTATTTTTATTTTTTTTTCAAATAAAAGAGTAAATTGTTAGTGAAGGAAAGACGATGGCCTAAATACATTTTCAACCTCTTCACCGTTTGAAATTACTATTTTGCATCTATAAACAGTTAAAAGAGAACAGTAATTTTCGTCCCTATAAACAGTCAAAAGACAACAACTATAAACTATTGCGATTGCTCTTTGTCCACCGACCAACTAGGTATTATTTTTTTTTCTTTTTTTTCTTTACTTTTTTTTTTTACTTTTTTTTAAGATGACCTTCCTTAATATTTCAAGCACAATATTAAAATACATTATCCCCACCCCCCACCCCCAAAGAAATACGGCTATTGTGATTAACTCCTGTTTTCTTTTTCTTTTTTCTTTGATGGCAAATGAGCTGCCCATTGCCCATTGTTAATTCTTGTTCTAGCCAATGAAGATCTTATCGTTTCTTCTAACACTTGGATCCTTAACGGTTGTAGTCAAAAGTTTAACTCTCTCTTAGCTATTGATCAACAAGATTTTGTTTGAGCCTTTATCCTTTCAAAAGTTAATCGTTTCCCAAGAAAGTTTGCATCTTATTGAACGACCACACCTCTAATCTTGGATATCACTTATAAGGTAGTTCAAACATTGATTGGATTCTAACTTTGATCTTCAAATAAACAAAGAAAGTACTCAAGTTGTTTTTGTTTTCTTTTTCTTTTTCTACTTTTTTTTTTATAAAATGACCTTCATTAATATTTCATGCACAATATTAATATATATTATTTTTACCCCAAAGAAATCCAACTATTGTGATTAACTCCTGTTTTCTTTTTCTTTTTTCTTTGATGGCAAATGAGCTGCCCATTGCCCATTGTTAATTCTTGTTCTAGCCAATGAAGATCTTATCGTTTCTTCTAACACTTGGATCCTTAACGGTTGTAGTCAAAAGTTTAACTCTCTCTTAGCTATTGATCAACAAGATTTTGTTTGAGCCTTTATCCTTTCAAAAGTTAATCGTTTCCCAAGAAAGTTTGCATCTTATTGAACGACCACACCTCTAATCTTGGATATCACTTATAAGGTAGTTCAAACATTGATTGGATTCTAACTTTGATCTTCAAATAAACAAAGAAAGTACTCAAGTTGTTTTTGTTTTCTTTTTCTTTTTCTACTTTTTTTTTTATAAAATGACCTTCATTAATATTTCATGCACAATATTAATATATATTATTTTTACCCCAAAGAAATCCAACTATTGTGATTAACTTCTGTTTTCATTTTTTGTGTGGCAAATGAGGTGCCCATTGCCCATTGTAAATTCTTGTTCTAACCAATGAAGATCTTAATAGCAAAAGAAAATATCTCTGCCCCTCCGCTTCAAACCCCCCCGCCCCCAAAAAAAAAAAAGAAAAAAGAAAAAAAAAGAGGAGGACAGAAAGGGGAAGCTCAAATACTATTAATGGCGATATATGAGGAGCCGTTGTCGTGTTGAGATGACATGAAATATATTCAACGTTTTCCTTGCTAGTCTTGAATAGGTTGGATTCGTCCCCAATACATAGCTCAATTGGTTCTGGACAGGAGTTTTCGAAATGGAGGTTAGGAGCCCCTTTCCAGCAAGTGCATAGTGTGGAAGCTTTTTGACATGTAGGCTTGCCTGCAGTGCTGAGGACTCCTTATACAGACTACTGTGTATATGACCAAGCTCCTGCTAGCGGGCCGTTGGGTACCTGATTTACATCCCTACACTACCTTTGAAACTGAATGTGACAGGACCCTTACTGGTTGGGGTTCAACCTTTCTTCGAATAGACTGGATTCTTAAAAATAGTAAAGAACCTAGGCTGGATTCCTTAAAATAGTAAAGAACCTAGGCTGGACAAAATGTATCAACCTCTAGTTATTAGTGGTGCAGAGGAATCAACATAAATCAGCTTCCCTGGCATTTCGTTGCAAAGTATTTTCAACAAAACAATCAATTCTCCCACACATTTCAAGTAATGCGTTTTCAAGAACACAAGAAACTCTGCCTTCTCCCTCCATTCACCCCAACATTTGCCCGTCCTCCACCCCTTGGACGGCGAAATGAACCCCACCATCCCAACACCGACGGCCTCCTCCACCGTCACCTCCTCCACAGCTACTTCTTATACATTTCAAGCTTTCCATGTCCTGGAGATAAGTCTTATATCTGCCCAGGACTTGGCTCAAGTCTCCAAATCCATGCGAACATATGCTGTGGCTTGGGTTCACCCCAACAACAAGCTTACCACTCGGGTGGATCAACAGGGGTACAACAATCCCACATGGAATGATCGATTTGCCTTTCGGGTTGATGATGAGTTGCTTTTTTCTGATCAATCTGCGGTCACGGTGGAGATTTATACGGTCTCTTGGTTTCGAGATGTCCTTGTTGGTACTGTTCGTGTTCTCATGAGTAATCTCATAACCCCATATGCCAAGAATAGCACAAGATTTGTGGCCCTTCAAATTCGCCGGCCCTCTGGCAATCCTCAGGGGAAACTTAACATGGGTGTTGCTCTAATGGATGCTTCCAAGAGGAGCATGCCAATATGTAGAGAAATCAATGGCTCAGTTACGGATTATCATGATGTATTACAGAAGAAAATGTCAAAAATGGGCTTAGAAGACCAAAATGGTGAGCTTTCTGCCCACCACATGTATGACAAAATTCAACTATGGAGATCATATAGTGTAGGCACATCTGATGTTAATGAAGAATTTCCGGCAAAAGCAGGCTCTGTATGTAATGGTTCAATGGTGAATGGTTCGATGTGCAATGGTTCAATGGTGAATGGCTCAGAGTTATGCTCCGATGTTGGTCCATCTGCCTCAATTGTGGCTGCAGAAATAGCGCAGAAGTCACAAAGTCGTCCACCAACTGCAGATAAACCAGAAAATATCTCGCAATCTAAACAAGAATTACTAGATAATCATGGCAACTCCATAGTGGAGGACCTCACAGTCGAGGAAGCTAAAGCAAAAGGGTTAACATCAAACGTGGCAAGGTGGAAAAAGGAGGTCTCAAATCGTGATGGAAATGATGAGACTTCAGAGGCAAAGGCTGCTGAATCCATCAGGAGACATTCACGGAGGCATTCTGATGGAGGGTTGTTTTCTTGTTTTGGAAACGCATACGGATTCGAGTTCACCATTGTCTGTGGAGCAAGCAACAGCGGTGGCAAACCAAAACACAGTAAATCTCAGAGGAGGAGACTAACCTCCAGTGAAGCAAACTCAGCTTAAGCCACAAGCATATTGAGTTTGTTTCAGTTGCATGTTCCTGCAGGCACCAGAAGAACAGTGTGATAATCAGTTTCTTTTTCCACTTTTGTTCTTGAAATTTATTGTTACTATCCAGTAACAAATCATGGAACTAATACTAATCATATTGTCTTTTGCATATGTAAAACTGATGGGCATATGTATTGCCTGTCCCTTGCATCAAAATCCAAACCAGAAAAGGTTACTACACAGATTAGCTCGAGATGACAGACAAATGCAACCCGGCAATTCTGATGGATGCCTTACTTGACGGGCAGTATGACTAGAGCAAATTATCTATTACAGCCGTGTTCTAGACGGTTCAAGAAATGGAAAAGAAATGATTATTCATTCATTTAAGAGAGACATTCAGTTCTTCCCTGAAAAAATGACTGGACTTGATAATTTCTCTCATTTTCTTAAATCATATACAAAATGAAATGAGCTGGAGAATGCAGGATTGATGTTCTTTTCTCTCTTTCCCACCCCCTCTCTTTTTCTTTTGATGGTTTTGTTTGTGTTACCACCTTAATTTTCATTTCTAACAGAGTCAACGACATGTTCTTCTTTGACTTTGGAATATGATAGAATAAAACAAAATTAGTCACTAAATTAGCTGTGTTTTTTATATTGTGAAGTAGCAGTTGATCGACACAGCCTGATCCAATTTTCATTATGGGTCATCGGAAAACAACCTCTGTGTGTTTCTAACATATGGGTACGGTTGCGTACATCCGATCCCCGTACCTCGCCATAAGCAGGAGTCTCTAACGCAATGGGGTAATGATGATGTTGTTGTTGTTGTTTGTGTTGCCCCCTTGTTTCCATTTCCAATGGAGTTAATGACACACTCTTCCTTGATTTTGAAATATGATGGAATAAAGTAATATGACTCATTAAATTGGCTGCGATTCTTATATTGCGAAGTAGCAGTTGATCGACACAGCTTGAAGCAATTTTCATTATGGGTCATCGGAAAACAATCTCTGTGCGTTTCTAACACATGGATATAGTTACGTACATCTTATTCTCCATACCTCGTCATAGGCGGGAACCTCTAAGGCAATGGAGTAATGATGTTGTTGTTTGTATTACCCCTGCCCATGGTTGTCAATAGAGAGAAAGCTGTACAATGCACACAGATGCTGTACAAGCATATCAAGCTATTATATATGCTGTACATATGCAGTTCTGATGTCGTCTTGCAACTCAATCTGTTTGACACATACACACGCAATAAGGAGAAAGCAAAACAAGATTTATCAGAAATCCAACTCTGTGATAGGACAAGCACATGGTCGACAAAATTGGTCCATATAGCTGGCCACATTTATACCCACCAATGACTGCATATGATGCACATTTGACAAACTTCCCTTCACATAGGAGTAAATATTAATGTTTCCATTTCCAATAGAGTCAAAGACACACTCTTCTTTGACTTTAGAATATGATGAAATAAAGCAAAATGACTCACTAAATTAGCTGCACTTGAATTAACAGTTGATCAACACAGCTTGATGCATTATTATAGGTCATCGGAAAACAATTTCTGTGTGTTTCTAACACATGTGTATGGTTGCGTACATTCGACCCTTATATCCCGACATAGACGAGAACCTCTAATGCAGTAGAGTAATTTTGATGATGTATAGGAGTAAATATTAAAGTAGAGTTTCCACGTACCATCTCAATCCTTATAATTTAGGTGGTAAAAGGAAGTCCTTCCTCTTTTTAGAGTCCTTACATTCAAAACAAAAGTATGCAAGTCAAACGCGACATTTCACTCATAAGCTCTCCTTTCAAATAGGCGTTCTAGATGCATTAGTCTCCTGCGTTGCGCAGGGTCTAAACAAGGACCATATCGCTTTACGATCTGATGTATGTAGCTTTATCCTACACTTTGTGTAAGATGCTGTTTCTACATCTAAAATTTGTGATTTATTGGGCACTTCTCTTGACAAACTAGTCAAACATACTCGTTGACCATTTTTTGAAGCATTGTCTTTTTATGCCCTCAACCTTTGCATTTGACAAGTAAACCAATTTCCTACAGTAACCATGCTGCACAAAATTTCCCTTTAAAACTTCCTCAATTGGTGACGCAAACGAGTGCTTGCTGAGGGCAACACCAAGCAATTTCAAAAACAAAAATCCAAAATGATTCATTATTTAAATAAATTTTTAAAAAAATTGATTTGCCAAATTGATCGACTAGTTAAATGGTCAAGACATTTGCAACAAGACACAAGACGTTCCAGTAAAAATTCATCATCATCAGTCATCAGTCGTACCCAGTATACCCAACGATCCAGTATATCCCGACGACAGCAAAAACTATCGCTAGGGTCTGGAGAGAGTAAGTGACAGATAAACAATACCCATGTCCCAAATGATAGTACAAATCTTATATTTGATAGGTTCATATTAAGTGTATAAATAACTCTCCTTACAAACAACTTAACTTTTTAGATGAGATGATAATTTACCACAATTTCAAGCAGGGGATCTTATGTTTGGATGTTCGGATGGTGCTCCATTTTCTGAAATATCACTAATGCCGCTGCTGTGGCTGAAAAAACGGTTTGTCCGAACATTTTGTGCGTCTAGCTGTACGAAGCCAAATGTTTCTATTTATAATGGAGTCAAGGACACACTTCTTTGACTTTGTAATATAATGGAATAAAGCAAAATAACTCACTAATTTGACTACATTTTCCACTTCTTATATTGTAAAATAGTAATTGATCGACACTGCAATTTTCATTATGGGTCATCGGCAAAACAACCTGTGTTTCTAACACATGGGTATGATTGCGTACATTCGACCATCCATACCCCGCCATAGACGAGAGCCTCTAAGACAATGGGGTAATGTTGTTGTTGTGGTGGCTGTAGGAAGCCAAAACTAGCACAGTTCCAGTAGATTTCGGAAGCGTAACCAACTCTGATCCAGTATGACTCAGAACAGGGACACATGAAGCATTGAAACCATTCTTAGAGGAAGCTTGGCCAGGAGCAAACGTTACAACGATAACATTACCTACTGCCTTAGAGGCTCTCGCTTATGGTGTGGTATGGAGAGGTCGGATGTACACAACCATACTCATGTGTTAGAAACACACAGAGGTTGTTTCCCGATGACCCATAATGATGCGTCAAGCTATGTCGATCAACTGCTACTTCACAATATAAAAAACACAGTCAATTTAGTGAATCATTTTGTTTTATTCCATCATATTCCAAAGTCAAGGAAGAGTGTGTTCTTGACTCCATTGGAAATGGAAACGCAAGGAGCAAACATTCTAACCCCAAAATCTAAGAAGAAAAACATGAGCATTCAACTAGGAAAGGGGACTACATGTGAACCAGAAACATTCTCATCGGAGCTTTGCCTACAGGTCCACTGTGTCAAAGTATCCACTCCAGAAGTACAATAAAAATGGATAATGGCTGCAGGCACTTGAGCAAAAGGGCCAAGTTTCTTTCATTTAGTATTACAAAATCAGTACAGGAAATGTTCATTTCTACATTTACATGTTATAAGCTATGGAATTAATAATGATTATAAATACAAGGCCATAAAAATATAGTTTACCACACTGTCTCTTGTAAAACCCAGTGGAGTGGGTGGTCGGGGCCCTCTATACTATAAGCACAACAGACCAATTTGAGGTGACCAAAAATGTCGGAGTGATCAAACCGCTGGTAAGCCGTTAACCGCCCGTATTCTTGTTGAGGTCCTCCCAGCTGATCTCATGAGCGCATTCCCCACATACTGTGGTGCAGCCCACTTTTGTTCCTTGACTTCTAAGTGTGAGTAAATGGGAAAGGTTCGTGCACTTTCTGAGAACTGTATGCCTTGTGCGCCTAGAGTAAGTTGGAAAATAACCGTCCTTGGTAACATGGGGATCTTCTTTGACATGCATAGGCTTTTGATCCAATGCTGTCTCATAAGATTGTTTTTGCTGCAGCATAACATTAGTTGCATCTGCAGAAATCTGGAGATGATCGTATTGGTCAGGTGAAACTCGCTTGACCTCTTCCCATTCAAACGTTCTCCTGTACACTTCCCAAGCCATCTCCTGTTCCTCTTTTGAAAGTTTTTCCTCTTCGTTCTCTTGTAGAAGTGTTTCATGTTCATGATAATTTGCAATCCAACTGTATGTAGCATAAAGTTATTAATCACTCCCAAATTCCAAGAGGCACACATTATTAGTTAATTGCTTCAGGTGCTTGCGTAAAACTGCACATTCTTGACAAAACTAACTCATCGATAAAATACTTGGCTTAAAGCTAGTGATATTGCATGGATGACTAAGCAAACGATTGACTCTAAGTTGACGGTGATGCAGACTGACAAATCCTACGGAAGAAAAGCGCTATAATTTGTGAGTATTCATATAAGTAAACGAGGCATACGTCCTCAATAGATGCAGAAATTCAACAGAGAGACCAGAAGGCATAGAAAAAGATCCAATGAGAAGTTTCGACACGATAAGGACTATCATCAACAAAGCCACACTCAATCTCTGTGTTCTTCCCTAATCTCTCCACACACACACACACCCCTTCTTACTTTCTTTGATATAATATTGTTTTTACGGTACAAGAAAGTCGCAGATGGACAGAGTAAATGCAAATAATGAATGGCATACAAAAGTTCAGAAATACATTCTGATTTAATTGCATCCCCTGAATACAAGCCCTAGTTTTAGGCACAGAAACATGAATGGCATATAAAAGCTCAGAAATAAATTGGGAATGAACTGGATGCTGATAAGAATCAGAAGAGCAGTGATGAAGGCGGATTCCATTTGAAAATAAAGGCTACTAGAAGATGTTCAAGGAGACTTTCCTCTTAAAAAAAAGGCGAGGAAGAGATGAAAATTCTTAGCCCAACAAAGAAAGGGAGGACAAAAAAGAGAAAAGCCCCGTACACAGATTATCTGATGTTGGACAAGCCAAAGGAGAATGGTACCAACTTAAGGTGGTAAACTGGAGCTCGCAGGAGACTTCAAAGATGGAAGCTAATTGACTCTTATTGATAGGTAGTGATTAGGATGTCGGAAAGATCTTTGCAAAATTTCTGTGATCCAGGTATCCACATCTAACTGAATAAAAGCACTTTCGCCTAATTTGGTAAGCTAAATATCCTTAATGTAGCGGTTTGCTATAAACATAACTGCACAAAAACAAAGGGAAAAAAGAAAAGAAAAAAGAATAGGAAAAAAACATATTACCAAGAAAAACACACACATACACAGAACGAAAACAACAAAACGAGAAGGCAAACATACTGATGGAAGTCTCTAGCACCCAAAGTAGTATGAAGTTGTAGAACAACCAGAAACAAAAGAGAAAAACGCACATCAGAAAATATCAAATAAATTGAAAATAATGGCAATTTCTTATGCAGATCATCGTTGAAACTGTTGAGAGTATTAGGCCACATACCTTGGCTGATGCGTTTTTACCAAGTTCTGCATTAATGGATCAGAAGATGTACTGACAGGAGGAAGAAGCACATTCTGGTTAGCATTTCCCCCAAAGCGACTACTCAGGTTCAAACCAGGAGCATCACCTTCTTCCCGACCATTTGGGGGTAAGAAATCCGTGTTGTCTTCATCACCAAATTCGAAGAGATGCAACATTTCCTCTTTGGATATAGTTCTATGCACTTGTTGCCTATCTACCACCCTTGCTGCAAGTCCTTCCTTCGTCACCTATTAAAGTACGATTTTCATTTTAGCTTCATGCAAAAGCGTAGGGGTGTTAACACACTATTAGTTTGATTTTATTGACCTGCCGCTTATAGATTTTTTCCTCCATCGATCCATGAGCCAGTAACCTGTAAGCAAATACGGGCTTTGTCTGGCCATACCTGTAATATCAGCAGCAATATTAGACATCTCATATGCAATGAATCAGGGATATGTTTAGCATAACCCACCTCCAAACTCGATATATAGCTTGAAGATCATAGGTTGGGTTCCATGAGCCATCAATAATTATCACCCGGTTAGCAGCATGAAGATTAATACCCAAAGATCCAGCTTTTGTTGATATTAAAGCACACTTTACTCTTCTATTTGATACATCATTAAACCTCTCAACCATTCTTTGCCTTTCGGAGGCCACAGTTCTCCCATCTAACCTATTCCACCAGTCAAAAAGATTTCCAATTAGTTGTAGTACAACTGCAATAGAAGCACTTCACCAATTTTACAAACGATGTAAGTTCTGTAATAGTAGTACAACTGCACTAGAAGTACTTCACCAATTTTACTTACAACACCCCCCCCCCCCCCCCCCCCCAAAAAAAAAAAAAAAAAAAAAACCCCAACCACCACAGACAGAGAGAGAGAGAGAGGGGAAGCAAAAGATAATGAGAAATGTCTGACCAATGCATAACGAGTTCATAGGAGATGCCGTTTACATTCTTCTAATTTTCTATTTCTTAAGTAATGCATCCATTCATTAAGGAAAGACTGCAAAAACTCAGCCGGCAGAACCAACTAAATCATTGATATGGCAATGTAATCCAGAAACAGTAGAAGGTCATCTAAAATTATTTCCACGCATTCTAACAATCAATGAAGCTACATATACATGTAAAAGGAAAAACAGAAAATAAAATATACATACTGCAGCCAGAGTCTAGAGAACAACAAGACTCAAGCCTTTTTCCCACTACATGGGATTGACTATATAGATCAATCATTTCTTGAGCCTTAATTTTTTTTTCCTTTTGAGTCGTAGCCTAAATTCTACCTTCTTTGCGTATCTCCTGATATCTAATACATAACATGCGCCTTTAGAATACGTCTCTTTGAAAAATATCATATTATCTCAACCATGATTCAAGCCTAATTACCTAAAATTCTCACTTAAACCTTATACCATCTTCATGACATCGTCTATATGAATCAACTGTCTTCACTATGCTTTATCACTGACCATATGCTCTCCAATTGTCATATGAGTCATATTCTTTCTTATTGTCTCTCTCCATGTCTTCTTTGGTCTCTCTGTCCCACGTTTAACATGCACCTCATTCCTTGTCTCGCACCGTCTAACAGGTGCATTTGCAGGAACGTTTAACATGCACCTCATTCCTTGTCTTGCACCGTCTAACAGGTTTTGCAGGATGCCTTTGCAAATGTCTGTATTATCTTGACCTTGACTCCCTCATCTTCTCATCTATAAGAGCCACACCAACATTTCTCCTTATATGTTCATTTTTTATTTTATTATTCCTTGTATATCCACACATTCATCTTAACATTCTCATCTCCGTCACTCTCATCTTTTGTTCATGTTCATAATTGACTGGCCAACTCTCGGACCCGTATAACAGTACATGTCTTATTGTCGTCCTGTAAAACTTTTCTATAAGCTTTGAAGGTACTTTCTTATCAACGAAGACCTGACACACTTCTCCACTTTAACCACCCTGCATGTACCCCTATCATTCACATCCTTGTCAATTTCTCCATCTTTCTAGTATAGATCCGAAATACCTAAAACCCTAATTCAGGTCTTGGTCTCCCAATTTACAAAAGGTTCCAAGACCATTCTTTTGTTGCTAAAATTAAATTTCATATACTTTGTCTCCTTTCGACTCAGTTTGAAGTCATTTTTCTCTATCTCTCGCCAATATTCCAGCTAAGCATTGACTCCTTCTCTAGTCTCATCCACCAGGACAATGTCATATGCAAATAATAATGTTTCACCGAATTGTCTTGAATGTGTCGAGTGAGCTTATATCATGTCTTTTCCAAGCCAATGAATAGCCTCCATTGTTGACCTTTCCGGCATAAATACATATTGATTTCAGATACACTAATCTCTTTGCAAAGTCTTTTCTCAGTCACTCGCTCCCAGAGCTTTATTGTATGGCTCATTAACTTAATTCCTCTATCATTTACACGATCTTGAATATCTCTTTTGTTTTAATACAGAGGTACTAAAGTGTTTTTCCTCCACTGGTTAGAAATCTTTCCGGTCTTGGGATAGTTTCTGTTCTTGCGGATGAAAAAGTGGAGAATTGCTCTCCAAACTTTATAGACTTCTTGTCAACCCTCTTTAATTTAACATGCAGAAAGAGCAAGCTAAGTTAGTCTTAGCCTTCACAGTGGCAGGAAAAATGATAGGATACCATTCTGGTAAAATAAATAGAACTACAGACATAATTAATATTGATATAAACTTGGAAAGAAAGCTGGTCGCACATGTGCCATTTGTGTGTCTAAATTCACCTTTCATGTTTCATAAAGAGAAATTAAGGCCTGTGTCAAGATGGAAACTATTAAAGAAACTCTCCCACCTCTCCCCTCTTTCATGCGTGATCTGCCTTCCTGTGAACTTCTACAGAAAAAAGTAAACTGACTAGACCTCCTGACAGGCCTTCTCTGTCAAATATGTTTTTTCTTGAAGCACCAAGAATGCAATGTCTGCAGTTGCAACACCGTCGCTGGTTCAATTAAGTGGTACTTGTGCTTTTAGATTTGACCACAGGGATTGAGTCCGGAGATCTATCGAGTAGGTAGTCTCAAACAGGTGGCTAGTTGTCATGGCTTGAGAGAAGGTGCTACTAAAAGGGTCTTAATATATGGAAGATATGGATCAGAAGGGCAGTGGGCTTATCGTTGCAACATTAATTCTAAAAAGCAAAGGCCTTTTTTTCCCATCCAATAATATTCAGAAAATCAATTCATACAGGTCTTCATATACTCAAAGAATTAAAGGGGAAACAAACTCAAAAATAACTTTCTCAGAAGAAATCGCCAGATAACTCTCACAAAATACTGTCCCTACGAACTCTAGTATTGCCGTAGCAAACTAAAAGAAAAATGAGAGTGTTTCCAACTTCAAAACATTACCAACACTATATTTGTTATACATCTACTTAGTCTCTCCCCTCTACAAACAGCAGCCCGTTGATCTGAAAACTTGAAGATCAAAGACTAGCCCTCACAATAATGATATAGAGTGAAAGACATTGTACCAAATTCTAAGATTAAGGTTTATAAAAAGTGTAGAAATGATACCATACCTATACCAGTCCTTTCCTCGTTTCCAAAGCTTCTGTAAGTTACTTCCGCAAGGTAATTTCGAAAGATAATTCTCAATCAGATCTAAAGTCAGTAAACTCTGGCTAAACACCAACGCCTTGTCACCAACTAGGGAGCACTTCGTCAGTATATCAAGTAGAAGGACCATTTTACCACTATGTTCTACCTCCTTGAAGTCATTCTCCTGTAGATAGTCTCGCCACCAATTCTGGAAAAGATGAACAAGTGCAAATACGTTTCAACAATTGAAAACAACAAATATTAACAGAAGGTTATAATCATATAAAGACAAGTATAACCTCATGGAGATAGCTGTTATACTTTTTTCTGCCCTCCAATTCAAACTTATGTCCTAGCTTCTCTGAGAAAATGAAACAAATGCATGTGAAACATTAATCAATAAAAGATGAGAGAGAAACCAGTCTTCAGGTCAAGTAAACATTAAATAGGAAACCAAAAAGGAAAAAAGAAAGAGAAAAAAACCACCACAACGTCAGAATAGACACGGATAGATAAAAAACTGCAACCAGAAAAAAAGTAAGTAGGTCTAAGCTTAAGGAGAGCAATGCAATTGAAAGAGGCCTCATATATCCAGTAACTACAGAAGTCCTGCTCTCTAACCATGAGTTCCACTTGGCTACACACCTATTTGCTTGTATGCATGTACTTCCTAATGACGTATTGTTTGGTAGTGGAATTTATTCCCCTAATGTTCCAGGAACATGAATTAATCATAAGATCAGAAGCTACCTTCCTTTCCCTTCTTTTGGAATTTATTCCCCTAATGTTCCAGGAACATGAATTAATCATAAGATCAGAAGCTACCTTCCTTTCCCTTCTTTTGGAATTTAGTCCCCTAATGTTCTGGAACATGAATTAATCATGAGATCAGAAGCTCCCTTCCTTTCCCTTCTTTTCAACTATCTCACCATCAGGCTCCCATTTGTTCCATCTGTTTGTATTTTTCCTGACATATCCTCATGCACTTCATCAGCAATTCCAGTGCCATATTATTGCTTCCAGTAGCTTCCTTCCTTCCGTAGGGCCTTAAACTTGTTTGGTAATATGACGACTTTGTTACCATGGGGTGGTTTCGGTCTGGCTGAAAAGTTCTTTTCCTTCGCTCTTGGCAACAAGCTCCTCACACCTCTAGTTCCTTCTCTTCTTAGCGGGGTTGGTTATTCATATCATTCCTTCCTTCCGTAGCCTTTGCTATGCCAGCGCCTCTTTCTGCCCAGATCCATTTATCTCCTTCCCCGGCTCTTTGGTTCTAGCATGAGTTACTAGTATGACCAAAGATGCAGCACTGGAACATAGCGGCGAAAACCCATTTATACTCTAACCTGTATCATTTTGTTATGTATCTGATCAGGGTTTGCTCCAACAATGTTTGTTTCAAGAAATCTGGTGGAGCTCCATTTTATATTAGCCAGTCTATTTAATGAGCATAGCTGGACGCTCTGCGCAGTATTTGCCCCATAACCGTTGACTTCCACTTTTAGGGGGATGATGCTACCTCCTTCAAATTAACGGTCACTGTTCTCTTACCATCTCACCTACTGCTGCTTGATATATTCCAAAGGGCCATCTAGTGGTAAACTGTTCCTCCGCTACAATATTTGCCCAGGCAAATTTTTGGGCCGCTGACAATAACATTTCTGCCCAGACAACCATCAGACACCACATCAAAGAGATTTGTCCTAGATGGCCAGAACAACCATCGCCAGGCAGGAACTAAGCTTCTATCCACGGAATAGCTGGCGAAGGTACCCCCCCTGTGTTGGTGGAAGGAGGGGTAAGGCTTAGGGGCCCCAAAGGCGGAAGTCCTTTTTTTTTTTTTTTTGCAAATTAAGAGAGGGAGAGAACTTTACAGAGAGAGGAGTGTTGTATCCATAATGTAACATAAATTAATTTCACTAATAGTAACCTATAAACTATATATTGTCAGTAACTAATCTCTCTTAGGAGTACTACTTACATCTCGCCTTATGTCCCCACCAGTGAAAGGCAGGAAAAAGAAAAAGAGAAAAAGGGTTCATATTTCTTTATGCACTCAATAAAATAAAATGCACACCTGAAGAGTCAGAAAAGATTTAAAAGGGAAAATTTTCCAAAACGCAACCGCTATATTTGCTTCCATGTTCAAATCACCTTTTTCTGACTACTTTGCCAGTTTGAAAAGTATACACACAAAGATGGGAGGTAACGTATTTTAGCCTACAAGAACGGAAACATATTAGATGAGCACAAGCAGAATAGCGAGGCGTGTTTAGGATAAAATTTAATAAGCAAGCAATTTATGCATATGACTTATCTTGTACTGCCCACATGATTTACACCACCACCACCACCACCCCAAAAAAAAAAGAAAGAAAAAGAAACAAACAGTCACTTGACACGCATGTTCAAACAATGAGCTAAATACAGTCCTCTTTGCACAATCTAAATGAGAAGTACCTTCAGAAATGACATTATAATCGACATTCTCATCACTTGAGCCATAATCAGCAAGAAAATTTTCAACAGGCTCTTCACGTTTCCCACAGTTTTCTCTCATTAACTGCAAAGTTCCAGGATGGTTCCATATCTGCAAACAACGATGGGCAGACAACAGAGAGAGAGGGGGGATTAGAGATAAAGAACTTAACCAAAAAAAAAAAAAGAGAGAGAGAGAGAACCAGATGCAGGTGGCCAAAAAGATTATCTTGAACAGTTTAGCACAAGGAACCCTCACCAGATAAAAGATTTAACTTTTAGCAGATAAACTTTTGGAAGGGGAATACCACTAGTAATTGGCTAAAGGACATATATGGCCACTACATATGGGACACTCCAGGCAAAAATGACACTAAAGTCACCATCCCACAGCTGTAATAAGATAGAACAGTTACAAAATGTCATAGTCAAGACATTAATGAGACGCTTTTCATCATTAATTAACATATGTATGTTAGGGGAGGGGGGGGGGGGGGGGGGAGTAACCATGATCACAACAGGCAGCACATACCTAAGGGTTTGATGACATCAATCAGTAATAAAAAAAGGATGCCGCATTTCTGAAAATAGAGAACAGTGCCATTTTTCTGCTAAGGCTGGAAGTAGTAGAGGAACAGTGAAATCTATAATCTCCTCCAGAGTATTATCTATAAACAGAGAACCAGCAGATAGACCAAGTCTGCTCCAAAAATAATCTGAATGGATTACCTTAAATACTCCCAGAGAATTCCTGCAAAATGAGGTACGCCCATATAGACAAAAATCATACCTATCAACCCATCTACGGATATCCCATTGAGACAATAAATCCACCAATGAACTTTACAAGCATTTCATCTTCTCTCCCAACAGAAATCCCACACATAAAGTCACAACCATGACCATTTACTTGTTACTCAATTATTGCAAAAAAACAAAGAATTATTCACAGCACAGCTTGCTCACAGAAAATTCTCATGAACAGAGTACAGGTCAGAAAAGTTCACAAAATAAATCTACGAAAGAAACTCTGAAGTGCACCTGAAGTAAGGCCTGGTACCCAGCAAAAAATGACCGCTTCCTCATCTTTTCACCATAAACCTTTCCTTCTGTGAAACCATGCACATCAAGAAACTTCTTATACAACTTTCTTTGAAGAGGAGAAAGCTTCACTGCTATGACAAATACAGTCTTCGGGGGTAAATCTTTTTTCACAACATTCATGTCGACTCTCTGAACAAATCCCTTCAATTGCTCATAAAGAATATGAGATCTTTGGTTCATAATCTTAACATCCTCAGAAGTAGAATTGGTATGTTGACCATTTTCAATAGGATTCTGAAAGCTGGACATAAGGAGAAAGGCAAAGGAGTAAGCAAACATAAAACAGAAAAGGTAAAACTCCAGTCTCGACAAATCAAGTGCCTAAAACAGAACTGATTTTCAGCTTCTTACCGATTCCTAAACTCGTGGCTGCTACCAAGGAATCCTTCTCTTACAAAATCAACCATCTGAAACAAGGAAAAACAACAGATTGAGCAAAATAAGTTATTAGATACTTAGCCAGATCAGATGCTTCAGATCATTACACAATAATACTCCATGAGATTGTTTTGAAGAGGTGATCCAGTCAATGCAATCCTTCTCTGGCATTTCACCTGCTTCAGAGCTTGGGTAATATCAGCCCTAGTGTTCTTGATCATGTGAGCTTCATCACAAACGAGTATATCTGGGCCATCCTATAGTTCATTTGACTTTTTCTTGTCAATTCCAAGGGGAATAAACCAGAGAGAGAGATAAATAAGAGAACCAAGAAATGAAAAAAAAAAGAAGAAAGAAAAAAGGGATAGGCTAAATCAACCCCTAAAAATGCTAATCCACACCTTCAACAACACTTTGAACCTTTTCCCGCTATGTAGGATCGGCTATTCCACACCTTTCCTTAGGATAAATTTGCAACTTCATGTTTACAAATAATTAAGAAAAAAGATAAAATTTCAATTCATCTTCTTCAACTTTTTCTCAGTTCATCTATGGAAACTGCAATGTTCTTCACTGCAAGAATTGCTCGATCATCGATGAGGATAATATCTCCCAAGCAATTTTGCAATTTGAGGTTCAAAGATGCAAGCTTTCAACAAACCCAGTTCGGATTTCGATGGCCATCATCCCAAATTTAAAATTATGGTTCAACCGGTATGTATTTGCTTCTCCCTTGAACTCCTCCCCTGTTTTCCTTGTAATTTTAATCATTTCAACTATTCCTTGACATAACTATCATCCTTCCGGATTCACCTCAGCATCCCCACTCTCGATTGTCGGCATCTTATTTTTGAAGCCTTCTGGACGTCTCGTCACAAGACTCCAATTTCTCTCCCTCCCTCTCCCTTTACAGAAACCAGTAAAATTATAGCAAATCATGAGTAAATAGCTGCCTTGTGGAGAGAGCACCGCGGTTGGTGGTGGAATCGCCGCTGTAGATCGCTGGGATGGAACTCAGCGGTGGTGTTCGAGGAAAAACTTTGTCGAATCTTGGTTGGAAGACTTGGAACGGGGTGGTGTGATTTCTGACGCTATGGTGGTTGGGCTTCTGCCCCACGATTGTGAGTGGATTTACGACTGAGATAGAGGAGGATTGAGTGGTGCGGTATTAAGAGGAAAAAGGGGGTCGTCGAAGTCGAAGTTGCTGCCTCCAGTGCAGAGGAGATCCCAGCTGTCGCTTCGCCGCTGAAGATCACCAGAATATCAAAAGATCCAAGAGCAAAGCGTGGTACAAAAACTTAGGGGTGAAAGGTTTGAAAGGCTATGTGGTGTTATTTTGTGGCTAGGGGTGGTAAAGAGGTGGCACACTGTCAGCCAACAAGTACACGGGCGATTTTCAGATTTGGTGAGGTGAAACTTTTACCTTCAAAAATTATACAAGTTTTTTTTAAAAACAAAAATAATACTAGTTAAAGTTACAAAATTGGCCTTATGAAGGTGTGGGTAAGCATTTCTAGGTGATTTAGGCCCTCCCAAGAAAGAGAATAAAACGATGAGGAAAACAGCAACGATGCCCGAAAAAGAAAAACCACCATAATGTAAGTTGCTTACATAAAAGCAAAACGGAAGCTGGTCAGGAGATGAACACCTTATAAATATACACACAAAGACAAATGCAGGACAAGATACGACACATCAAAAAGCCAGTATCTTCCAGCAAGGCAATCAGGTCAGCAAAATAAGAGCAAAGAGCAATGGGACAATTAAGAGAAACTTGTCCTGCAAAAATTTTAAGCTATTTACACTTTCACATGACATCCATTAAGTAATTGGAAGCTCATACATATGTCTGAAACGGTACAAAGGAATCCAAGTCAGCAAAGATGTGGAAATCATAAGAGATCTTCTATCTTTAAACATGAGAACCATTGAAAATGCCAAGAAGTGACATCTGCAAAAGCATTGCCTAATTATAGATACAGTGCTCCTATAGGTTGAAAACGGTGAAAACACGGGAAAAATACATGCCCACTACCACAATCATATCCCTTAGCCCAAGACTTCTGAAGGAGCTGTAGATGAAAGAAAACCTCGCAACCAAATTGGCCCTCAACAAATCAAACAAAAGTACTCAACAAACTAGACATATTTTCACAAATGAATGAATTTCAGAAGTAATGGAAGTAGAACCACATTGGAGCACAAACCAAACCATTCTCAAGAGTTCTGATAAATTAACAGAAATGCCAGCAAATACAATTTCGTAATTCAATCTGACCTTGGGCTCACAAAAAGTTTATTTAATAACAGAAACGCAACCTGGAGTGCAACAGAGATTTCTCTTGCCGTGTTGCGATCTTTTATGTGCTTCCCAAAAGATAAATTTCTGAAGGCAGTGTAACCCATTAAGAAAACACCTCCTTTGAACTTCCACTTAGCAAGCAACTCAGCTCTTCTCTCCCTTTTAACGAGTATCCGACAATAATCGTCAGGCAAATAACAAGAATGAAGAAAATTCAAAACACAGAGATAATATTTCAAATTAAAAGAGCTTCGAAAGGTAAATTAAACATACAGAAAAGTAGGAAAGCAGAATGAAGCCAGCTTACAATAACACAAGGAAAAGGCATAATCAAGAGCCACCAAAAACTTGCAGAAAATATCCAATTAAACAGAAGAATCCCCAGGAAACATCCATATAAACACTATTTTTTACAAGAATACTGCATTTATATCAAATGATCCCAATAAAAAACAATTCACAGTCATAACACCAACTACCATGGAATAGGAGATGAGAAAAGAGATTTCACTATCAAGACTTAAATTATCAAATCTTACGAACCAGCTAGCATAATTACATTCTTCATAAAGATAGCTAGCAGTTGCCCTTTGTAACTTTAAAAGACTGGTCCCTTCCACCCAATTTTGCTTAGTTTCCGCAGGAACTAAGTCCAAGTGTGAGTTAGCTAGTCCATATAACTGGTAAGACGCAGGGACTTTCATCTTTTCACAATTTGAGAAGGTAAAATTGATAAGCTTTGTCCAAACTGGAATAGGCAAAGGCTACATTAGAAAATCTGAATTCCAAAAGGGAACTAGCAACCACTGTTTGCGGCTTATGGCAGGAACGGAACCTGAGGTTTCACCAACAGAAGAGCAAGGATGTGGCCTGGAAAACACAGGAAATCCTACTGAACATAAGACTCTTTGTATGTTCCTGGCCAGGTTCAGGAAGGGAAATGTTACTTCGGAAATAGCTCCAAACTGTGGTTTTGATCACCTTGCATCCAGCAAATACTGTGCAGGATTTTTCGTCTTCTTTGACATAGCTTGGTTTCTGGTAATATAGGAAAGCTTATCTTAAGCCTCGCACTTGTAATTTCTGTTTCAACCTGAAATTTAACTTATAAAAGAAAATAATACTTCATAAATCCAGATATTTTGATTTTGTATACAAGATTTCCCATCTTAGTATTTTATAGAGGAAATCTTCACAAAACCCTAGGTCTAAATTGCCAAAAGGAAAAAAAAAGGAAACCCAAGGTGACATAAGGCTAAGGAAAGGAATATGAATCCCTCTCTAAGGATATGAACTTGACGCACTGCTACGAATATGAAAACAAACCAAATCTTTCTATCTTAATGGGCCTGTTCAATACGGTAGAGAATTGGAGAAAAAATAAGATAAACTTCCTTTGATGGTTCAGAAACCAAGGAATTCATATGCGTTAAAAGCAAGTTTGGGAGATGCAATATCTCTCCCCCCCCCCCCCCCCTCTCTTATAAGTCAGACAAAAAGCCTAGAACATTTCTTTCCTTTCACAAACTTGTTGACTTTTTGCCTCAGTCAGAGAATGCTAAAGTACACGCACTGAGGTACAATTTAAGCACAAAGTTTGAAATGGAAAAGTGAGCGAAGTATTGTGCGCATCTAAAAAATAGAGATCATTCCACAGGAAGGCCACAAAATCTGCAATCTCGAGAGATCTGAATGTCCAGCAGTGAACCATGATTAAAGAAAATCTGAAAGCAGGACGTCCGGATGGATCTTGGTGGATACCTTTACTCCTTTGTAAATAGCCTTGGCTATATCGCTGCTCTTATCCTTCAAATAAATTTCTCATTCGTAAAAAAGAAAAGAAAAAACTGCAAAAAAAGGAAAGCAGCTAATGAAACTGCTAGGATACAGTGACTGTAAATTAATGTTTTAGAAAGGAAGTTGAAATAGCGCCGATAAATTATCGAGAGTGTTTATTCATGTGCAGAAGGCATTGAAATGCACTATGATTTACGCCATCGATGAGATTAATCATGTACTAAGTGAAGTGGAATGTATGAAAGGAAATGTGAAAAGAGATCATACGGGTTTTGCATTCAGAAGTACATCGTACAGAACAGGGAGGGCAAAGAAAGAAAAGGGGAAGAGAGAGAGGGGGGGAGGGGGGGATCACAAAGCCTACACCTAGGCTAACGTGGTAGAGTTGCAAAACAGTGCCTTTAAACTCAAAGAAAAGCCAATGCAACTTCTTTCTATGACGGATGGACCAACAGCCGGGCAAAAGAGATCTATCTATCAGGTCTTCCGTGAGGTAAGGTAATTCTAGAATGGTCAAAAACCTATATAAGATCTATGGTTTAAATTATGAGCACATCGTTGTCTAGAAAGTAGGCAATGAGTATGGAAATGTGTCGGGGCATGCATGCCCGACTCTTTTTTTCTTTATAATTACGGTACTGATGCAACAGGTATATTATCAGCGAGTAACCATGAAGCAAGGTGTGCATCAAAGGCATGCAGTTGGTTTGGTGTTTCCACACTACAAAAGGCTGCAGGACAGCCAGGCAGTTAATGCACCCGAAATCTGCAGTCGGTGCCCCTAGACCCAAATTAACTCGATCACATAATTATGCACTAAAAATTCCCACATACTGAAATATTATAAATTACTAACGTCCTTTAAAATTTAATTTTCACTAACAAGTAGACCTTGGTTTATTCTGAAAGCACACACATTAGTATCCTCTAAGAAATCAAAATAAATAAGAGCCTAGTACAATTCAAAAGAATCTACAAGGAAAAACACAAATTTTCTTGCAGCGAAAATGCTAACTTGAAGGTTGCAGGAAAGAGGCAAAATGTGCAAAGCCCAGGAGTCCATTATTGCAACAAGGGAACCACTGATGATGCACTAAAGAAAGGTTTTTTTTCCCCGGAGAAGACAAACCTTGGAACATCTTCAAGCATGAAGACCTTGAGAGGCTTTAGTTCAGATGGCCTCCATTTGATAAACTCCGTTCTCCAGTAATGCAGAACGCTTACTGGTGTAACTATGAGAGCAGTTCGCAATCCCAAATCCACATTTCTCATAGCTGTATAGAGAAATGCAATGACCTGTCCAACAAATATGAAAACGCCATTTGTGAGAGTTTACACACTAACGCACCCCATAATCCAAAAGGGATATATGAGTGCATGCATTATGCGTATGTACAAAGAATTCCTCTACATCCCAGGCCCAAGAAAAGGACTCTGGCGTTGAGCAAATAAACATAAACGCAAAAAATTACATCCATGCCACAGGAAATTAGTTTTAAAACAACAGGCCTTCTCAAGTGTAGCTTCAGTGTCCGAACATCGTGATTAAATAACAAAAGAAACATCAAAAATTATCAGACAAATTTTGCATAAGACTGGTGGTAACAGGATATGTTTTGCAAAGATCTTTTACGTAAGCAGAATGCAGTACTCTTCTGCCAAAACATTTAGCCTTGATTTTCAAGTGATAACTTTTAACTGAACCTTGTCACATGATAGACTAATTTTCATATCTTTGAAGACTAAGAACAAGACAATGCCCTACTTGTTTATGACATAAAAATCCCTAAATTACTCAGAGAGAGAGAGAGAGAGAGAGAGAGAGAGAGAGAGAGAGAGAGAGAGAGAGAGAGAGAGAGAGCCAAAACTTATGAAGAACAGCATGCTTAGACAAAGGTAAGGGAGGGAGATGGAGTAAACGAGTTCACATGCTCATCACAAGAACCAAAACTTATGAAGAACAGCATGCTTAGATAAAGGTAAGGGAGGGAGATGGATAAACCGAGTTCACATGCTCATCACAAGAAGAAGAAAGCCAAGAAGTTGTTGTAAAAATACACACTAAAATACACTTGTATACACACACACATGTACACACTCAATACACAGATTATACACACGTACATACATATAAAATACCATGTCATAGGATCAGTTTTAGGGAATAAGTCACATTTTGGTGACTGGATCAATATGGTCGTTATTATAGCCGTTGACTGTCTGCGTCAACTGGGCTAGTTTAGGCTATGTTATGATCCTCTATTTAAAGGGATCATTTGTATATTCAAAGGCTAACTTGATGAATAAAATACCTTCAAGTTTCTATAGAAGTTCATAGATTTTTAGATGAGAAAGCTGCACCAGGAAATGGTTTTTTCCTGCAGTTTTTATTTTCTCTGCAGAAAAAGGAAAAAAAAAAAGAGGGGGGGGGGGGGGGGGGAGGGTTCTGCGGGGGATTTCAATCCTCCCAGTAGCCATATCCATGCAAACATTTTGCCACACATGACATTCAACGATCCACTACACTGAATCTCTTGTAGAGAACCAACTTTCTTGAACTTGTGGCTGCAAAATGAACCGCCCTAACTGCCACCTGGCAGCATACTCCGCATGCTGCAGTAACCTGTGTGAATTTTGCATTCCTTTCCTATATACTGTGTTCTTAAATGGGTAATCAAGCAGCAACTTTTCAACAGGAGAAGAAGTTTCTTTGGTCCTCGTCTAAGACAGGATTTCCCTCCTAATGCTAAGGAAGTCATCATATGCAGCAGATACCACCTTTCTCCGGAGTTTAAGTCTTATAAAATCGGCTAACTCCATAGGTACATTATCCCTCTGATTTATCATTTCTACCAGTAATTTTTCTCATAAGTAAAAAATTTCACTAGTATGTAAGATTAACAAAACTGCCGCGGGATGTAATTACACAGGAAAGTATATGAATTGCAACCAATCAATTAACCTTGTCTCTAACAATCTCTTCCAATATGTGGTCTCCGTTATGATTTCCTTTTGCATCCCAGTTATCTTAATTTAGCGGAACTAAAGCTCTACAATTCCGGTTATCTGAAGATCAGTATTCAATTTCAGGTGAGACGCCTCATTATTTATTAGCCAATTTGGAAAGAGATTCAAAATAAATAAATAAAACAAGGAGAGCTAAACACGTGAAGCTCTTTGTAGAAGCATGCACCTGTGGAGCTGATTGTCTGGTTGATTGTCTTTTATAGGTGATGCATGTCCATTCTCTTTAAGCAGTTGTTTCTTTATATTGAAAAGAGCACCATGACCTCCTAATCAAGACTCTGGTCTCCACTATTTTGGTACAAGTTAACTGCCTAAATTTTAGTAAAAAGTAACTAGCTTCATTTCGATACTGTTGTGACCAAATTAACAGAAGAAAAAACAAACTTAACATGAGGTACTAAAACAGTTGCCTAATCCAAAGAATATTCTGTAAGATGTATTTCTTATTCTTATTACTTTCTTTTCAAAAAGAAAACACTATGTTTTAGCCCCTATGACTTGCTCCATCTTGGAGAGATTCAAAAATGGCTTCGAGAAAGCAATCTCAAGGAGGACCAGATCAATAATATTGAAATAACATACACTGCTTCAACTTATGTGCACATACCTTGACCATGAGCCACTTCCTTTGAGATCACAATACAGAAAGGAATACAAAAATGAAATGACATCTATGTTCAAACAGAATGGTCCATTTTCATTCATAGAAAAGAAACAAGCCAACTCTTATCCATTCATTCCATTGAGTCAAACGTTAGTCCACTGGCTCAAATTACACAAAAAGCGTCACAGAATAATTCTAAATACAGACCTTCTCATACGCCATCACCTTATTTACCGGCAGAGTGGTTTGCAGGAAAATAATAATCTACAGCTACCTAGATACAACCTCCAGGTGAAGTACAAGTGAACAACTACCATACGGAAAATACAGAAAAGCCTAGCTTACACCTTTCAAGAGATAGAGATATAAAAACAAAGAACGTTTATCTTCCAAACCATTCCGAAAGCAATATTCTTCCTGAAACAATACCTGAAATGTTTTACCCAAACCCATAGTGTGAGCTAAAATGCAACCAAGGCCCTTGTCTCCAGACTTCACTTTCCTCACAGATTGAACGATGTTTTCCCACATGAATCGAATTCCCGCAATCTGCATATGCATATGCATGTGCATGTAAAATTGTTACATAGCGGTTTGAAATTCCCCGAACATGAAAAAAACATAATGATTCCTAATAAATCGTTTAATATTACCAAAAATAACTTGGTTTGATATCATGCAACTGGTGCTTAGTCAAACAAAAGGAAAGAACCAGGGAGTACGTTCTCTTAGAATTAACAGGAAGTGCTCAGTGATTTTGGCAATCTACAACCCTAAAGCCCAATCTCAAGAAAAGTGGGATCCTCTTAGTTGGAGTCACAAGCCAAAGATATTGGAATCGAGTCAGGTTGTACAGATACCCTGAGGTAAACTCCCTGTTACATACCTTGGGTCGCCCCTGATCACATCTAGTCATACCTGGCATGACTGTACCCCCTTGATAGAGAAGATAGGTGGAAGGATTCAAAACTGGATAACAAAACTGTTGTCCCATGATAAAAAGCTTCACCTCATCACATGTATGCTGCTTAGCATAACAATAATTGAGAAAGATCCTTCTTACAGCCAATGAAAGTGCTAAGGTAAGTAGAAAGATTGCTCACAAGGTTCTTGTGGTGACCTACAGCAAAAGCTAAAGTGTTTGGGGCAGCTGCAGGTAAACCAAATAGGGGACTGGGGATCCCTAAAATTGCTGCAATTAAACACTTTCATAATGATATGGAATGCAACTGTAAATACGGCATTAGATAAAATGGGTTCACATTGTCAGCTTCGAGGGTAAATCAACCTAAGACGCCTTACCGAAATCCAGCGAATCGTGGCTATGGAACACGATACTTCATGCCATATCTTTAAAACCCTTTATACCAAGAGGGTGATAGGAAATGGCAAATTTTAACTTCCTTTTGGAGTGACCTGTGGGCATCAACGGGCTCCTTGTAAAAATGTGTGATGAGAACATGAAGAGGAGGTTAGGGCTAGAAAAGGAGGCCAAAGTAGCTACTGTTATTTGAAACGGAACATGGAAGTAGCAAACAGGTAGCAACAAATTTAATTCTGTGACGGGAGATACACAGAAGGCAACACACCAATGTCAAGACGGGACCACACTTGTTAGCTTAGTGTTAAATTCTGTGTAAGTTATTGGAAAGAGATTAGCATGAATAAGCCAAATTGGGAGGTTGTCACAGATTGCAATTTGGACCCAAATAACATTTATTACTAAGTGACGGCTGGGTCGGATAGGTTGGGATTGAATTCAAGCTGTTCTACTTCAGTTCGCAATGCTACTCTATTACATGAAAATTTTAATCTTTAAAAAAAACAACACTAAGCATTTTTCTTTGTTCTACTTCATTTCTGTGCAATGCTACTCTATTACATGAAAATTTTAATTTAAAAAAAAACACTAAAGCATTTTTCCCACCATGTGGAATCAGCTATATGGATCAATCATTTCCATTGCGTTTTATTTATTTAGTTATTTATTTATTTTTGTTTGTTTTTAAGTTGTAGCCTAAATCTTATCCTCTTTTTGTGTCTCTTAGTATCTAATGCATAATATGCACCTTTAGAATATTCCTTTTTCAAAAAGAACATACCACTCATGATTCCGGCCTAAGTTCCTAAAATTCTCACTTAAATCTTATACTCTCTGCATGACATAGCTACATGAATCAACTGTCTCCACTGTGCTCTATCACTAACTATATGTTCCTCAATTGTCATGTAAGTCATATATTTCCTTATTGTCTCTCTCCATGTTTTTTGGTCTCTCTCTCACACATTTAACATGCCTCCTCATTCATTGTCTCGCACCGCCTAACAAATGCATCTGCAGGATGCCTTTACACGTGTCCATATCAGCTTAATCTTGACTCCCTCGTATTCTCTTTTATAGGAGCCACCCAACCTTCTGTTTTATATGTCCATTTCTTCGTTTATCCTTCCAATCCGTCACTCGCATCCATTGTTCATGCTCATAATTGAATGTCCAACATTTAGACCCATATAGCAATGCGTCTCTTACCGTCATCCTATAAAACTGCCATTTAAGGTTTTAAGGTGCGATCCTATCACAAGGAAGATCTGACACACTTTTCCACTTTAACCACCCCACATGTACCATGTCATTCACATCATTTTAAATCCCTCCATCTTTCTAGTATAGATCCTAAATAACTAAAACACTCATTCAGGTGAATCTCTTCGTCTCTCTATTTCACACAAGGTTCCAAGGTCATTCTTTTGTTGCCAAAATCAGATTTCATATACTCCGTCTTCTTGCGACTTAATTTGAAGCCATTTTCCTCTAACATCTCCCGCCAATATTCCAGTTTAGCATTGACTCTTTCGCTAGTTTCATCTACCAATACAATGTCATTTGCAAATAACCATGCTTCACGCAAATCTATCTTGAATGTACCGAGTGAGCTCATCCATAACTAAAGCAAATAAGTATGGACTTAATGCAAATCCTTGATGTAAACCCACTGTAATAGAAAACTCTGGGTTTAGTCATTCTCAAGTTCTTAAACTTGCCATTGGATTCTCGTATATGTCTTTAACAATTTTTATACATGCTACTCTAGCATCTTTCTTTTCAAACACTCTAAAGGATCTCTTGTGGACATTATCATATGCCTTTTCCAAGATAATGGAAACAATATGCAAATCTTGCTTCTTCTATCGATCTCTCTCGATTAATCTTCTCAAGAGATGAACAGCCTCCATTGTTGACTTTTCCAGCATAACTACAAATTGATTTCAAATACACTAGTCTATATGAGAAGTCTTTTCTCAATCACTCGCTCCCAGAGCTTCAGTGTACGGCTCATTAAATGCATATATAATTTGCATAATCTTATATATCTCCTTTGTTTTTACGCAAAGGTACTAAAGTGTTTTTCCTCCACTGGTCATACATCTGTCTTCACAATCTTGTTAAAAAGATATGTGAGACACAAAATATCTTTTTTCCTCAGGCATTTCCGTACCCCAATTGGAATACCGCCTGGTCCAATCGCTTTTAACATTTTTCATCATTTTCAAAGCATCTTTTATCTCAGGCAATCGGATTCTCCTACTATATATTAAGTTTTCATCATCTTTAGAGATACTTAACTCACCTAATACGAGTTAATCTCCCACTGATTCATTAAAAAGTTTCTTAAAGTATCTTCTCCATCTATCTTGTATTGCTTTTTCCACTATCTTCGTCTTTCATGCACTTAACTTGAGTCAAATCTCTTGTTTCCTTTCTCTCACTATAGCAATTTAATACACATCTCTTTCACTCTTTCAAGTCTAACCGCTTACAAAAATCTTCAAACACCTTTGGTTTGGCTTCACTTATATCCTCTCTAGCTTCTTTCTTAGTCAGTCTATATTTGTTCCAGTTCTCTTGATTCTGCAACATAGAAGTGCCTTATAATTAGTTCTCTTAGCTTTTACTTTGTCTTGCTTTTTTTCTTTCTAACACCAAGATTACTTATTTGCATGTGCTCGCCTTTTTGACTCGTCAAGTAAATTTCTCGCTATTTTCTTTATCTTAATGGTCACATCTTCCCACACTTCATTTGCATCCCCACTTGGATTTTTTTAACATTTCTTGCTCTAATACTACTTTTATAAGCTCTGTTTGCTTAGCTTATTTCAAGTACCACCATTTTATCTTGAGTTGTATAAGACTTTGTTTTCTCAATCGTCTACATCGGATACAGACATCCAACACTACAAGAGAATGTTGCATTGTTAAACCTTCTCCTGGGATCACCTTACAATCCTTACAACCTCTTCCATCTCTCTTACAAGTCATGACATAGTCTATCTGCGATTTATTTAGTCCACTTTTGAATGTAATCAAGTGTTTATCTCTTTTTTGAAAAAATGTGTTCGTCACTATAACGTCATACGCTATTGCGAAATCCAAAATTGATCTTGCTTCATCGTTTCGGTTTTCAAAACCAAATTCACTTTGTACCTCATTGTGATCCTTATTCTCTTTACCTACAAATATCTTCTCACGTATTGAAATTTCACGCAATATGTCTTTTAAATCTTCTCAAAATAAAACTTTATAGCCTCTTCTAAATCCACTTGAGGAGCATATACGCTAATAATATTGATTGTTACTTTTTCAAACATCAATTTAAGGGCTACAGTTCTATCTCCTTTCCTAATAATACATACTACATCGTTTCTTAATCAGGCATTTATTAATATCCCCAACCCTATTTATTGTCTCACTCTTTCATGTGTATCTAAGTTTAAATTCTAACTTATCCATCATCCGAGCTTTCTCACCTATCCACTTTGTATCTTACAAATGTAAAATATTTAATTACTAAAAACAAAACAAAAACAAAAGGTAAATTTCAAAACAATAGAAAAAAATCAACGATGGAAAGAAAATTTAAGAATGAAGAATAATGGGAAATAACCCACTTTAAACTAACAAGAAGAATTATTTGAAAAACAGAGTGAAGCTGGAAAAAAGAGCTAGCGAATTATTTAAAAAAATCAGAATGGATGCCAACTGATACAATAGGGCAAAAGCCACTCATAGGATTATCCAGGTGAAGCAATTGATTTAATGCATCACAGTAGACGCCCCCAGAAGGATATGCCTGAATCATGGGATGAAAAAAGAAAACAAAAACCTACATTTCGTCATGTGAACACTGAAAGCCTCGGAACTTCAATGGGCACTATATCTGATGGTTGAATGCAGACAAGGATGAGGTGGGAGAAACACCCATTATTAATTTTATGAAGTGACAAAATACAAAAAAAATTACATAAAATGACACTTTTAAAGAAACAAAGCAAGAATCTATTCGCCATTAGATTATCTATAAGTATAGCAAGACAAAACTAATACTGAACCTGGTGAGGTTTCAGTTTTATTGAGATGCTTGGAGGAATCCTCACGGGCTCTTCCCCTTCTTCCTTGACAACATTGACTATATAACCTTTTTTAGGTTCACCAAATACTTCTACGCTGGCACCATCCGGAACGCTCCAAGTACAGCTAGGTGAACTTGACATGGAAGTTTTCATAGAGAACTGTGCCCCCAGAGACTTAAGGCGTTCTTGGCGCTCCTTGAAATAATAAAAGACTAAGTGTGAATAACATTCTAAAGATACAGATGAGTATCATCATACAAAATTACAGCTTAAAGGCACCTTTTCAATTGCAATCTTCTTCTTTGTTTCCTCTCCTAATTCCGCATCATCAAGTATCCTGCGGATTTTTTTCTTGCGTCTTCTTTTAGTACTGTCAAAAAGGAAACACAATGAAGCTTCTGAAACAACTAGTGGAGCAATCATATGTTAACATCGCACTAAAAAAGAAAAGATAGGACACAAGTTTTAATTTTCTGCAACCACTATTACAGATCAAGAGATGGGTATAGTTGGCTTCTTGTGGTATAGGAGGGCTGCACTGAAGCTTCATGCATTTACTTATTTTACAGTTTTAAATGAAAGTAAATTATTAAAAAAATGTAGATTAAGATCCTACTTCTACTTAGGAAGGATGGCGAGTAACCCCCCCCCCCCCCAATGCCCTCTTCTTCCTCCTTTTGGAGAAAGGGAAATTGGAGTTTGAAGAATTAAAAAGGAAAAAAGGGCAGTGCTTTGATGCAGTAGTATTACCTATAAAAAAAATTTTAACTTTATCCACACATACTAATTTTTCTTTTCAAAAAAGACAATAAACGTCAGGTCATCTTAGATCCAGGCTCTTCGGAAGTACCCAATGCCGAGAGAGGTACTGCTTTTCTTCAATGACAGCAAAAGAGATGCAAACTACTACATACCTAGTATTATTATTAACATCTTCATCTGAGCTGCTAGAATCAGTATCAGAGCTAGAATTGTTGAGAATTCCAGCTTCTTCGACTTGAGTTGTCAAGTGCTGCAGCATACTTGGAACACAGACGCAACAGTCCCAGCTAGAGGTCTGTACTTTCAACAAAATATTTTCACCAAGATTCCTCTTTATACAGCTAATACAGAAAAAAAATTTACAGGATCTACAGCTTCTCAAGTCGCTGGTCTGCCCACACCATCCGCAGTAGCACTCTGAGCAGTCAAATTCCTGTCACAGGTATAAGCATTCACAACATTATCAAACGGTATCATAAAGAGGACTTATTAAAAGCTATTAGAGTAGGAGTAGATACACTAAAAGCAAATAAAGCACGAATATTGGCTGAAACAAAGAGAAAGAAGAGAGGTGAGGATGGGTGGTCTGCGCATGGGGGTGGAAGCACTAGCAAAGTAGATATGTGAAAGCAAATGGCTGTAATTTCACCTGCATCTTTATCTCCATCAAAGTTTTGCAACCCAAACATACAATCACTCTCAAAAGTGGATGCAAATGCACTTCTCCAGTCACTTTATCACACGCCGTGCACTGGAAACTTCTACTTTGGTGATTCACAGGAGAAGGTTCAGAAGGAATCACACTATCTGTATCTCTTTCAACATCAGTTTGCTCCATCTCCCTTGCATGGCATTTAGGAGAGAACGTCCCATCAGCCAAGATATGGTCTTCTCCGTCACTCTTCAGTTCATTATGACCTTCAAAACACTCGATCCTGGAATCAATTTTATCAGGAAAAGCAGAAACAATATCCATGAATGAATCTTCACTAGACTTTGGTTTCTCTCCCTCAATATTGACAAAAGTGTTAGACATGTGAGCATTCACATCACAACTGTCCGAGGCAATGCCATTAGCCCTGGAGAAATCATTCTCAAGTATATTTTCGCTCAAAAGCTGACAACCAGTAGCCTGCTGTTCAGAGATCACCTAGAAAATGCCTTATAGTTGTCAGTCAAATACAGGGCTATTGAAAATACGGTCAAGCAGACCAAAAAGGCAAAGATAGAAGTACATCAGACACTAAGTATGGTCTCTTTTTTTTTCAAGTACTAAATATGGTCAATTGTGTTCCGGTGTAAGACAAAGACACTAAATTTTATGCATAGTAGCATAACTTGCAAACAATTTGACGACTTTACCTTATTGAAATGTTTTCTATGCCTCCTCCGTTTCAGACGAAGTCGAAGCTTCTTATCAGCACTTGCATCCTCCTCCTCTTTAACCTATCACACGTTGGAAAAGCAAAGTCTTATAATAAGTCAGTCAAGGTACTCTCGATATTTAAAATATCACACATGCTGAAAAATATGGAAAAAAAAGGTACTCTCGACAACTATATCAAATCTTCTCGTTTTACGTATGAATCAAATTACTACTGAAATGCGCAACAAACAGAATAAATAAAATAAGTAAATAAGTCAAAAGCAACAAAACAATGTCAATACAAAAAATCTTCAAGTTTGTTCCTATTTGTAGCGTTGGCAATACCGCTACATGAATCCTTTGTCTCTAACGAGCTCTATCACATCCATCCTCACCCTAAAAAGCACATGGGTGCCCCTTAGTTTCCTCCTAATTGTCCTTCTAGGATTACGAGCAAAAGTTACTATAAATATGAGAGAGAAACCGTTGTAACCAAACTGTCATATGCAGGAAAAGTGCAGCTCACGAAATCAGTAAAAATAACCAAGCGAGTATCTTCCTTCTCCATGGAAGAATCTTGAAAGAGGTGAAAAAAGGATGAATAGTTTCCTGCGGTTGTCATCCAGGAGAGCTAAGGTAAAATGAAAAGATTGTATGTTAGCCTGGAGAATGTGGAGGGGAGGATTCAAGACAGGGTCTTGGATGTAATTACACCTTTTGTATCCCTCTCGTTTATGGCATAAAATCTCTAAATTGCAATAAGACATGTGGACGGCAGGACATTCCAAACTCGAGTCACCCAGACAATGCAATTCTAACGAGCACGCTTGGAAATTTGTGAAAACAATGTATCTTCTGGATGAAATGAGTACATATTGTGATGCCAGCAGAAAATCTTCATGGGAAGAACAGGTAAAAGCCTCATACTCGTGAATTTGGAGCTAAATTCTAACATAAGAAACCTATCAGTGTCATATATTAAAAGGATTACTGAAATTGGTAAGAATGCCAGGTTTTGGTATAAGTCATGGCATCTTAGGGGCAGTAGTCAACCAGCTATGATTGAGCATTCACAAGGAAAGTTGAAGGATCCCACGCATGCGATGGTTTCCATGTTTATCAGGCAGGGTTAATAGAATCTGCCACAAATCACGGAAAGAGGAGGAATGTGATGATCTTGTAGCCAGATGCATGATTTTTCTTAGAAAATAAGGAGCAGATGGAAGATATTTGGAGGTAGTATGCCTCTTCTTTTCTTTTTCTTTTTTTAAATAGGAGGTAGTATGCTGATCATGCTTTTACTATCAGAAGTAATTCGTGCGCACACACAATCCAAGAATATAGGTCCCTTGTGCAGGGACTGTGGCATGTACCCATATACCCCTTTATTATCTGGTTGGCATGTTGAAACAGGCTTTCTACAAAAGACAAACTACTGGACTGGAAGATGGTGTCCATTGGTAATTGTATACCATGTGAATTTTCATAAATCTTTTAATTTGTCCCACATCAATACCCTAGGCTTGAAAGGAACATCTTACAAATCTAACTGTCAAGAATCTTTGCATGAACTGTTTATGCACGATTCAAGTGTTTGTTCAATGCTTGTACTTTGACTTGTATAGCAAAACCCTCGAATCTATCCTACAAGTTTGTGGTTAACATTGCATATTGCATAAATCCAAAAAACCAGTTGTAATACCACTAATGCGGGAACAATATGAAAAAAAAGTACTTGAACGCTTGGCGGGAAGAAAAAGAAAATCAAAAACTTAGTATGTCTAAAATCTCTATTAAAAGTATATACATATTTTTTCTGTCTACTATCTAGCTGATTCTTACAATCACTATATAGATTACCTAAAAGGCATGTTCCTCAGGACTATTTTTTCCTCCACTACATGAGAATTTTAATATGACAAACTCAAATTCAAACTTAATAAAACGCTACAATAAACAAAGACAATACTTTCACCTAATTCCCACACTTCCTTTAACTTGTCCCATGTCACTTTGTCATCAAAGAAAGCACCCATGATAACCAAAAACTCCATCCAATTTTCTATAATTCCATTATATCAAAACTTAAAGCTAAAACCCTCCAATATCTTAGCTTTCCAAAGTCTCTAAGAGGCATAAAATATTTACCTTCCTCTAACCATGGAAACTATCATTTCCATTGCCTTACAGGTGAGAGTTCCAACACTCCACGTTGCACTTCTAAGATAATTATATGATAAGGAAATCGCTCTCTTATTGTCCAACTACAGCCATGAAAACTCTTGCCTCCATGTGATCCCACCCGAATCCTATAAGAGATAAGGATCTTGCACAATTGTCACGGCATTCGGACAAATAGGACTGCTAACCTTCCATATTTAACACCATATGCAAGCCCTTTAGATGTAACAGCCCTTAATTCAGATAGCATGGAGCATTCTATACCGGGAACATCGGTGGTCATATTCACTGTCTTCATCGATCTTCTTTGAAAATGAATCTAATTCACTAAGGAGCAGTTAAATAGTTCTCTTTTCCAGAAGTTCAAGACCAAAACAATTGAATCTATTGAAAAGAAAAATGAAACAAGCAGCAATGCTTCCAAATTCAGACTTATTATATCTTGAAGTCAGATATCCTTTAACAAGGCTTCAAAGTTAAACTATTTGCACACAATCAAAAAGTGGAGGAAAATCTGAATAACCTCCGCTTCCAAATCACCTAAATCAAAATGCCTTAAAAGATGACAAGTCCAACTTACATACTTTTTATTTTTCAAATTGAGGAAGGGATTCAAACTTGAAAATGCGACTCAACTGTCAAACTTAAAAATTTTTGGTCCAATATACATACTTTTAAGTTGACAGGAGAACAGGTAAAGACTGTTATATAAAACTAAAGATCCAACAGAGTTTTATTTCTTGGTCAAACAATGATACAATTAAAAGAAATGCAAACCTTCCGGAAATTTTTCTTTTGCTCTTCTGTAAGATTCAGGTCTCCTTCATTCGCTACGGCATCTGCAACAAATGGATCAGTAGAATCTTCCTCAATGTCATCGATCTCCTCCACCTAATCAACTCGTATTAAGAATTATTTTGAGAACCCAAAAGCTTAGACGAATACCCGAAAACACGCAAAATTACGCTCCAGAATTCAAGTAATATAAGGTAAAGTAATGCAAAATTATAATAGCGTAATAAATTAGCACATATAGCAAGCATTCTTGGTGAGGACAATAAATAATACTCTCTCCTTTCCAAAAAGTTGTTCATGTCTTTCTTTTTGTAAGTTAATTCCATATATAAAATTGTTCGTGTTTTTCTGTAAGTTAAATTCCATATATAGGCCGAATAAGGCAATTTCCATATATAAAATTGTTCATGTCTTTTTTTGAAAGATAAATTCTATATATAGGCCGAATAAGGCAATTTATAAGATTAGTTGCCAATATTTGACAACAGCGAGCGGGGCTTATTCAAAATACAAATGGCACCATAAGTTGTCTAGCCAGAATACTAGTGCCAAGCAATGGAGCTTTCTACATTCTAAGCAAAAGAAACCTAGACCTGAGTAGGAAGAGTACTCCTAAAAGGTTAGCTGTAGGTTAATTCACATGTGATCCTGTGAAGTAAACATCTTGTTTATTGCAAAACATGTGATCAATTCTAGTATAAACTCTCTTGTCAGCATCTTGCTTATTCGACCAAGTAAACTCAAATCTCCTTGATGGTAAGTTACATTCCTGCCGAACATCCATTTCTCTTTTTTTTTTTTTTTTTGAGCATTTAACATTATATTGAAATCATCCATTATCAGCCAAGATGCATTACCATATAGGTTCAGTTGGCATCTTAGCTCAATTCTAGTGTAAGCTCTCTTGTCATTATCCTTGTTTGTGGTCCTTTTATCATTCGGCCCAGGAGGCTTCAATATGACTATTTTACTCTCCTTCTAAGTAGGCAACTCATTTGCATCCTCTTCTTGCTCATTTTCAGGTGGATCATCTTTCTAATCAGGAGGACTGAGGTCGAAATTACCTTATCATGCAAAGGTGGCAATTCCAATGATGCTTCTTCAAGTTCTTTGTCACCGTTGTCCCACTCCTTTTCAGCTTCCTCCCTTGGGGACGAGTAGCCTGAGTCTTCCGCATGACTTGATGTCCGTTCATACGGTCGCGCGTTTCAAATCCACTTCTAAATCATGTGATGTTGTTCATTCATATGGTCACTTTCCTCACATTCCAAATCCACTTCTAAGTCATGTTCATCACCCACGTCTGCAAGTTTCTCAAATAGGATGCGGATCATCTTTATATAGCAGGTTTATTCAAAGTAATGCCAGTTGCTGTTAAAGCTTTGGCTAAACAAGATGCAAATCTTCTTCTTATAGCGGGTTTATTGTAAGTAATGTCAAATGTTGTTGAAATTGTTCGACTTTTTGTGTAAGTTAAAATTCCATATAAAAGCTAAATTAGGCAAATTTATAAGGATACTTGTCAGCAGTGGACAACAATAAACATTGTTTGCTCAAAATACAAACGTTGTCGCCAGTGGATAACATCAAGTTTGGCTTGTTCAAAATACAAGTGGCTTCATGTTTCCTATCCATGATCCTTTACACTGCCACATTCAAAAATCTCGACATAAAAAACAAAGCCTAAATACTAGAATTAAGACTACAAGGCGTAACACAACAAGTCTAACTTGGTAGAACCTAAGAAAGTGAGTGAAAAATCACTGGAAAAACCAAAAGCCCATATTAGCCCAAGGTCGAGTTGGGAAACAAAATAAACCAGAAGTCTAGCTTCTGAAATTGTGAGTAGACATGCTAGCAGAGAACAGGCTGAAGACAATGTTACCGGTAGAATGTTATGGTATACCAAGGTACTCTTCTAGAAGAGGCAGAGCGACAAGAACGCCCAACCTAGTGGTGTATGTCAACGAGAGTACAGAAGAAAGAAGAAGTAGCAAGTAGCACAAGTAGAGACAACATCCAGTAGTTAAGATTTGAAAATCTTCATAGGTACACCAAGTTGATGGTAAGCTCACAATTTCCTTGCTTTATTTTGTGCCAGTCCAAGAAAAGGCAGAGAATCTAATATTTTGTAGGACTTCCTTCGAAATATATTGGTCATCTCTATGAATTTCTTGGCGTAGTCTTTGATTTTTTTCCCTCTATATTGAATAAACAGTGGTAGATATTGCAAAGAAAACAAAATCCTACAAATTTGAGCTCTAGCGATTCGTGAGTAGCCAGGTTAGTTCAGCGCCCCAATAAAAGATGCCCTTGCAGTGCAATTATTGTAAGACAGTCTTCCACACATATATGGAATATGTACAATGGAAGAAAAGATGATCATGATCCTCATTAGACATATCACAAAACATACAAAAATTAGTATCTAGAATCCCCCAATGTAATAGTTTGTCTAGCGTAGGCATCCTCTTCCAAAACGCAAGCCACAAAATGATTGCATATCTACGAAAATGATGCATGCTCCAAATAATCTTGGTTCAACTAACATATGAGAACACATCATTCTGGCAACATTGGCACTTTTAACAGTAAAGTTAGTGCTGGAGAGTCATTTCCAGTGATTAGGCCCTTGAGACAATTGTATATTCCTGCAAACTTTAAAAAAATTAACGATTTGGTCATCCCAACCTCTGCCATAAGACAGTCTCTACTTGCCCCATGCCAGAAAAGCAACAACCCTATCATCAAGCTTAATGTTTGATTTGCACTTCAGCTCAAGGGTATTTTGTTATAGCACCCCCCACGGGTGCCATGGATCAAACGAAAAGAAAGTCGAAGTTCCATTACCCATTTTTTTATAAATTGGGAGTATTGGTCCCTGATCCACAATAATCTCTTCCACATCCAGGAATCCAATTGATTTGCTTTCACTTCCTAAAAGGAGTTGCCTTTTAAGATGATAGAATGAAACCACTAACCCATAGACTATTCTTTTCTGTACATATATGTCATATGTATTTCATTAAGTAATAATTCTTAACATTTACCAAATATGGAATACCCAGGCCACCAGAATCTTTTGGTTCACGAACAAAAGTCCAGTTGACCTTTCCCCTTTTTCGTCTCACCCCAAAGAAAGGCTCTAAGCAATCTTTTTATTTCCCTAGTTATCCTCCTAAGTATAAAGAAAGATGTAGCTCAGCTCAAATTGTCAATGTCAAACTTGCACACAGTCTGAAAAAATTTAGCTAAACCATTAATTCACCGATTGTATTTCATAATTTGTCATCAAAAAAACCTTTGGCTTTGCAAATGGACACATTTAATGAGGACAAATTAGTAATTTAACCAATATTTATCATGTTTGGAATGTGAACAAACACTCTAATGCGGACAATAAGGTAAATTTGGGCAGTCCTTTCGGAATAGGGAGAATAGCTAACACTGAAAAGTTAACTACTTTTCCAAAATTAAAGGCTCCCAAAAGAACAATCCCTAAACAACTACGTATGCTCCCTCATCGGGATCTCTAAATCCGTGTGATCATCTTCTTAGTTGTCACTTTGGGACCATATTATAACAGTGATATCTAACTTTTTATTATAGTTGTATTTGATTTAAATTTTGTGACCTAATAAAAATGATAACATTGAATTATCAATGTAAATAATACAAAATATTCAATATGATACTCGTTTTAAATACTAAAATAATTTTTTTTAATATAACATAACCGCTTTTTACAAATAGCATCACTATTTTACACCAAAGCTAATTTTCCAATAGAAATAAAAGCATAAGAGAGAAAAGCTGAGTTAAAACTCTATTGGAGTGTGAGCAAATTATAATTTGCGATTTAAACATTGGTTCCAAAAAGTACCTTAGGCATACTATTATTTTAAATTAGTTATACCAATACGAATATATCGTCTCTGTAAGAGCATAGATAACCAATAATAGATCAAATGCATGAGCAATATTTGGGTCTATTTAACAGTTCTCAAAATTCTTAAAATTGCCAAACTGTTCGAATCCACAAAAAATAGACAACTAAGAAGTATCTCAGACAGAATCAATAGACATTACATAGCACCCTTAACGATCCCAAACGAAGCCAACACTAAATATTTCACATGGAAGCACATCATTATACTGGAGCAAACAAAGAGTATTATTGGTAGAAACCAGCAATAATGTGGCTAATAAATCTTAGAGAGTGACAGAACATCCAGAGGAAATTAATTACAAGAAAGGGAAGAAAAAAAGATTCATAGGAAATATTATTCCTTGAATGAGACCTCCATTTTGTAGCTGTATTATCAAAGGGAAAATGCCACCATACAACCAATGTGTAGTATAAAAGACTCTTACCTCATCAACCCCAGGAAATTTTAAACCCAATTCAGCAGCTTGCTGGGGAGTGCTGGCCAAGTAAACAGAAACCCAGTCCTTGCTGCCAAATGTTATATGATCTGACGATGACTTTACAGAGCAGATTTTGTTGAAGGAAGACCAATCTGCATCTGAATTATTACCAATAGCTTCATCTCCAGCATTGATAGCCAATTTCTTACCCAGAAAACCACTGGCCCCCTCCTCCAAAATTTTACCGTGGCGTCTATGCAACAACAGCACGCTTCCAATTACTAATCAGAGTCTGCCAGATCATAAATAACAAATACGAGGAAAAAACACAAACCTTCTCACTGGTCTGTGGACCTGGAGATACTTTTCAGCGTTGGCAATTGATTCAATAGCGTCACTAGTCAATTGTGATCCCACCCAGTGAGCTCTTCTTTTCCATGCGTCTGTGCAACAACCGTCAGGAACCTGATTTTCAATCCACTTATAGAGACTTGGGAGTTCAATACCAGCACCATCAAGTTGTTCCTAAGATTCAAAAGCGTGCATGTTAGCACAAAAAAAAAACATAGTAGCAACCGTATTATAAAAACACGTTCAAGATAAAATCCTGCATGCCAGCATAGGATCCCGAATTGAACATCTTATCCAGACAAACAGTGAAAAGCCAGAAAAGGATCACACTTGTCTCAAAAGCCAATGAGCACGCATTGTTAATTACATGGCAAGAGGTCAGGCCCCACACTTTACCGAGTGACAAAGAATACATAAGTAGATTGTTAAACTGGAAAGGCACAATAGAGGTAGCAAATAATTAGCTAAAAGGGTAGTCTAACACAAAAAAGGGGAGTGATCCTAATTTCCGATGCATCCTCACAAGCAATAACTCAGAGATTCTACTAACCACATATCATAAGTAGAAAGAATACGATTTTCAAGTCATTGAAAAAGAAATCTCAAAGTTTAATGAAAAGAGAATAACATGATTTCCTAATTTTGTCAAGAAGTGAATATTTGATTAAGAAATAACATGATTTTCTAAGTAGATGTCCCTGGAATGCTAGAAAGAACAGCCAAAAAGAATTGGGCTACATAGCATAGATGAGAGGAAAAATAACATATTTAATCACATGCAATGTAATAGTACTGTAAAGAGGGGAACTAATCTAAATTAACTTTTGAAATAATGCAACGCCTGAAATTTCAAAGGACGAAAAATCAAGAATCCTTAAGATCTTACAAAAATAAAACCATAAGACAGAAGGCAACATACAAGTAAGTGAGAACTCTCAGCCTCAAGCTCATCCAGAACAGCCTCCCATTCTTCCTTGAAAGTCTTCATTTCTAACATAACGCCCTTCTCCAACTATTAACACGAACATCCCCGACATAAACACAAGAAAGACATTACAATTCAAAAACAAAACCTTGCCAACACAACTAATAAATGTATATACTTTTCTGAAATGGAAGGAAGAAAATGAAGAAATACTTCTTCTCCACTCAAATTTTGCCTCAATTCTTCCCTGACATCAGCTTCCACTTTCGCTAAAGACTCCTCCTCCAATGACTCTTGCGCCTCCGCAGCCTATAAAGCAAACCAAAGCCAGCACGAACCTCAAACTCCCAAACAGAAAACTAACGAAAATATCGATAACGAATATTCACATTCACATGCCTTGCTTTCAACTTCAATAAGCTCATTAATCAGCTCTTCAATTTCTATATCAGTCAAGGGTTCCTGCAAAAATATCAGAACTAAAATCACACTAAAAAAAAAGCCAAAAATGTCTCAAATATCTTGGCCATATGGCATAAGTCCTAATTAAAGATGAATAACTAACCTCAGGATTATTAACATCGCGTTCAGCATCATCGTCGGCGCTGTTTTCTTCGGAATCATCATTGATAAACGAATCAACAGAACCGGATTCGTCGTCCACATCTTCCAACTCTTCGAGATTCTCCTTGTCCTCTCCATCATCCATTATACAGCGGCGATTGGAGATGTAGAGACAAGTGCTAGCAGAGCAAGAACCAGGAGAGATTTACTTGAGTGTGGAGAAAGGAGGGAAATTTGAGGGATTGGGGTTTTAAAAAGAAAGGATTTACAGTAAAGTAGAAGCAATCGTGGAAGCAAATGGCAGACGACGGTTTAGTATGCGTTTGGTCTTTCCGTTATACTTACAAGGCAACAAATGTACAGTGTAGTTTTATATTTTATCTCGTAACTTATATTAATTATAGATAGAAATTGAAGTTCGATTAAACTAATAAAGAGATTTAATTATGTAGATATTGAAGATTAAATCAATGATATACATATTGCAGTTTTACTAAGTTAATGCTATAGATACATCAAAAAAATCAATGATATAGATATTGAAGTTTTATAATATTTTATATATACATAAATATATTTGTAGTTTTTGATTTTATCTCATAACACATTTAATGATATTGAATATTATGTTACAGATTGAGGTTATATATATTCGTGTTTAGTTGGTTAAAATTTGAGAAAGATCATGAAATAGAATAAAAATATAACCACAATTTAAGTTTTTTATTATATTTTTAATCATTTGATTAAATAAGCATTTTACATTACTAATGTGATTAGTATAATTCAGAAAAATATCTAAAATTATCATTTTAATTATCATAACTCTATCTACAAGATAGAGTAATTGGTTTTGCAAATAATAATTATTATATTGTATTAATTTTATTCATTTCGTACAGTGAAAACTTATCAAAATGAAAAGCATGGCTTAAAACTTTTCTTATGGAAGGTACATACAAACAATCAACAAATTAATCATATTCCATATTTATATCTTGTACGTCGTTGCGAACTTATCTAAACGTTTACAAATTTTTACAATTGTTTATCCAAATGTTTACAAATACTAATTGGTTATCCAAATATTTACAAATTCTAAATAAGTTACATATGTTTACAACTACTACAACAACATATCTAGTGTATCCAGATTCCCAATGATAGCAAGAGGTATCGTTAGGGTCTAAGGAGGGTGAGAGACAGACAAATAATACCTCCATCACAAGGGATAGAGATTTTGCTTCAAGTGAGACCTCCAGCTCTATATGTACCTGCATAGATAGTACACTAATAGGAATATGTACTAGTGAATGGATTTTATTAAACATAAATAAAAAGATTCCGATATTAAAATAGTCAACAGTTGATATGCATAAATAGTTGAATGAGAAATACCAAAACAAAAAAGTGCAAAGTCAACCTAACCAAAACAAAAAAAAATGCAAAGTCAACCTAATGTGTAGAGACCATATAATCCTCTAAGTTTGTTATAGGTGCCCCTATATCCTGCCTACCCCTCCTTAACTTTAATCATATGCATCTATTAACTTCTATCATGGACCATGTCCTGTACAACTCTAACAAGTTCTGCCTAATCTGCTAATCCCACGTCAGTTTGGGCCTGCCTTTACTCATCTTCCCTTCTACAGTGAGGCTTTCAATTGCTCTGACAAACGACGTTGTCTGTCTCCTCCTGACATGCTCAAGCCATCACAGTCTTCCCTCTCTTATCTTATCTACTACACTAGCCACCCTTAACCTTTCTCTGTATACCTCATTTCTTATCATGTCTAGCTTTGTATGCCTACACATCCGCCTCAGCATCCTTATCTCTGTCACTTCCATCTTCTGCGACAGTGTCCTCTTGATAGCCGAGCAGTCTGTTCCATATAACATTGCTGGCCGCACTGCCACCCTATAAAATTTTTTCTTTAATTTAGTTGGAAAATTCTTATCGCACAGCACCCAATCTACAAATGTTTACAAATTCTAAATATTTACAAATGATTATTCAAATCTTTACAGTTTTTTTTCAAATAGTATCCATATCTTCAATATTGACAACCATTGTTCATATTTATTTTTCTTTTATTTGTATATATATCCAAATTTTTACATATTTTTCACAATCATTAATCAAATTTTATGTTAAATGTTGCATAAAACTGCAAACATATGAATAACCTTTGTGAATGCATAAGATACAGATAACCATTGTAAACGTTTGGATAAACATTGTCGCATTGGCTCCTTAATTATCACGCGCTTACCACGACAATCAATGCAGGCATGATGTTTAAACAACCAATCCATGCCTAGAATAACGTCGAAGTCCCCAATCTGTATAGGAATTAGGGTAACTTCGAACTTCTGTCCTCCCATTTCTATCTCGCAATTCTTATATATATGGTGTGAAATGATCATCTGATCACCAGCTGCTTGAACGCGATACGGCGTATCCAGCCAAGTAGGGCAACTACCAAGGTTCTTAGCAAATCTTTTTGATACAAAGGAATGGCTTGCACCACTATCAAATAATACGTTGGCAGGTATGTTGTTTGTTAATATAACACCTGAATCAATGCATAGTTCAAATATGAAATTTCTAAGCAAGCAGATAATATCATAAACTCTTTAATATGAAATATACCTGTCACCACGTCTGGGGCTTCCAGCACCTCCTCATCTGTCATCACATGTATCCTGGCATTAGCCCTTGGGCCATCTCTCTGCTGGGGTGCGGCCTTCTGAGGTCCCTTCCTAGGTTCAGGGCAATCCCTGATCATGTGTCCGGTCTTTCCACAATTGAAACATGCTCCAGTCCTTAATAAACATTCTCCCCTATGCTGTCGCTGACAAGTGGCACACTTAGGTATCGCAGCTGCCTGAGTGGGAGGTTGTGGCTTCGGTGGCTGAAAATTTGGTTGGTGTGCACGTCCAATATCTCTTTTGACAATCTTGGTCCACTTACTGGATTGGCCATCTCCAAACTCTTGGGGCCTCTTGCCCCGGTTATCAGCGTCACGTCTAATGATGTCCCTCTCTACCCGATAGCATGCATCCAGCAATTCACCGAAATCTCTTGGATTGGCATTCACAATCCATGTGCGAATGCGTGGATTCAGTCCTCTCTCAAACTTAATCATCTTCAGTTGTTCGTCCCCCATAATAGCTGGAACATATCTCCCCAATGCAGTAAATCTGTTGGCATAGTCGGCCACTGTCATTCCAGGTGTCTGGACCAAAGACTCAAACATTCCTATCTTCTGCAAGGTAACTGATGGTGGAATATAGAATTTGCGGAACTCTCTCAGAAATCGTTCCCAAGTAACTGGAGCTGGCAAATGCTGCAAATTAGTGGTCCACCATTCATCGGCTTCTCCAGTCAGAAAAGGCTTGATAACCTGAGCTTTCATCTCCTCTGGTATCTGAATCAGCTCAAAATTGTTCTGTACTTCTTTCAGCCATTTCTCTGCCATATCAGGGTCGGATCCACCTTCGAAGTTAGGAATGCGGGCCTTCTTCAATTCCCCGTAGAAGAAACGTGTACCATGCTGTGGTGGCGGTGTTGGCGGTGGCGGTGGAGGTGTCGCATGATTCTGATGGCCGTTGTTACCTACCGCCTGTCCTATCTGTACTAACGCTTGCAGAACAGCCTGCTGAAAATCTCCCTGACCCTGCTGCTGTGGGGTGTAGGCACATGCTCAGTGTAAAATGGAACCGGTCCCGTCTGAGGGGGTATCTGTGGTGGTGGAGGAGGGGGTAACTGTGCAGGTCTGTCAGCGCGCGGTCTACCTCTAGGTCGTGGAGACATCCTATTGAAGGCAGCATCATTAGTAATCATGTACAATGGAAATCAATTCGTCTTTTTGGCTAATTCAGAATTTGTAAAATAAATTTTTTTTTTTTAATCCAAACAAAATTTTTCAATTGTTATCTAACTATTTCTAACCATTCTAAGGATTCTACTATGGGTTTCACTCTTGGTCTAAGATCATAACTTAAGTTCTAGAATCATCACTTAACTTCTAATTGCTTACTTTATTGTTCCCGCCGTGGATCTAGAGCCATTCTCTGATACCAACTGTAGCGCCCCGCCCGAAACCAAAGTTCCGGCTCAGTGCACCCGCCATATTCTATTCCATAGAATATAAGGCGTCGATACCATACATGTGCATATCAACATGAATTGTAATCGATATAGCGGAAGCATCTTAAAATAACTCACATCACACATAATTTTATTACAAACCGATCAAATCCGTACAACCTCAAATACAATTCACACGCATAATCTTATTACATCACAATAAAGTAAAGCTCACACAACAGCTATGTAGCTTCAGCCTACATCTTCACTCACGGATACTCTATCTGGGGTTCCTCCTCAATGAACACGGCATCGGGTTCCCTGTTCTCTGAAATGTTAAGAGGCAAGTATGAGCGATAACCACCATCTTTTAATCGCTCAGCAAGTATTCTTTATAGATACTTCATGTGGATCATACATGGGAATACATGTAGTAATAAAGTAACAATATACATAATTACATCGCCAATTGCAAACGTCAGCATTATATATAAGAACAAAACATAACATAAGAAGTTGCATCATACCTTATGAGTCATACCATTCTTACTCAGCATATCCTTAGCCTACCTTCCATGCCTGAACACTAATCCATCTTATACTAAAGTCATAATTTACAACCATCATCTCTACGTACATAACCTCCTTTTAGTCAATTTAGGCATAATGTTCGTATGAATATTCTAATCCTCACCTAAGGGACATGATCATGACATGATGCATAAAACATGGCTTTTCATAAAATGACTTTTCATAAACATGACATGACTTTTTCATAATTTGCATAACATAACATTTTCATAACGTGAAAGCATAACATTTTCATGATTGGCTATAGCACTTTTCATAAGAATAATAACGCACGACATACCGAATGATTCCCCATATAGTACATGTACAACATAACATCATGAACATAAGTACATGTGCTAATGGTGACGCATTATGACTGAGATCCCGTGTCCCAGACCCGGTGTTACACTCAGCCATAACGCAAACATGGGCCCCTGACATCTACCACTCCGGTCCCGATGTCAGGACAGCGCTACAACATAACATAACATAACATGATCATATCATAACATGGGTCATTGGAATCATCCGTCTCGTGTTCATTATTCTTATACTTATGAACCTTTTAAAACATGAGATGTGACAACATATTTTGCAAATCTTGTTTTCATGCAACGTGAAACAAACATATGAGAATACTTTTGGTTCTTCTACATTTTGTAGCCTCATCAAATACTTATTTTCCTTCTACACATCACAACTTAAGCAAATACTATTTTCATCACCCCATATTGGTCATTCGGCCATAACACCAAAATAGCCCATTTTTCTTAATTATCCTCCCACCATAATTTGATACCTCTATTCCATACATGCATATAATTCGTAACTTAATTGCTTACAATATGAATTTTCTAATTATCTTAACATTTCATATTAAGAGTTCATAACCTACATCTTATCATGTAACTTATCATGTACGTCCATTGTAAAAATTAATAGTCTCATACTTACGCACACATAAATGTGAACTATTTATGTTTCTTACTTTTCATAACATAAATTACATACTTATCCTACTTTCATATCTTAATATATTCATCATATGTACAGATATACTTATAAAAATATGATGAAATCATCCTTGTTAAAAAGGCCTAAGGGCCGAACACACATGTATGATATATATACATATATAAGTCCTTTTATGATATATTATGTAATATCCAAACTTATACATTTTAATATCTTAGCATATCCATCATACATACATATATATACTTGTATAAAATATGGTAAACTCATTTTGTTATCAAGTTAAGGCCGAATATATATATGGTATACATATATGTGTAAATCATTTTTAGGATGTATAGTATAATATCAAACCTATTCATTTTCATAGCTTAACATATTTCTCATATATATATACTTGTACAAAATATAAAGAAATCATTTTAGCATCAAGGCCTAAAAGGCCGAATATTATACATGTACTATACATACTTTTATAAAACTTTTCACTATATAGTATGTGTTACACAATTACTTATTTATTTTCTCTCTTTAAAATCTATAGCACACATGCACATATGTACTTATATATCCATATATGTACATACATAGATCTATACCCATGTGCATACATATAACCGTGTGTATATATGTATATATATATATATATATATATATATATATCAACCGAAGGTGTATATACATATATACATTGATACTCAACACAAGTTGAACATATGTTAATATACATTTATACATCTATACATACTTATATGTAGATTTATACACTTATACATATATAAATATCATCATACTTATTTATAATATGGATATATATATGCTTGCTTATACATAGAATATATATATATATATTGTATGCGTATATATATAGTGTATATATATATGAAATATGCGTGTGTATATAGTGTATATATGTATATATACTTAATCCTCAAGTATAGATCTATACTTTCTTAAAAAGGAAATCTTGAACATACTACATGATGATCCAACTTTGATATAACATAAATACTTGTGAATTGGAAAGCCATGAAGGATCTAGAAAGAGTACTTGCCTTGTTCACCTTTCTTACACTTAGAAGATGGTTCCTTCACTTGGTTTGGAAGAAAGTTTTTCTTCCTTCCTCCTAGGTATACATGGTTGTTAGGGTATAAAAGAAGGGTTAGTGAGCAACTTATGAAACTAAGTACATAGAAGAATCAAACTTAAACTTCATAGAGTTCTTACCTTGGTTGTCTTTGATCCTAGATGCTACACCCTTCTTGAACCTTTCTTAATTGATGAAGTGTTTGTAGTACTTGATTTGAGTGATGTTGGTGTGAAGAAAGGAGAAGAAAATCTTCTCCTTGTTGGGGATGAAATTTTCGGCCAAGGGGTGTAAGAAAGGAGTTGGAATGTTTGTTGGGTTTTCCTTGGAGATAGAATGAATTTGGTTGGTTGAAGATGTATTATTTGAGGGGTTAAAGAAGAAATAATTTTTCTACTTTCCTAAGGGGGGTGGCCGGCCAAGGCATGGAGGAAATGGGGTGGGAGACAACTTTTGACAAGTATGGGGTGGAGGAGTGGGTTAAGGTAAGATTCTTAAGCATGCAATATTTTATTCAAGGTGTAAGACAAGTTGTCTTCACCTTTCTTTTTCTTTTTCCTTTTCTTTTATTTTGTATGTGTATAATTGTTTTTCCATTTATTTAATGTAGTATAAAATTGTTGTGACATGTATTTCTTTTGATTTAATTTATCCTAATAGTTTAAGTTGTTACTAATTAACTTAATTGAGTTTTTTTCATTGTATAACCTCAATTGTTTGTAATATCTTTGCTATTATATTTGATAATATAAGTCTAGTTGTAGGAATCATACACCTACGAGATTGCATTACAGTATTAAAAGTCGTTACGACATAACGAATTTTTCCGGGTTGTAACATTCTCCCCCCCTTATAAAAAGTTTCGTCCTCGAAACTTACGTACCTCCTACGAACAGTTGGGGGTATTGCTTCTGCATTTGTTGCTCTGGTTCCCAAGTTGCTTCCCGCTCAGTATGATTACTCCACTGTACTTTCACAAATGGAATAGTTCGTCTCCTCAACATTTGCTCCTTGCGGTCCACGATCCGTATGGGAACTTCTTCATATGTAACGTCATCTTTAATGTTTACAGGTTGTTGCTCCAATATATGATCCGGGTCGTGTACATATCGCCGTAACTGAGATACATGAAACACATTATGTACTTGGGATAATGTAGGAGGTAAGGCCAACCTGTATGCCACGGTTCCAACTTTCTCTAGTATCTCATAAGGGCCAATAAATCTAGGGCTCAGTTTTCCTTTGATCCCAAATCTACTCACGCCTTTGGTCGGTGAAACCCGCAAATATACTTTCTCGCCAACTTCAAACTCAATCGGTCGTCTCTTTGTATCCGCCCAGCTTTTGCTTCGATCCTGAGCAGCTTTTAATCTATCACGTATCACCTTGATCTTCACCAAAGTCTGCTCTACTAGTTCCGGACCCATAATAGTCCTCTCACCGACTTCATCCCAATATAATGGAGATCGACACTTCCTTCCATACAATGCTTCAAAAGGTGCCATACCAATAGAACTGTGATAGCTGTTATTGTAAGAGAACTCAATTAACTTCACTGATTTGTCCCAGCTAACCTTGAAATCCAAAGTGCAAGCACGTAGCATATCTTCTAATGTCTGTATGGTACGTTCTGACTGTCCATCAGTCTGCGGATGAAATGCTGTACTCATCCGGAGTTCAGTACCCATGGCACTTTGGTAGGCTTTCCAAAATCGCGATGTAAAACGTGAATCTCTATCGCACACAATGCTGACAGGCGTTCCATGTAGGCTGACTATCTCATTCATATACATGCTGACCAGCTTTTCTATGGGTGTTTGGATTGACATGGGTAAGAAATGTGCCGATTTAGTGAGACGATCCACGATTACCCAGATCGCATCATTACCATTGCGAGTCTTAGGAAGTCCGGTAACAAAATCCATCGTAATATGTTCCCATTTCCACTCTGGGATCTCTAATGGTTGCAATAGTCCTGCTGGCTTTTGATGTTCTGCTTTAACTTGTTGACACGTATGACATCTCTCCACAAACTCTGCGATATGTCGCTTCATTCCGTTCCACCAATAATTTCTTTTAAGATCCTGATACATCTTTGTTGATCCCGGATGTATTGATAGTCGCGAGTTGTGAGCTTCCGTCATGATCTCCTTTTTAACTCCATCAATGTTTGGCACACATAATCTCTCTTTGAACCAAAGACTGCCATCATTATGTAACTGAAAGTCCTTCACCGGTTGTTCTTCAAACTGCTTGACGATGATCATCAACTCAGAATCATCCTTTTGTGCCTCTTTAATCCTGTCAATTAAAGTGGGAGTTATCATTAATGTAGCCAGAATATTTGCAGTCGAGTCAACTACATCCAATCCAAACTCGGCTATCTCTCTCTCCAGAGGCGTCTGCCTAGCATGACTTGACTTCCTACTCAATGCATCTGCTACCTTATTCGCCTTCCCCGGATGATAATGAATAGCAAGATCATAATCTTTCATCAATTCCAACCATCTCCGCTGCCTCATGTTTAGTTCCTTCTGGGTGAAAAGATATTTTAAACTCTTGTGATCCGTATAGATTTCGCATTTCTCTCCATACAAATAATGTCTCCATATCTTGAGCGCAAATACAACTGCCGCCAATTCCAAATCATGAGTGGGGTAATTCTGTTCATATGGTTTCAATTGTCTTGATGCATATGCAATCACTCGTTCTTTCTGCATTAATACACAACCTAGTCCATTCTTTGAAGCGTCGCTATATACTACGAATCCTTCTCCTGAAATTGGTTGTGCTAATACCGGTGCCGATGTCAATTTCTTTTTAAGTTTGGTGAAACTCTGTTCACACTCAGAAGTCCAGTCATATCGCATCTTTTTCTGTGTCAATCGAGTTAATGGAACTGCAATCCGTGAGAATCCTTCAACAAACTTCCGATAATAGCCTGCAAGTCCTAAGAAACTCCTAACCTCGGTCACATTGGTCGGTCTCGGCCATTCCGTAATGGCCTCAATCTTTTTCGGGTCTACTGAGATACCATCCTTAGACACAACATGACCCAGGAATGCGACACTGTGGAGCCAAAATTCGCACTTGCTGAATTTAGCATATAGCTGTTTCTTTCTTAATACATTCAGTGTTGTTCTTAGATGCTCTGCATGAGCCTCTTCATCCGGTGAGTATATCAGGATATCGTCAATAAACACTACCACATACTTATCCAACTGATCCCGAAATATTGTGTTCATCAAATCCATGAATGCTGCGGGTGCATTGGTTAGTCCAAATGGCATCACTAAGAACTCATAATGTCCATATCTTGTACGAAAAGCAGTCTTAGCGATATCTCCCGACTTGATCTTCAACTGATGGTAACCAGAGCGAAGGTCAATCTTGCTGAACACTTTGGCACCCTGTACGAAAGATTATGTTGATCTTTATAACAGTTATATAAATTTGTTATTTAATTATTTAAATCACTTACCCTTAATTGATCGAACAAATCATCTATTCGAGGCAGTGGATATCTATTTTTGATAGTGATCTTATTCAGCTCTCGGTAATCAATACAGAGTCGCATGCTGCCATCCTTCTTCTTAACGAACAATACTGGAGCTCCCCATGGCGATACACTTGGCCGTATGAACTTCTTATCTATCAGTTCTTGCAGCTGCGCTTTCAATTCTTTTAATTCGGCTGGGGCCATTCTATACGGTGCCTTTGAAATTGGTTCAGCCCCTGGGATGACATTTATCTCAAATTCAATTTCCCTATCCGGAGGTAAGCCTGGTAGGTCATCTGGAAATACATCTGTGAACTCCTTGACTACTGGAATACTGTCAATCGATGGGGTCTCGAGATCCATTCCAAGAGCATACACCAGGAATCCTTCGCTACCCTTCCTCAGTGATTGAAATGCTTTCGCTGCTGTCAGGTAAATATTCTGAGGTATCTTTTTCATTTTGGAATTCCCTTGATAAATCACTTCGTCTCGCATTGGCTCCTTAATTATCACGCGCTTACCACGACAATCAATGCAGGCATGATGTTTAAACAACCAATCCATGCCTAGAATAACGTCGAAGTCCCCAATCTGTATAGGAATTAGGGTAACTTCGAACTTCTGTCCTCCCATTTCTATCTCGCAATTCTTATATATATGGTGTGAAATGATCATCTGATCACCAGCTGCTTGAACGCGATACGGCGTATCCAGCCAAGTAGGGCAACTACCAAGGTTCTTAGCAAATCTTTTTGATACAAAGGAATGGCTTGCACCACTATCAAATAATACGTTGGCAGGTATGTTGTTTGTTAATATAACACCTGAATCAATGCATAGTTCAAATATGAAATTTCTAAGCAAGCAGATAATATCATAAACTCTTTAATATGAAATATACCTGTCACCACGTCTGGGGCTTCCAGCACCTCCTCATCTGTCATCACATGTACCCTGGCATTAGCCCTTGGGCCATCTCTCTGCTGGGGTGCGGCCTTCTGAGGTCCCTTCCTAGGTTCAGGGCAATCCCTGATCATGTGTCCGGTCTTTCCACAATTGAAACATGCTCCAGTCCTTAATAAACATTCTCCCCTATGCTGTCGCTGACAAGTGGCACACTTAGGTATCGCAGCTGCCTGAGTGGGAGGTTGTGGCTTCGGTGGCTGAAAATTTGGTTGGTGTGCACGTCCAATATCTCTTTTGACAATCTTGGTCCACTTACTGGATTGGCCATCTCCAAACTCTTGGGGCCTCTTGCCCCGGTTATCAGCGTCACGTCTAATGATGTCCCTCTCTACCCGATAGCATGCATCCAGCAATTCACCGAAATCTCTTGGATTGGCATTCACAATCCATGTGCGAATGCGTGGATTCAGTCCTCTCTCAAACTTAATCATCTTCAGTTGTTCGTCCCCCATAATAGCTGGAACATATCTCCCCAATGCAGTAAATCTGTTGGCATAGTCGGCCACTGTCATTCCAGGTGTCTGGACCAAAGACTCAAACATTCCTATCTTCTGCAAGGTAACTGATGGTGGAATATAGAATTTGCGGAACTCTCTCAGAAATCGTTCCCAAGTAACTGGAGCTGGCAAATGCTGCAAATTAGTGGTCCACCATTCATCGGCTTCTCCAGTCAGAAAAGGCTTGATAACCTGAGCTTTCATCTCCTCTGGTATCTGAATCAGCTCAAAATTGTTCTGTACTTCTTTCAGCCATTTCTCTGCCATATCAGGGTCGGATCCACCTTCGAAGTTAGGAATGCGGGCCTTCTTCAATTCCCCGTAGAAGAAACGTGTACCATGCTGTGGTGGCGGTGTTGGCGGTGGCGGTGGAGGTGTCGCATGATTCTGATGGCCGTTGTTACCTACCGCCTGTCCTATCTGTACTAACGCTTGCAGAACAGCCTGCTGAAAATCTCCCTGACCCTGCTGCTGTGGGGTGTAGGCACATGCTCAGTGTAAAATGGAACCGGTCCCGTCTGAGGGGGTATCTGTGGTGGTGGAGGAGGGGGGTAACTGTGCAGGTCTGTCAGCGCGCGGTCTACCTCTAGGTCGTGGAGACATCCTATTGAAGGCAGCATCATTAGTAATCATGTACAATGGAAATCAATTCGTCTTTTTGGCTAATTCAGAATTTGTAAAATAAATTTTTTTTTTTTAATCCAAACAAAATTTTTCAATTGTTATCTAACTATTTCTAACCATTCTAAGGATTCTACTATGGGTTTCACTCTTGGTCTAAGATCATAACTTAAGTTCTAGAATCATCACTTAACTTCTAATTGCTTACTTTATTGTTCCCGCCGTGGATCTAGAGCCATTCTCTGATACCAACTGTAGCGCCCCGCCCGAAACCAAAGTTCCGGCTCAGTGCACCCGCCATATTCTATTCCATAGAATATAAGGCGTCGATACCATACATGTGCATATCAACATGAATTGTAATCGATATAGCGGAAGCATCTTAAAATAACTCACATCACACATAATTTTATTACAAACCGATCAAATCCGTACAACCTCAAATACAATTCACACGCATAATCTTATTACATCACAATAAAGTAAAGCTCACACAACAGCTATGTAGCTTCAGCCTACATCTTCACTCACGGATACTCTATCTGGGGTTCCTCCTCAATGAACACGGCATCGGGTTCCCTGTTCTCTGAAATGTTAAGAGGCAAGTATGAGCGATAACCACCATCTTTTAATCGCTCAGCAAGTATTCTTTATAGATACTTCATGTGGATCATACATGGGAATACATGTAGTAATAAAGTAACAATATACATAATTACATCGCCAATTGCAAACGTCAGCATTATATATAAGAACAAAACATAACATAAGAAGTTGCATCATACCTTATGAGTCATACCATTCTTACTCAGCATATCCTTAGCCTACCTTCCATGCCTGAACACTAATCCATCTTATACTAAAGTCATAATTTACAACCATCATCTCTACGTACATAACCTCCTTTTAGTCAATTTAGGCATAATGTTCGTATGAATATTCTAATCCTCACCTAAGGGACATGATCATGACATGATGCATAAAACATGGCTTTTCATAAAATGACTTTTCATAAACATGACATGACTTTTTCATAATTTGCATAACATAACATTTTCATAACGTGAAAGCATAACATTTTCATGATTGGCTATAGCACTTTTCATAAGAATAATAACGCACGACATACCGAATGATTCCCCATATAGTACATGTACAACATAACATCATGAACATAAGTACATGTGCTAATGGTGACGCATTATGACTGAGATCCCGTGTCCCAGACCCGGTGTTACACTCAGCCATAACGCAAACATGGGCCCCTGACATCTACCACTCCGGTCCCGATGTCAGGACAGCGCTACAACATAACATAACATAACATGATCATATCATAACATGGGTCATTGGAATCATCCGTCTCGTGTTCATTATTCTTATACTTATGAACCTTTTAAAACATGAGATGTGACAACATATTTTGCAAATCTTGTTTTCATGCAACGTGAAACAAACATATGAGAATACTTTTGGTTCTTCTACATTTTGTAGCCTCATCAAATACTTATTTTCCTTCTACACATCACAACTTAAGCAAATACTATTTTCATCACCCCATATTGGTCATTCGGCCATAACACCAAAATAGCCCATTTTTCTTAATTATCCTCCCACCATAATTTGATACCTCTATTCCATACATGCATATAATTCGTAACTTAATTGCTTACAATATGAATTTTCTAATTATCTTAACATTTCATATTAAGAGTTCATAACCTACATCTTATCATGTAACTTATCATGTACGTCCATTGTAAAAATTAATAGTCTCATACTTACGCACACATAAATGTGAACTATTTATGTTTCTTACTTTTCATAACATAAATTACATACTTATCCTACTTTCATATCTTAATATATTCATCATATGTACAGATATACTTATAAAAATATGATGAAATCATCCTTGTTAAAAAGGCCTAAGGGCCGAACACACATGTATGATATATATACATATATAAGTCCTTTTATGATATATTATGTAATATCCAAACTTATACATTTTAATATCTTAGCATATCCATCATACATACATATATATACTTGTATAAAATATGGTAAACTCATTTTGTTATCAAGTTAAGGCCGAATATATATATGGTATACATATATGTGTAAATCATTTTTAGGATGTATAGTATAATATCAAACCTATTCATTTTCATAGCTTAACATATTTCTCATATATATATACTTGTACAAAATATAAAGAAATCATTTTAGCATCAAGGCCTAAAAGGCCGAATATTATACATGTACTATACATACTTTTATAAAACTTTTCACTATATAGTATGTGTTACACAATTACTTATTTATTTTCTCTCTTTAAAATCTATAGCACACATGCACATATGTACTTATATATCCATATATGTACATACATAGATCTATACCCATGTGCATACATATAACCGTGTGTATATATGTATATATATATATATATATATATATATCAACCGAAGGTGTATATACATATATACATTGATACTCAACACAAGTTGAACATATGTTAATATACATTTATACATCTATACATACTTATATGTAGATTTATACACTTATACATATATAAATATCATCATACTTATTTATAATATGGATATATATATGCTTGCTTATACATAGAATATATATATATATATTGTATGCGTATATATATAGTGTATATATATATGAAATATGCGTGTGTATATAGTGTATATATGTATATATACTTAATCCTCAAGTATAGATCTATACTTTCTTAAAAACGAAATCTTGAACATACTACATGATGATCCAACTTTGATATAACATAAATACTTGTGAATTGGAAAGCCATGAAGGATCTAGGAAGAGTACTTGCCTTGTTCACCTTTCTTACACTTAGAAGATGGTTCCTTCACTTGGTTTGGAAGAAAGTTTTTCTTCCTTCCTCCTAGGTATACATGGTTGTTAGGGTATAAAAGAAGGGTTAGTGAGCAACTTATGAAACTAAGTACATAGAAGAATCAAACTTAAACTTCATAGAGTTCTTACCTTGGTTGTCTTTGATCCTAGATGCTACACCCTTCTTGAACCTTTCTTAATTGATGAAGTGTTTGTAGTACTTGATTTGAGTGATGTTGGTGTGAAGAAAGGAGAAGAAAATCTTCTCCTTGTTGGGGATGAAATTTTCGGCCAAGGGGTGTAAGAAAGGAGTTGGAATGTTTGTTGGGTTTTCCTTGGAGATAGAATGAATTTGGTTGGTTGAAGATGTATTATTTGAGGGGTTAAAGAAGAAATAATTTTTCTACTTTCCTAAGGGGGGTGGCCGGCCAAGGCATGGAGGAAATGGGGTGGGAGACAACTTTTGACAAGTATGGGGTGGAGGAGTGGGTTAAGGTAAGATTCTTAAGCATGCAATATTTTATTCAAGGTGTAAGACAAGTTGTCTTCACCTTTCTTTTTCTTTTTCCTTTTCTTTTATTTTGTATGTGTATAATTGTTTTTCCATTTATTTAATGTAGTATAAAATTGTTGTGACATGTATTTCTTTTGATTTAATTTATCCTAATAGTTTAAGTTGTTACTAATTAACTTAATTGAGTTTTTTTCATTGTATAACCTCAATTGTTTGTAATATCTTTGCTATTATATTTGATAATATAAGTCTAGTTGTAGGAATCATACACCTACGAGATTGCATTACAGTATTAAAAGTCGTTACGACATAACGAATTTTTCCGGGTTGTAACATTCTCCCCCCCTTATAAAAAGTTTCGTCCTCGAAACTTACGTACCTCCTACGAACAGTTGGGGGTATTGCTTCTGCATTTGTTGCTCTGGTTCCCAAGTTGCTTCCCGCTCAGTATGATTACTCCACTGTACTTTCACAAATGGAATAGTTCGTCTCCTCAACATTTGCTCCTTGCGGTCCACGATCCGTATGGGAACTTCTTCATATGTAACGTCATCTTTAATGTTTACAGGTTGTTGCTCCAATATATGATCCGGGTCGTGTACATATCGCCGTAACTGAGATACATGAAACACATTATGTACTTGGGATAATGTAGGAGGTAAGGCCAACCTGTATGCCACGGTTCCAACTTTCTCTAGTATCTCATAAGGGCCAATAAATCTAGGGCTCAGTTTCCCTTTGATCCCAAATCTACTCACGCCTTTGGTCGGTGAAACCCGCAAATATACTTTCTCGCCAACTTCAAACTCAATCGGTCGTCTCTTTGTATCCGCCCAGCTTTTGCTTCGATCCTGAGCAGCTTTTAATCTATCACGTATCACCTTGATCTTCACCAAAGTCTGCTCTACTAGTTCCGGACCCATAATAGTCCTCTCACCGACTTCATCCCAATATAATGGAGATCGACACTTCCTTCCATACAATGCTTCAAAAGGTGCCATACCAATAGAACTGTGATAGCTGTTATTGTAAGAGAACTCAATTAACTTCACTGATTTGTCCCAGCTAACCTTGAAATCCAAAGTGCAAGCACGTAGCATATCTTCTAATGTCTGTATGGTACGTTCTGACTGTCCATCAGTCTGCGGATGAAATGCTGTACTCATCCGGAGTTCAGTACCCATGGCACTTTGGTAGGCTTTCCAAAATCGCGATGTAAAACGTGAATCTCTATCGCACACAATGCTGACAGGCGTTCCATGTAGGCTGACTATCTCATTCATATACATGCTGACCAGCTTTTCTATGGGTGTTTGGATTGACATGGGTAAGAAATGTGCCGATTTAGTGAGACGATCCACGATTACCCAGATCGCATCATTACCATTGCGAGTCTTAGGAAGTCCGGTAACAAAATCCATCGTAATATGTTCCCATTTCCACTCTGGGATCTCTAATGGTTGCAATAGTCCTGCTGGCTTTTGATGTTCTGCTTTAACTTGTTGACACGTATGACATCTCTCCACAAACTCTGCGATATGTCGCTTCATTCCGTTCCACCAATAATTTCTTTTAAGATCCTGATACATCTTTGTTGATCCCGGATGTATTGATAGTCGCGAGTTGTGAGCTTCCGTCATGATCTCCTTTTTAACTCCATCAATGTTTGGCACACATAATCTCTCTTTGAACCAAAGACTGCCATCATTATGTAACTGAAAGTCCTTCACCGGTTGTTCTTCAAACTGCTTGACGATGATCATCAACTCAGAATCATCCTTTTGTGCCTCTTTAATCCTGTCAATTAAAGTGGGAGTTATCATTAATGTAGCCAGAATATTTGCAGTCGAGTCAACTACATCCAATCCAAACTCGGCTATCTCTCTCTCCAGAGGCGTCTGCCTAGCATGACTTGACTTCCTACTCAATGCATCTGCTACCTTATTCGCCTTCCCCGGATGATAATGAATAGCAAGATCATAATCTTTCATCAATTCCAACCATCTCCGCTGCCTCATGTTTAGTTCCTTCTGGGTGAAAAGATATTTTAAACTCTTGTGATCCGTATAGATTTCGTATTTCTCTCCATACAAATAATGTCTCCATATCTTGAGCGCAAATACAACTGCCGCCAATTCCAAATCATGAGTGGGGTAATTCTGTTCATATGGTTTCAATTGTCTTGATGCATATGCAATCACTCGTTCTTTCTGCATTAATACACAACCTAGTCCATTCTTTGAAGCGTCGCTATATACTACGAATCCTTCTCCTGAAATTGGTTGTGCTAATACCGGTGCCGATGTCAATTTCTTTTTAAGTTTGGTGAAACTCTGTTCACACTCAGAAGTCCAGTCATATCGCATCTTTTTCTGTGTCAATCGAGTTAATGGAACTGCAATCCGTGAGAATCCTTCAACAAACTTCCGATAATAGCCTGCAAGTCCTAAGAAACTCCTAACCTCGGTCACATTGGTCGGTCTCGGCCATTCCGTAATGGCCTCAATCTTTTTCGGGTCTACTGAGATACCATCCTTAGACACAACATGACCCAGGAATGCGACACTGTGGAGCCAAAATTCGCACTTGCTGAATTTAGCATATAGCTGTTTCTTTCTTAATACATTCAGTGTTGTTCTTAGATGCTCTGCATGAGCCTCTTCATCCGGTGAGTATATCAGGATATCGTCAATAATTTTTGTAAATATAATTCGAAAATATAGCTTTAATTATTTAAAATAATATCCAATATAATTTTTGTAACCACACGATTCAAGGTATTATATATTTGTTTTAGCAAAGCGGGGCCTCACTAGAAAACAATGATATAACTTGTTCATAAAAGCATTACGGTAAAACCGCATTAAAACAGTTGAAACTCAATAATGTAAAGTTTGATAAAACGATTTGAATACGATATATCTCTTTTCTACGGAAAATACAAATATAACTTGAAAACTATTTTCTTTCTCTTTTTTTTGCAACGTAAAATTTAAGTAAGTTCATCGCAAGCGGATAAGTAATTTCAAAAACGCTTGATGGATAAAATGCTTGCAATATCAGATGACCAATAGAATTTATTTTGACAGATTTGTTGTAACCAAAAACGAAAATTTGAAATATTGTAAAGAAATGTGCAAACATATCATTTTTTTGAAGACATTGATATTTTAAAATGTACCTATTTTTAGAATTATCGGGGATAGTCAAAATTTCTTTAAGTTGATATACAAATAAGAAAATAAAATATAGTTTTGTAAAGTTAATAGACTATGTAAAAAAATGAACCAGTTGAATATTTAGAAGCAAAGTCTTTGAAGTAGCTTTGAAATATAGAATATATCTTGGTGTACGTGCTTATATAGAAACAGTTGGTTACTTGAACAAAAAAAAAATTACAGTCCAATACTTCGTATATTTTTTCCCTAAGTTATCCATACGGTCAAATGAATATCCACCTATATATCATTTCTTATAAGTCTAGCATTCGTTTACTTATGGTCAAATCTTTAACTTAGATTGTTCGATCCTAGCAAGGTATACCAAATATTAATCGGTAGCAAGGTATACCAAATATTAATCGGTAGCAAGGTATACCAAATATTAATCGGCTTAGGGAATTCTAATTCACCATGCTTCCGCGGGCCACAGTGACATACCGTATTTCTTTGTTTGGTTATTTCAACTGCTAATTCTAGCTAAGTTAAATCCCACATGAATAGCAATCACTACTTATTTATACTTACTTTATTTCAATTCAAGCCTTCTAAATTTAAACCAACTAACTCGATGTTCTTAGGGATCAATACTTAACCAATATTTTGTCATGATTTTATCATTCCAATGTACTTACTATAGCTGATTCTCACCTATCACTACCGATCAGTAACTCTAATAAGACTAATATCGTCGGCTTATTTTGATAATTCTAGATTCAACATGTTAATCGTAAACCATAAACTCCTTCTTACGGTATTCTGCTCTAAACTCTACTGATCATAATTCTTATAAATCGTTACTTAGCTACTATCATTCTATTATAAATCATTACTTAGAAGCTACGATCTCAACTTAGACCTATATCTGGCATTACTGTCAAAGTAGAGGCATGAACCCGCTTCAATTACCCTAGTGGTAACGGGTCTTATGATGCTGCTATGGGGAAGTAGCCTAGTAACGACTAGGCTCATCTAAATTTATCCATCAACCAGCGCCTGCGGTAAGGCATCCTGGTTGACATTACAATTTAGGTAATTTAACTATACACAATTTTCGTAGGGTTACTAAAATCACGGCTAAGGAAATGTGCAAAGGTTATGATCAAAACTTAGATAATACAAGTAAGTGAACGCGTATGGTATACCCTTAGTATACGTGTCCCTTAACCGATAATCCTCTTAAGTATAAGGTGATAGCTTATTACTAGGATCATTCTCAATATCATCATTTCTTAAGTCTAAGATCACGACTTATTCCCAAAATCATACTCGTTATATGATCAACGCTTATGACTAAAAATAAATACTTATATCTAAGATCAACTCTTAATCGAAATCGTCACTTATGTCTAAGATCGTGACTTAAGGAGAAAATCGTAACTTAGTTTATAAGATCATGGCATAAATCTACGTTTCCGCCGTAGATCTAGAGTCATTCCTTGAAGATCTTACTGTCGATACATAATACCTCTTGAACTCATTCCGAAATTAGATACAAGTGATCGGCGGCATCAGTTGTACTGCGCCACCACTCCTCCATATATCCTTGTAGAAGAATCTCAAGTTCGAGTGCGGTGGTGATGATGGCGGTGCCTGCTACTTCAGCAGCTTGTGCTACTGTGCTACAGTGTTAGTCATGGTGACCCTAGCATTCTCAAGTGCTTGAGGATGATCTCATGGTTCTAGTGGTTCTCACTACTATTTCCTCTACTACCAGGTTGTTCATGTCTTGCCGGTATTTTCTGGAATTTAGAACGGTCGAAAATGTATTTATTTAAGTACATGCTAAGTTATGGGGGTATTTTAGGAATTTCTAACAACTTAGGGGTTACATGCAAATGTTCAGGGGTAATTTGAGAAATTCTGGCATTTACAGAATTCATACTAAAATTTAGGGGTAGAGTGGTAATTAAGTAAGGAAACAAACGCTCACTCTCGTACCACTTAACCTGATCATAACTTAAGTCCAAGATCATCACTTAGGCCTATTTTGCTTCTCAGGGGTAAAATCGTAATTTTAAGGAAAATATCGTAGCTTATGTCTAAGTGATCTAGTTAATCCTGTGTTTCCGAGGCGGATCTGGAGCCTCGGCTCTGATACCACTGTGGCATCTCGCTCCAAACCCTAGCTTCGGAAACAGTGCACCCGTCATAGTCTGCTACGAGATCTACAACGCGTCATTCAAACTTCTCTAACGTCGCAATTTACGTAGAAATTTTTTGCAGAAACGATAATAAAAATAAATAACTCAATTAAAATAAATCCATCAATGTAGAAATGAAGTACATGGGTTGACGAGACCCGCTATGTCAAGTATACCATGAGACAATCTAGAGTCAAGAAAGAGTTTAGGTAAAAAGATACATCCAACTATCCCACTGGAAGTATCCGATCACACGATCCCAACACTAGCCCTGAGCCCGGCTCACTCTCTCCAGCTCGCACAATCGGCCACATTCTCTATAAAGATATACTCGAAATCCTGTTCACCTGTGGATGGATGGTAGGGGGTGCGTGATGGGAGTCACTCGTAGGTTACCCGTCTCTCCCGAAAAGGGACTTTCACATACTGAGTCGGGTAAACAACTAGCACATATAAAGCAACAACAAATAAATAAAGCAGTAAAACATAAATAAAGAAACAACACATACCCGACCCGATCCGTATCCCAAATCGTTAGCATTGAAACAACTTAATAACAAAATCAACGATAATCACATCAATAACAAATGCAATGCGCAACTTCATGATGCATGCTTTTTAATCACCGTGTCACACGCAGTCATTTAATATTACACGTCATGCTCTTCTTTTTCCATGATATGCTATGCATGTCCTGGGTTCTATTAGGTGAAGGTAACCGTTATTACCAACTCCCATCACACGCCTCGTCAGGCCACACGTCTAGGACCACACGACTCATAGGCCAAATGCAAATGTCGTGCCATGAATGTTTCACACTTTCACACTTTCGTTTCTCCTACGTTGCATGCTCCGTTCTATGTTGCGTATTACATATATTGCGTAGTTACCCTATGTTGCGTGGGGTTCAATAATGTGTTTTATCTTCTACCGTTATTTTATCTTTCTAGACTTTATTTTAGGTTTCTACACTTTATTTTATTTTTCATAGGTGTAGCGCCCCGGCCCAGACAGCGGACCCGAACCGGTGCACCCGTCGTAGCCTACTGAGAGGACTACAAGACGTCTCATCTCTCGAATACACACCATTAATGACGTAAGAGAGTAAGCACAGAAACATATGTAAAACAAATCTAAACCATCAAATTCGTACATCAAGATGTAATATGTTTACAAAAGATTATTTACGGTCGCAACCAACTAAATCCTCAACGAATGAAAGAAAGTTAAGATAATAAGAAGCAGCCTATAACAAATCCCAAGATAAGCTCTAAACGTCTCATTCAGCCCACTCGCCGTCGTCCTCTATCAATATCATGTCATACTCAGCCTTATCTGCAAGACAAAGAGTAGAACTCTTAGCGAAAAACGCTAGCAAGTAACCCGCTTATAAGACATACGGGATCAACACATGGCAAGACATGAGTAATATCTATATCAAGGGATAATGGGGCACATGTCTTGTATAGTTTAAAGATCATAAGTTACCAGCACAACATAAACAAATAACAACAGTGAATAAGTAGTAAACAGTTCAATGACAAAACACTTACAAGTCAATCATACCAACATGGCTCACGTGATGCATGAGAATTCAAAATATGCACTACACTACACAAACCCAAATGATTATGCTTCACTTTTCAAAACAGTGCAATGCATGTCATAATGTCCGGTCACATAACTTGATACCATGTGATGGGCCACAACTTGTCTTTATACCCTGTGACGCACCACATCTTAACTTTATACCCTGTAATGTTCCACAACTTGTCTTTATACACTGTGTCACATTACAGCTCACTTTATACCCTGTGATGGTTACAGCTTGTTTTTATACCCTGTAACGCATCACAACTCATTTCGCAAACTTTATACCCTGTGCCGAGGCACATTTCTTATCAAATCATAATGCAAATGCAAGTGTCATGATGCAAAAATGCACAACTTCTCATCATTCAATCATATTCTTCAATCACAGGCTTCAATCACATTCTCACTTTCAAACGTATCAACACAAGCTCAGGCGTACCTCACATAAACGTTCCTACTAAGGATACGAGGCATGAAGTATACCCTCCTCACACGTTCCATTTGAACCTTATCGAAGCCTCAAACGTTCATCCTTAATCCCTTAGATCATTCACGTTGAAGTCCGATTCAAATACCCTACGAAGTACTCACCGTTGATTCGTCATCCTAGGTTGTATTCCCAAGACTTATACTAACCTCAATCAGGTCCTAATAAGTCCCTAAGGTCACCCAAAGGATCCCCTAGCTTCCCTCTTTCTTCCTTTATTTTCCCTCAAAACAGATGGACGTCATCCCCTGACGTCGATCGATCCACGTCCATCAGAGCACATCGATCTCTCACTCAGCCTACATCGATCGATCGATGTGACGTCGTTCTCTCACATCGATCGATTGATGCCCATCAGGATACATCGATCTCTCACTCAACTATACATCGATCGATCCACATACATTTGAAGCACATCAGCCTCTCCCCCAGCTACACATCGATCGATCGATGTACATCAGCCTCTGACATCGACCGATCGATGTCATCGTTTTCCAGCATTCTCATTCTGCGATTTCTGTAGAAACTTCAGATTTGAACCCCAATCGATTTCCAACTTCCTTCCAACCTTTCCAAGCCTAATCCTCACTATCAATCCACACTTAATTCATCAAAACAAAATCTTTCATATACAAATCAAGAATTCAAGCCTAAAACTCAAAGTTTCCATCAAAACAAACCCAAAATCTCATATTTTCATTCTCCCTTCCCTTCAACCGCAAATAACAACAAAGTAGGGTTCAAGGGATTAAGGATTTGCAAGATTTCACCAAATCAACAACAACAACAAACGATTTTCAACATACAGTGGCCAAATTTCAAAACTAAAACACATAAATCACATACAGATTCACGAAAAGAAACTACTGCATGATGATCCATCTAGATATCAAAAATAGGCTTTTTTCTTTCGCAAATCGTAGGAACTCATAAGTAGATTACTTGCCTTTGATTATCTGAAGAAGATCCGAAGAACAAGCGAAGAAAGGATCAAAAATCTTCCCTAGGGTTGCAAGAGATGGAGAAATCGTCTATGGAGAGGAGAAGGCGTCGGTTTCTCTGAATGAATAGAGAAACTGACGTTCTGTCAGTTTTGATAAGGGTAGGGATGAAATTGGAATTTCTAAATTATATCCTATTATCTCATTTATCTTAAATGTTTAAATTCTAATATTTAATTCTAAATTAAGTACTAATTAATTCTAATATTTAATCCTTCAATAAATACCACTTAATCCAATATTTAATTTTTAATTCATTACAATTAATTTTCATTAATCCCGTTTAATTTCTTTTTACCCTTTAATTATTTTTCGAAGGGTGCGGGACATAACAATAGACTTTCATGCACTTTAATCTTATTTTTAAATATTTTTATCTTTCCATACTATTTTTATTTCTTTTATATTAATTTATTTAATGGGTCTCTAAATTCTCTTAATTTTAAAGTATTTTTAATATTAAATTTAATTGATTATATAAATTTTCTTTTTTTCTTCCCATGCAACTACAGCTCCGCCATTTTTTTTCTTATTATTTTATTTCATTTTATTCTTATTATTATTTTTTTACTGAATTTCTATAATTTCTTTTTATTAAGCAATACATTTTTTTTGTAATCATTTTTGTGCAGTTTTATTACGTATACGTAGTCAATTGTTTACATTGTTTTTGTTTCCTTTTTTTTTTATGCTTTTGCCTGTGATAACCACGTGTAATACTTCATGTATATTGTTTTGTTAATTTGCTTTTGATACTCAATCAATAATAGTTGACACTATTTTTGTTATACTTACATATTAGCGTCTTACAAATTCGGTCAGATTATACAGTTTACTTTTTACTTGTAACTGTGTATTCTATTATTTATGTGTTTTACATTACCTTTCCATATTATCTCATTATACTGTTTCACACTTATTACACCGTTTCCGGACGCGTTTTCTCACCATCTGAACCCTTTCCTGCCTATTTCCGTGCTATGTGATCTATATCTAAGACCAATCACGCAATTCAATGCCAAAACATAAAGAATTCATGATAAGCATATAAAGAATAAACATAGCAGTGATAAACAAACAATCCCAATACAGAATGCGAGGGAATCAAAATCAATCCGACAGATGGGAGGGTAACCTACCTTTTACACGGATAATTTCCTAGGCATAGTGGTTGAATTTGATGGAGGTGGCTTTTCCTTCCTCCTCTCTTTCTACTTTCTCTATTTTTCCCTCTCTCCCCCTTTTCTTTCTCTCTTAATAGCCCTCGGCAGTGTGTGTCCTTGGAGGGACAAATATTTTATTTTGTTGTTGAATATTGAGGGAAAATAAGGACAGCAGAAGAAACTGCAATTGGAGGAGGGAATTCTGTTTTTTTTTTCTTTTGCTTTATTGCTAGGTGCTGGGAATGGCAGAGTGCCAATTTGTTTGGGCTAATGTTGCTTTTGCGTTCTCTGGAAAAAAAACCTGCTAGAACCATAATACTTAAAGTGCAGTTTTAACAATTTTTTTATATAGCATCAAAACTGACGGGATAGGGAATTATTTTAGGCTGCCTTTTAGTGATTCATTTAGTGGGGGAGTTGACTGCCCCACACTAAACTGACGGATATAGTTAGTTTTTTTATTTTTATTTTTGCAAATACGACATTTATTAATTAAATTCTTTTCTTTTTTTTTCTTTTTAACAAACACCGGATGTAACATTAAACACCCTCCGAAGATCTAGTCAGTCCCGAAATTTTCTATCTTTTGGATTTATGTATACTAGAAAATTTAGAGAACATGTTTCTTTTTCTTTGTTCAAAAAGATTTTTGTGTAAATTCAACCGAATATAACCTTCTGTTGGACGTTTTTATGTCAGTTATATGTTGTTGCGAGCCAATGCATGTCTAAGAACTATAGAATGTGGACACGTGTCTCGTTTTGCTTGTGCATAGTCGCCAAGTGGCACCACATGTCAGGTTGCATGGCGAAACTACTGGCGTGGTAGGAGTCTCCTTAGTCGAGTTGACCTAAAATACTTTACGTACCAGGGTCACGGCCGACCTTCTGGACATGGCTAAGGTGCGCGCTATGGTCAATGTGACAACTGAGGATGAGGTGACCAGCCTTCAGTATTTTCTGATATAGTTGATTGATGATGACTTGAGATCTTTGTCGACATTGAGAAGGCGACATGCGTCCCCTAAAACGCATCGACTTGATTGTGTATTTAGATCCAGGTAGCTGATGTGAACCTTAGTTGATATGCGCCTTTGTGAGGTCAAATAATGTCAACTGTGACGAGTTGGGGAGCTAAACTTGGCAATTTTTGGAGTGTTAGTTTTATCCTAGTCATTAAACCAAGCTCTTTTATACATAGTTGGAAGGGAGGAAATTGGAGTAGCAAACCAAATCACCATGTTTGAAAGAAACAAAATTTGGCGTGGACATTCTAATTTTTCCATTGCTCTCTTGTTAGATAGATGATTAGAATGCTTTAGCTTATTTGATTGAGCAATTATAATTTGGGTGAAGCTATTGCCACCATTTTTTATATTTCCATCATTTTCACACTCTAAGAAAAGTGTGGATTACAAAGCAAAAGATGATGAAAATGTAAAAAAAAAAATAATAATAGCAAAAGCCTCTCCCTTATAATTTACTCGTAACATCATATTCAAATTGATGAATTTTGTTTTCATTGTTTTCGAATAATCACGAGCCAAAGTATTCGGATCAGATTTAGAAACAATTTTAATCATGACTTCAATTTTCTAAAATATAGAGCGAGGAATTCAAAAGTTAATCATCCGATTTGCTGCTTCCAAAAAAACTGTTGTTACAACTGTTACATAACATACAAAACTATAGTTTATGATTTTTTTACTCATAAATAACTACTTTTTGTAGTTTTTAAATTAAAAGCAAAATAGCTAATTGTTTATGTTATATAACAGATAAATCACTATATTTTGGGAGCAGCATTTCCCATCAGGTTCATCACGGGTTCTTACTTTGGTGAACCACCAAGAGTATTTAAAGACACGATGATTAAAAAAACATAAAGCAAAATAGGTCATTGTTTATGTTCTTCAACAATGAGTCCACATTGTGCATCCTAAGTTGAGAGTTTTATGACTATGCAAGATTCATCATCATACCCAGTGTATCCCAACGACAGCAAAAGCTATCGTTAGGGTCTGGGGAGGGTAAGTGACAGACAAACAATATCTCTATCCCTAGGGATAGAGAGTTTGCTTCCAGTGAGACCCCCGGCTCTGGCTTTACCTGAATAAATGACATAATAATAGGAATATGGTGTGCTAGTGTGTTAGTAAGAAAATTTAGTAAACACAAATATGAAGCTCCCGATATGAAAATGACACCAATCGTTCACTGTCGAGACTAACCTGTGATTTAGTAGACGGTCTAGTCAGTTCGTCAATACTATCCTCTGATTTATGAGATCTGGTTCATCCAGAAATTAAGTGAAGTCTTTTTCCCTTTTAAGGTTATGAATGTACCATGCTACTAAATTATATATAGCAAAGTAGGTGAAGTGAAATGGTATGATTGTATTATTGTCATCCAATTATGTGATAAAAGCATATTGAAACCAATGTGTTAAGATTTTAAATATTATGCTTCATATATATGCATGTCTAACTTATGTTTTTCATGCATTTAAATGTGAACCTACCCACGAATCCGCTAAAGAGAATTGTCTTTTCTGTGGTGGCAAGATAATTAGACTAACCACTTGTGGAAAACGCTCTTAGCCTACTCGTGACGACAGTTAATGTAGCAAAAGAGTTCCACAAGATAAACATGTTGTTGGGCTGACTGAGTCTCGTGTGTCCTCTCCATTTGCAGGGCTGTCGGTGGAGCACATCCCTCGATTTACATCCCACCTGGCTAAGGGGCCTCTGGTACAGGTGGGGGAGAACCCACCCCTCATCAAAGATAAACATGTCGTAAGATGGACCCTTTATGGTATAGAATATAGCCAAAGTGCCTAAAACAAAACGAAAGTATAATGAGTCGTCGTGGTCTCTCGAAACGGATGAGATCCAGGCAGGTAAATTTTAAGGCAAAAAATGAGGCCGCGAATCATAGGCTGCCACGTCGCAATGTTGCCTTGTTTAAAAAAAAATTTTCTCTCTCATCAATAACATGGCGACGTGGCGGTCTGTGATTCACAGCCTCATTTTTTGCCTTAGAATCTACCTGCCTAGATCTCATCCGCTCTCGAAAGACTAAAAGGGTGTTTGTAAAGAAATTGAATGAAACGAAATGATTTTATGAAATGGAACAAAAATGAGTCATCATGGTCTCTTTCCAAAATGAGAGCCCGTTTAAAAAGAAAATTTGTAACTCATAGTACATGACTCCAAAAATTATAAACTTTTCATAAATGAATTTCAATGTATTAAACAGAATCTATTTAAAAATGAGCAAAAAAAATAAGGACATTTGATCCTTCAAATAAGTATAAACTTTAAAGTGCTCAGACTTGACAGAATTGGACTGAAAGTTGGTAAATTTTGCAAGACTTTTAACTTCTTGTGTACTCACTCAAATAGATTGATTATTGTCTCAAATTAAACCTTAAGATGTCTAGTTTAAGACTCAAAAAACCTTGATCAGAAAAGATGTTTCACTAATTTAAAAAGATATGTTTTAAGAACTAATCAATCTATAGGCAGAATAGAGCAAAATTTTCAAAGACTGGACGACTAACTTTTCTTTGCTCAAATTCAATATTCTTGTTGCAAATGAAAGATAACAATATGAAGTTTATTGTCACCAGAAATCAAAGATTTTAAAGACGTTTTACTATTTTAAATATGAACAAAAAGTTAAATACTGAAACAATCAAAAACATGATGAAAATGAAACAAGACAACACAATGATTTATTCTGGTTTGGTCAATGTGACATACTTCATTTATAAGGAACACCGTTGTTTGAATTTTTACTATCAAATAGTCACATTTCACCTTACAAAATACTTGATTCTAAAGGGACATCCATGGTATCTTTTAATGTGAAAAAGAAGGGCATTTGCAAGGGATTATGTTCTATGCGTGAAACTCAAAAATCTTCACAACATTATCGTGTTCTGCTATTCAGAGGAGGAGAAATAAAATAATCTGACGTGGATTTTTTTTTTTAGTTTGTTTGTATCCGTTTTGCTCTCTTTTCATGTACATTAGATCATATTATTTCTTCCGTTACAAATGGTAGAACACGATAATGTTGTGGGAGATTTTTGAGTTTCAGACATTGAACTTAGTTTTTTGTAAAACCCTTCTTTTTTTTACAGTTAAAAGAGATCATATATACCCCCATTTGGGGCAAGGTGATATTGATGCATGATCAGAATGACACAAAAGACAAAGGTGTCATTTCAGCCCAAAATTTCAGACCAAATCAGTTAATTGAAAGGATGCAAAATCCAAATCATTTCATTTCATTTCTTGGGTATATCAAAACGACGTAAAAAGGAATCGTTAATGCATAAAACTTAACATTATGTCCTGTAAAATACCAGAGCTTTCTTTATATTACTGATTAATTAAGGAACTTAAGGGTATTTTAAACTTATCAGGAAACAATCAAACTCATATTTTATATTACTATTAGACATTTTGTGAATTGTTCAATATTAAGAGGTTCTATGTTGGGGTAAGATGGAACAACAAAATGTTTGATTAGAAAATGATTCATAAATGAATATTTCTTTTTGAAAATATTTTAAACACACCAATAGGAAAATAAGATTCAAAATTTAATTCACCAATAATTACAGAGTAGCTATTTCCGTTCCTTATTTTGCTTATCCACGCCATTTGCAATTAATTATTAATGAATGGTCAAAATTATCCTTCCTTCGTATTTATGAAACTTGTTCATGATAGCACTAATAAGATTGCTGTTTTGTTTTGAGATTACGAGTTCGAACCTCACAAATAGCCTTTTACATAAATTGTAGGATAAAGCTGCATAGATCAGATTGCAAAAAGATCCAGTAGGAAAAGTCCGTTACGGTCGTCCTCCACGAAAAAGAAAAGCAGTCCTCTTCCACACTTTTCCCCCAATTCTTTGAATTGATCTGATCATCTGATATACGTCAGTGAAATTATCATCTGATATACGTCAGTGTCAATATACAATGTCACCAATCTCTTTAAGGTCGCGTCACTTGGTACTGGCAGAAAATGAGCAGACTTCGTCAATCGATCAACGATCACCCAGATACTGTCGTTGTCATTTCTTGTTCTCGGGAGCCATACTATAAAGTCCATCGTCACATGCTCCCACTTCCACTCGGATATCTCTAATGGTAACATCAAACCTCCTAGCCTCTGATGTTCTGCTTTAACCTGCCGGCATACAAAACATCTCTCAATAAACCCAGCTATGTGTCTCTTCATGCCACTCCATCAGTAATACTTCTTCAGATCATTATACATCTTCGTGGCACCCAGATGAATCGACATCTTAGAGTTGTGTACCTCTTTCAACACTTCTTTCATGAGGTCCTCAACATCAGGTACACACAATCTTCATTGGTGTCACATACTGTCATCATCATTAATATGAAAGACATTAATCTGACTAGCATCATCCTCTCGCGAATATCTCTGAGGGTCACATCTTCCTTCTGAGCCTCTTTAATTTGATCAATCAACGATGGAGTGATAATTAAGATTTCCATGATATTTGAGTTAGAATCCACAATATCCAAATCAAACTCAACAATCTCCCTCTCCAAAGGTGTCTGTCTGCGTGACTCGATTTCCTACTCATCGCATCAATAACTCGGTTCGCCTTTTCCAGATGATAATTAATAATTAGCTCGTAATCATTTAGTTGCTCCAACCATCTCCTCTGACGCATATTCAGTTCTTTCTGTGTGAACAGATACTTCAAACTCTTATGATCACTGAATGCTTCGCACTTCACTCCATATAGATAATGAAGCCATATCCTCAGTGCGAAAACCACTGCAGCTAACTCAAGATCATGAGTCAGATAAAACTGTTCATAAAGCTTCAGCTGGCGCGAGGCATACACGATGACTCTATCTCTTTGCGTGAAGACACATCTTGAAACAAAGAAATTAGACCATAGTCGAAATATATATAGAATCAAATTGAAATCATATGCATGTATCTAGTCCACTCTTGGATGCGTAAATGACAAACCCTTCCGTGAGGGTTGCGCCAATACGGGGGCAGTGGCCAATCTCTTCTTCAGTTCAGTAAAGCTTTTCTTACAATCCTTGGTCCACCCAAATTTCGTCTTCGTCTGTGTCAACCTCCTTAGTGGCACCGATATAGTAGAGAATCCCTCGACAAACTTCATGTAGTAGCCAACCAACTTAAGTACTTTAGTCACATTGGTTGGTTTGGGCCACTCAGTGATCGCCTCAATCTTCTTTGGATCCACTGAGATCCCCTCCTTTGATACCACATGATCCAAGAAAGCCACGCTCTTCAGCCAAAATTCACACTTACTGAATTTGGCATACAACTTCTTCTGTCTGAGGGTCCCTATTACTTCCCTTAAGTGCTTGGCATGCGTCTCTTCATTAGGAGAATAAACCAAGATGTCATCGATAAAAACCACTACGAACTTATCCAGCTGATCTCGGAATACCGTATTCATCAAATCTATGAAGGCAGCTGGAACATTAGTTAATCCAAACGGTACCAATAAGAACTCATAGTGGTCGTATCTAGTGCGAAAGACAGTCTTCGGAATATCCTCTCCTTTAATTCTTAACTGATGATATCTCGGTTGAAGATCTATCTTCGAATATACTTTTGCACCCTTCATCTGGTCGAAAAGGTCCTCGATCTAAGGTAGATGATATTTATTCTTGATTGTGATCTAATGTATCTCGCAATAATCGATACACAATCTCATGCTCCCATCTTTCTTCTTCACAAATAGGACATGAGCTCCCTAGGGTGAGACACTGGGTGAATGAATTTGAGGTCCAGAAATTCTTGTAGCTGCTCCTTCAACTCCTTGAGATTTGCCGACACTATACGATATGGTGCTTTCGGTATAGACTCAGCACTTGGAATAAGATTTATCATAAATTCAACCTTGCGGCTCGGTGGTAAACTTGGTAATTCGTGGGGGGGGGGGGGGGAAGACATCTGTGAATTCATTTACCACCGGGATCTGGCCAATAGATGTACTTGCTGCTCAGTGTCCATCGCATATAACAGAAAGCCTTCTATACCTTTCTTCAATGCCCGATAAGCCTAAGCTGAGGTCAGATAAATCCTCTTAGGTTCCTTTTTTAGCTTAGAATTTCCTTCAAAGATGATGTCCTTCATATCAGGCCCTCTTATAGTGACTTGCTTCAGCCGATAGTCAATAGTCGTATGATATGTTGGCCAACCAATCCACGCCGAGAATAACATCAAAGTCCCTCATATGAATAGGGATAAGGGTCGTAGTGAACTGCTGATCATCAATTTCAAGCTCGTATCCCTTATACTGATGGTGGTATATTATCACCTGATAGCCGGCTGCCTGCACTCGGTATGGGGTTTCAAGCTAGTAGGGGCAATGGCTCAAATTCTTCGCAAATTTGTTAGATATAAAAGAGTGTCTTGCGCCATTATACACGTTGGCAGGGATTTTGTCTAACAGGATCGCACCTAACACATTAAAAGTTACCACACAGGACCTATATTCAACAAATGCATATTTTAATTTTTTTAAAAAAATAATTACTTAGTTTATTATTACCTGTCACGACGTCACTGACTGCCTCGACGTCTGTGTCTGTCATAACATGGATCCTGGTGTTGGTCCTCGCTCTCCCTTATTGCTGACCTCCCTGTGGTTGCGGTGTCGGTGGTTCTGGCCCCTGCTCAGGACACTCTTTCAAATAGTGCCCGGACTTACCACATCTGAAGCACACATTCTTCTTCTTTCAAACACTCGCCTAGATGTGTGTGTCAGTAATATGTGCACGGGTAGGGACGACCTGGTGCTCCTCGGTGGCTGCAGAGCTCTACCCTGAATCTGAAGCTGAGGCGGTCTGAACTGTGGTCCTCCAATCTGACGTCTGGGTAACTTCACACATCGCCCTGACCTCTCAGTTCCAATCTCATCATGGGGTCTCTTGCCCCTCTCCTATGCAGCGACTCTCCAAAAGTCGTCCTCGATCTCTCTACATAGCTCCAATAACTCATCGAATGTTTTGGCCCTGATGATCACTATCCCTGACTGTATCTGTGATTTGAGGTCCGTCACGAACTTCAGCATTTTCAGTCTCTCATCGTCCATGATAGATGGTACATACTTACCCAGGGAGTGGAAACTGTCCGCACACTCAGCCACTGTCATGTTGCCCTGGGTCAGAGCCTGAAACTCTTCCATCCTCTGTAAGATCACACTATCTGGCACAAAGACTTCTTGAATTCCTCCTGGAACTGAGTCCAAAAAAATCGGTGGTGTCAGTCTTACCTCCACGCTACGCCATCACTCCTCTCCATCACCATCCAGAAAATGGAACCAGAACCTCCACTCTCAGACCATCCGGTACCTGCAATAGTCGGAGATGATCCGACATCTCCTTCAGCCATATCTCTGCCTCCTCATGTTGCCCAAGGTCAGAGCCTGAAACTTTGCAATCCTCTGTAAGATCACACTGTCTGGAACAAAAACTTCTTGAAATCCTCCCGGGACTGAGTCCAAAAAATCGGTGGCGTCAGTCATACCTCCACGCTACGCCACCACTCCTCTGTATCACCTGCCAAAAATGGAACCACAACTTCCACTCTCAGACCATCCAGTACCTGTAACAGTCGGAGATGATCCGACATCTCCTTCGGCCATATATAAAACATTCGAATATATATATATATATATAATTTCAGACTAAGTTAGGAGGCATTTTGGGAATTTCTAACCACCTATAGGATGCATGCAAAAGTTCAGGGGTAAAATAGTACATAAATAAAGAAGAACGAGAAAACACTCTCACACCCCTTAACCTGATCATAACTTAAGTCTAAGGTCATCTCTTAAGTGTACTTTGCTTCTTGGGGGTAAAATCGCCATTTTACGAATTCAATTTATATATATAAACGTAGAAATTTTTTTCACGGAAACAATAATTAAACAATCAAATTCAATTTTTATATATAATCCCAATACAAAAATAAATAATAATTTAGGGCTGACGAAACCCTGACATGTCAATCAAAATCTAAAGTCTCACAAAAAGCATAAGTGTGAATCCATCAAATGTTTCCTAAGTCAAACCCTCGTAAGCTTCGCTCTTCCCATCTAGCACAATCCGTATCGTCCTCTACAAAGATATATTGTACTCAGGCTTCTCTGTGGAAAGAATGGTAGTAGCGGTGAGTGATTTAGAATCACCCGTAGGTTACCCGTCTTTTCCCAAAAAGGAACCATACTTACAATAAATATACAAGTACATAAAGCAAATAACACGTACCTGATCCGATTTGCAAAGTAAGCATACGATAAACAAATATAATATCGTCACATATCCAAATGCAATGCGCAACTTCATGATGCATGCTCATTCACATTATCGTGTTACACAATCACATGATATCACACATTATGTTCTTTCTATCCATGGTATGCTATGTATATTCCGAGTCCTATCACACGCTCCGTAACATGGAGTCAGCGTACACGCTCCGTATCGTGGAGTCACTCGCTCCGAAGGGATGCATGTGCCATTAATGTTGCACACTTTCGCACTTCCTTTTTCTCCTATGTTGCATGCTCTGTTCTATTTTGCGTATTACCTATATTACGTAGTTACCCTATATTGCGTGAGGTTCATTACTAGATTTTATCTTTTACTGTTATTTTATCTTTCTAGACTTTATTTTAGGTTTCTACACTTTAAATTATCTTCCTTAGGCTTTCCAGCACTTCCTTTTTTATTTATTTATTTTTATCTTTCCCTATTTTTTTCTTTTTTCTGTCCGCTGTCTATTCTTTTCTTTTTATTTTATTTTACTGATTTTCTAATTTTTATTTATTAAATATTGTTATTATTAATTTTCTTTTTTTCTTTTCCTAATCAATTGTCCAGCCATTTTTCTTTTCTGTCCGCAGCCCGGCCCCAAGGCAACTGAGCCTGCATCTGCTGGCCTGCCAGCGATACATCCTTTTTTCTATTCGGATTGGCCCAAATCTTCTGATCCGCAACCCGCGACCCACTATCTGACACCCTTCTTTTTTTAAAATATTCTAGCCTGGCCCAAGTTGCTGACTTGGCCAGACCTGAACTCGGTTCACGCCATCGGGTCAGAATTGACCCGTTGACACAAAACCTATTTTTTCTTTCACCTCAGCCCGACCCAGTTTGTTGTAGACCAGGACAGTACTAGTCTGGTCCAGCCCGCCACCTGGCGAGTCAGCTAAAACCGGGTCAGCCCTGACCTGGCTAACCTGAATTTTTTTATTTTCTTCGAATCTTAATTAAATTATATTTTTCAATCTCCAATTTAAATCCAAATCAACCCAGCAAATTTCATTTAACTATGTTTTATACCACGCACAAACTACACACGAGCACTAGCGCGCGTAGGCCTCACGCGCTGTCCTGAAACACACGTGCACGCGCCGTAGTCTAGCCTTGTTTTTCATTTTCCAGTTGAATTCCAACCTAATTTTTAGGCTAGGTGACTTATTTCTAATGCTATTCATGCAATTTTCCATATAATCGCATAAAAATCTATTCTTTTTAATTATTTCTAAATCACACGATCAACACCATCACACACACAAATATACTTGCACATACAAACATCATAAAGGCATGCATACGAAATCATATAACATAGCACATAGGGAATTTATTGCAAGTACGGCCAACACACGAAGTGCGAGCAATCCAAGAAGAGGAAAAGAAAACCTACCTTGTTCGGCGAACAGTATTTTACACGCGCTTCGCTTCCTCCCTTTCTCCTACCTCGGTTGATCTATGCTCGACAAGGTGTTGAATTTTTTTTCTTTTCTAAGGGACCGGCCAACTCAAGAATAGGGGTTAGGGTTTTATAAATTTTTTTATTTTCCTTTTGGGCGAGGGAGTGTGGGGAAGGGGTGGCATAAATTGCAGGGAAAAAGGGATGGGGTTATGGTGCATATATAGGCAATTAAGGGGTTTCCTAGGTAGATTAGGTTTAGATTATTAATTAGTATCCTATTCCAATTAGGTTTTATATTTATCTTTATCCCTTTTACTTAGGAAACCTAATTAACAAATATATCCTCTTTCTTTTTTTTAAATACGGACATAACAATACATATCCTAAGAAGATTGATAAAGAAGTATATGGAGAAGAAGCGTGATCTACATATGGTTTTCATCGATCTTGAAAAAGCATATGATAGTGTGCCACGTAGAATGATATGGGATAGTCTGGATGCAAGGGGGTTTCAATGAATTATATAGACTAGGACGAAAACAACCGTTTGTACGCTTGTAGGAAATACAGACTTCTTCTCGATGGAGGTAGGCCTTCATTAAGGGTGTGCTTTGAGCCTATTTCTTTTTGCAATTGACCTAGACGAGTTGTCAAAACAGATCCAGGAGGCAGTTCCATGGTGTATGATTTTTGCTGACGATATTGTATTAGTCGAAGAGAGTAGACATATCATGAGTATAAGACTAGAGTAGTAGAGAGGTGCTTTAGATAGAAAAGGCCTAAGGATTACTCGTTCTAAGATCGAGTATCTGCACTGCGACTTCAGCGGCACAGCTGACGGTGAGAATAGCCAGCTCACCATCAAGGGTCAAGTGGTACCACAAGTTAGTAAGTTCAAGTACCTAGAATAGTTTGTACAGTAGGATGAAGACATAGACAGTGACGTAGCACACCAAGTTCAGTCAAGCTGGTGTAGGTAGAGGGCGGCCTCAGGGGTGCTGTGTAACAAGAATTTTCCAACTAAATTAAAAGAAAAATTTATAGGGTGGCAGTGCGGCTGACAATGTTATATGGAACAGATTGCTGGTGTAGCGACCTGTCCCGAGCTCTAGTACTCGAAACAACTCACCCGCTGTATCTCACTAAAGAGAATACAAGGCGTCGATACAATTTAATTACACGTTATCAAAGTAACACAAATCGGCATCAGCGGAAACATTATGAACTAAAAACCCTCGATAAAATAAGCAGAATCATTAAACAATGTCTAGGCTAATACAAACCAATACACTGGTCGAATGTAGATAAACACTAATCTCCAAAATACGTAACCTCGAATATCGAAATAACTGTCTCAACTAATTCCTCAAAAGTCTCGTCCGAATATCCTTAGTCTCGAGATCTCCAACCCCGATCTTCCAGGGTACACTAACTCCTGCGCAAGCATACCCTAACGTCTCCTACCTGCAAAACTGGTGAGTGGTGGTGTGAGCCAAATCAACGGGCTCAGTAAGCAACCTATCTGCACCCATTATGGAAATCATAGATGCAGAGACAATTACATATAACATTTACAAATCAACATACATGTCTCTAGTACTCAATTAAATTCATTCGAATATCTTTAACAGCTGACACATCGAGAATAGTCAAACAAGATCCATCATTCAATCTACTTTACCGTAATGCATGCTTTTCTCAAATATGACATACAGAACAAACAAATAATCAAAGAAGAGAACAATACATGCCAATGGAATAAATAAACTGTGGAAAGTAAGTCACTCCATATAATAATGCGTAACTTCATGATGCATGCCTTTCTCTACGTGTCACACGCAACAAAAGTCATGTCACGCACGATGCTCATATCTCTACTGTGCAATGCATGAACCTCAAGGTGATCCTACCACACGCCTCGTCAGGCCACACGCCCCGTCGGGCCACACGCCTCATAGGGCCACACGTCCCGTATGACCACACGCCTTATAGGGCCACACGACACATAGGCCAATGGAATGCTCGTGCCATGAATGCAAATGCATAATCTCTCATAATCTGGTGCATCCATACCCATGCATAGCTCGCGTCCATACACGTGCATATATACGTGCATGTATACCCTCACTCGCATATAGAGAAAATTCAATTACATATATACAACGAACAACACACTGATGCATGATAAACATAATAAGCACAAATAGACCATTCACATCTGATGCATGGCAACATAACGAGCACAAATAGACCACTTACATCTGATGCATGACAACTTAACAAGCACAAATATACCACTTACATGACCACAAGCCCTGTATATTGCTTATAACCGCCACGACTTAGTCACCTCGTGCCGCAATAGCAACCAGTCTCTGCCATGTTTGTTTGGAACCAAACTCAGCTTAGCGATATATTTCCTATGAGCGTAACGTTAGCACATTTATATGATATATATTTACGTGGGAGCATATATTTTTGCTAAAATAATTTGCAAATCTCATTTTTTTCTCTTTTATACACATCTTGAAACCTTAAATGAAGTTTATGAAATCGAGAAGCTCTGTTGGATGAAAAAGTCTATAATAGTTAATGATGAGTTGTCAGCAGGGAGCATAATAATGATATACTAATTACTTCATTAAATGGCTTAAAGGTAAAGGCAAGAAGAATTTTCATGAGCCAAGTATATGGCGTATAATAAGGAATTGAACCGACACTTATTTTTTCCATTTTGCTTGTTTTACTTTGATGAGGGAGTGGGTTCTCCCCCACCTGTACCAGAGGCCCCTTAGCCAGGTGGGATGTAAATCGAGGTATGTGCTCCACCGGCAGTCCTGCAAAGGGAGAGGACACTCGAGACTCAGCCAGCCCAGAGGCAACCCTTGTAATATTTCGACAAGGATTGTCTCCATACGGACTCGAACTCGGGACGTCGGGTTCTGGCTCCAATCACCTTTGCCATTTACCACTGGACTATGCCCCGGGGGCATTTTTTGCTTGTTTTACTGGTTCACAACTGATTATTAGCACTAGTTTCGTGAACACCTTCCCACAAAATAAACGGTTCATATTTATATATATATATATATATATATATATATATATATATATATATATATATATATACACACACACATACACACACATATGTATATTTGGTCAACATACATGTATTCTATCCATACATATGTTATATTCATAGGTCATCTATCCGAACCTATTCAAATAGCGACCAGTAATTCTTTTTCTTTTTTTTAAACCAATTCCTACTCAAATCAACATATATAAATAATTTTGCATCAGTCTACATGATTTTGTCGATCGAACGAGGAAAGCATAAACATAGAAGCTAAAGTCTTTTTTTTACAGATAAAACCTAACTTCAAAGTATATTCCTAATTAGCCAGTTTCTCGAAAAGTTACCAAAGTTTCCAAATTTACATTTGTATATATACGTATTCGGCCACACATAAATAGTTATACACACATTTATGCAAACACGTATACTTATGCATGATCCATATTTGATACCAAATAAACATGTAAGTTTTCGCAAAACATAGCAAGTATAGGAAGATTACTTACCTCAAATGGATTATATTGTATCGTAACTGAATTCGGAATAGGTTGAAGATAATCTTTTTCTTCTCTCTAGCAACACTCTCAGCAGGTTATCTTTTGGGAGAGTATTTTGTTCCATTGGGTTTGGGGGAGCGGGACAGGAAACGGCAGGGGAAAAATGTAGGGGGGTTAAAAGAATTTTTTTTAATTTATTTAATAAGGTAATGGCTGAAATATATGGGATGACATAAATTTTGGATGGGACTTTAATGGGATTTTTAATGGGGTTGCATACCCCCATTCTCAGATGTTATCTTCTTCTTCTTCTTTTTTTCTTTTTTGCATTTAAAGTTTTGTTTTCTTTTATTATTATTATTTTGCCTTTAAAGTCGGTTATTATTTATTTATTTCTTTTGTTTTTACTGAACACCCTTCTTTTTTTAAAACTCTTCTATTATTATTTTTATATAGCGGCTGTAACCGCTGGGCCATCAAAAGGACACAGTCGTAGAAGATGGAAGTGACAGAGATGAGGATGCTGAGGTAGATGTGTGAACTTACAAGACTAGTCTGGATAAAAAATGATGTATTTAGAAAAAGTTTAGGTGTGGCTAGTATATATTAGATAAGATAAAGGAGGAGAGACTGAGATGGTTTAGACATGTCAAGAGGAGACAAACAAATGCGTCCGTGAGAGCAGTAGAATGCCTCCTTGTAAAGGCAAAGAAGAGTAAAGGCAGACCCAAACTGATTTAGGATGAGCGAATTAGGCATGACCTACTAGATTTGCACATCTCTGAGGACATGGTCCAGGATAGGAGTTCATGAAGACAGATGATTAACGTTGATGAGGTTTATGAATGATATAGAAGCACCTTAGAGTATATTTATGGGCTTAGATATTCTATACACTTTAGGTTTGCTTTGTACTTTTTTGTTTTTGTGTTTGTATTTCATTATTTATGCATATACACGATTATAACTATTTTAATATCATAAGCTTTCTTTTTGTGTTTACTAAATTCATTCACTAACACACTAGCAAACATAATCCTATTATTGTATCATTTGTACAAGTACATATAGAGCCGATGGTCTCATTGGAAGCAAACTCTCTATCCCTTGAGATGGAAGTATGGTTTGCCTGTCTCTCACTCTCGTCAGACCCTAGTGATAGCTTTTGCTGTCGTTGGAATATACTGAATATGACTATTTTTTTGTTGCCGTTTTTCGAATTTAACAGGGAAACTGGAAAATAAAATCCTGCCAATTTGTTTGTTTTGTTTGTAATATTATTACTACTCTTTCTTTTTTTACATGGAGAGAGTCTAACCTCGATTTTTTTAACCACAAAGAGATTTAAACGCAACTCGATTCTTGAGATGGAAAATGATGGTACTAACTCATCTAACACAAATTTTATTGTGGTCATTGATCAATTAGTGTCCCATTAAAATGATGACAAATAATTTTTATCTATATGCAAGCAAAAAGGTGATTGGCCAAAACAAGGGGCCCACAAATATTCTAAACATTTCATTGGTAATTTACCAACTAATCATACTTGATCAATGACCATTGTAAAATTGGTGCTCACCTAAAGACTTTTTTTTGCCAAAAGTTATAATAAAAATACTACTCATCCGCTCCACCAAACTATACATCATGCTAAAGTAGATGTAAAGTACTACTATTTACATATGTAATTAGAAAACTAAAATACACTCTCAAAAAGCATATTTCCCGGAGTCAATACCCACAGACTGACTGGCCGTTAACTTCCTTAGTCGGCGACGGCGAATCCGCCACCGCGGCTCTTCCCGGCGGCTGAATAAAGTTAGTCAAAGCATTAGGACCTCGCATTTGAATAGCTGCTCTGTCGTAAACCATGGCGGCTTCCTCCGCCGTGTCGTAAGTACCTAACCAAACCCTAGTTTTCCTCGCCGGGTCTCGAATCTCCGCCGCCCATCTCCCCCATGGCCGCTGCCTCACTCCTCGGAACTTCCTACATTCGCCCACCGGAGCACTAACATTCAATTTTACACCATTTTCCCGTTTCGGCTTTTTGAAATTCTTCTCCGGTTTCTGATTCTCCACAGAAGGGGAAATGGAGAAGTGCTTCTTTTCGATTCTAATCTCATTCACGTGCTTCTTCATCCGCCGGAAATGAGAATTATCCGACCGTCGGTCATCTTCTTCGCTGGAAGAATCTGTGGCGTCGTTGTCTGTGAAGTGAATTCTCACAACTTGGGGCATCTTTGCGAAATTGGACACATTTATGCTATGGTGCACAGTGAATTTGTTGGGATTAAAGGCTGTTTGATTCATTCTGGTCGAAAATCGAACAAAATTTGTATCTTCTCTCGATGATTGATCTGGTCGAGAACTTGAAGAAATAACTTCTTGGGGGCGAGGTATATTCGCGAGCATTTCGAAAATAAAACCAACTAGAGAAATTAAAAACCTTCAGTCTCAAAAAAATGATCACAACACTAATGTTGAAAATCCATCTGAAAATTGTTTGGAAATAATGCTTAAAAAAAGAAAACAAATAAAACGGCATTTTCGGTTCAGTAGGCTTCTGCATGTGCGTAGTGTACGAAGAGCGGTTGGATCGATTTGCAATCTGATGTACGCAGTCTTATCCTACAATTTATGCAAGATGCTGTTTTCGTAGCTCGAACCTGTAACATTAAGGTCATAAAGCATCAACTTTATCAGTTGTTTCAAGATTCGTGCTGAAAACAAATAAAAGAGCCAAACCAAAAGCGATGGTCAATTATAAAAATATTTTAAAACTGAGGAACAAGTTTTAAACAAAAAAATAAAACAAAAGAGCCAAACGAAAACCTAAAGTCTGTAAAAATATTTTTAAAGCGGAGGGAATCATTCTTAAAAAATTAAATTAAATAAAATAGGCATAACCAAAACCAATAAGGATAGAAATGCACATAAATCAAACTCATAAAGGGTAGACATGTATAAAACTTTTATGTACAAGTAATTATTTTTTCTTTTGAAATGATGTACACTTCATTGACTTACCTAAACATTTCTACGTGTATAAATTTATGTTTTATAAGTTATACCAATGAATTATCATATATTAACAAAATTTATTGTCTAAAAATTTTATACTTTGGATTTTTTAATAAAGTGAGAAAAATTAAGAAGTTTTGGAATTTTAATATTTTTATGCATTACAAAATAATTAATTAACAATTAACTAATCTATGGTATGAGGAAAAAACTTGGAATTCTAGCATACATTCATATATCAGAAAACACACTCGGGCACGCACACACATATATATTTACTTTTATTCCTCATGTATTTAGGCGTAATTCCTTTAGACTCCCTATAATTTAAAGTTTGACTTTTACACTGCTTATTTTTTTTTTTTTAACTTAAAGTGGATACACCAGTTTTTCGTCAAAGTAAACAAAAAGTATCATCATTTGACCCCTGGTCTGAGATATGTTTTTTGCTATCTTCATCATCAATATCATCCGTACCCAGTATATCCCAACGACAACAAAAGCTATCGTCAGGGTCTGGGAAGGGTAAGTGGTAGACAGACAATACCTTTATCCCAAGGGATAGAGAGTCTGCTTCCAGTGAGACCCTCGACATGTTTTTTTGCCATCTCTTCTAGTTTAATCAACTACAATAATAGAGAGTTCACATACACATTCTGTCAATACATATTAAAAGTGACATACAAAATATATACGTCCAAAAGAATGTAAACTGAAACAACCTTCAACTTTTCATTCATCGTATATATATTGATTATTGGATCTTATGGTTGTTTTATAGGTCGTTATATGTATACCATTAAACTGACATTTGATAGTCTATTTTCTATTGGTCATTCTATGGTCATGAGAGAACGCCTTTGAAAGTTTGCTAGTCTCAGGACAATTCTAAGAGGCGTCAAAGAACACCATGTGTATAATCATATCCGATTTCATAATATTACTAGCATTCATCATATTCTGATTATTTCTTGTCTGGAAACCAATTTATTGGTCACTGTATTTTAGACATTGTCATACTATAATTATTGTTGCCAAAGATATAACATTACTAGAGTTAACCGTATTACGTCTATCACTTGTCTGAAAGACAACTTATTAGTCACTGTATTTTCGAGATGGCTATACTGTAATTACAGTTGCTGAAGATATACATGAAACCGTATCTGATTTCATAACATTAATAGCGTTAACCGTATTACGGGTATCACTTATCTAGAAACCAACTTATTAGTCACCGTATTTTTTTTATTGTTATATTATAATAATGATTGTCAAACATATACATAAAACATGAACAAACACTGGATCAACCATCAGTTTCTCAGTTACCGTATATACAGTGATTATTAGATCCAGAGTAAATAGCTTTTCGGTGTTAGATTGTGACACCTGAGATAATGAGGAATCTATAATATTTGTGAGTCATTCTTCGGACATTTTTTGTATTATGAGAGAACATTCTAAAATCTTTGTAAAGGTTTTTTTAGACACCAAATCTCCGAATTATAAAACAAAGCAGACATTAATACGTGTCAGCTCAGCTCAGAAACACAGCCGGAGTAATAAGCTTTTCTTTGTTAAAAGTAAACTGAGAAAAAAGGTCATTTAATATATTACAGTTGAAAGTCCAAAGTTTTCTTTAGTATAGTTAAGGTTGAACCCAAACCAGTAAGGGTCCCTGCCACATCCAGTTCCAAAGATAGTGTATGGATATAAATCAGGTATCCAACGACACGCTAGCAGGAGCTTGGTCATATACACAGTAGTCTGCATAAGGAGCCTCCAGCACTGCAGGCAAGCATGTTCCCACACTATGCACTTGGTGGAAAGGGGTTCTCTTGCCTTTGACAAAAATTGAACCCCTAACTTCTCTTTCAAGAACCCATGCCCGGAACCAGTTGGGCTATGTCTTTGGAACTTCTTTCGTATAGTTAGATGCTTTTCACTATTTTTTGACCAAACATTCAACTCCACTAATCAACGTCTCTTGCTGTTCAGGACTCGACGGGTCAGATTCTTTGGATGGGGTTTGAATTTCTATGTCCACCTTCCAAACTTGTCTATGTTGGTAGAAGTAGCAATCCCTCCATACGTCAATGACATCTGTATCTTGTTCATGCATCAATTAGCAAAATCCACTATATGATTTCTCATGGATTTTTAGTGTGAGGATTCAAAAGATTATATCTAATTAGTCATTTTACAACTATTGGAAAACAAATAGAGGAAGTTATAGTTTTGCGGGGATAACCTCCACAGTTACCCCCGCTTTAGTGTTAAAGAGAAAATATTAAAAGGGAGGGGGACACTGAAGTGTCCAGACTCCATCTTTGAATTTTTTGGATGTCATGCTTCAAGATTTTCTTTGGTTGGTAGCATACCAACTTTGACAAATGCAAAGTAGCCACCATACGAATAGTTTAAACACATGGTTTATTCAACTTTGTTTGCCTATAAATAGGCATGTTTAGTAGATGGAATATCACACCAAAATCAAAGGAAGAAGCAATTTGAGAGCTTCTTGAGAGAGGAGTGAGTGAAAGAAAATAGAGAGAGGAAAAGAGAGTTGTGAGATTATACCAATCCGGTATAAGAAAATATTGAGTGTTTCAATTCTCTTGTATTTCTCAAGTTTAAGTCTAAACTTGAGTTGTCTCTTGTATTTCCATTATTTCGAATAGTGGAAGTTGTTCTCACTGCCCGTGGTTTTTCCCTCCACAGAGAGAGGGTTTCCACGTAAATCTTGGTGTCTATTTTATCTATCTTGCTGTCATACTCGAAGATTTTAGTGAGTAGTAAATTACTATTCACGGTTTTATTCCGCTTAGAACCAGGTCGTTATTCCCAACAAGTGGTATCAGAGCTTGGTTATTCAGTTCTTGATTTTCTCGAATATGACAGAGATGAAATTCAATGTGGCAAAATTCAACGGAGATGATGTATTTTCCATATGGCAGAAAAGGATGAAGGATTACCTTATACAACAAGGTGTTCACAAAGTTCTTTATGGCAAAGAGAAAAAACCAGAAGCCATGAAAGATGATGATTGACAAGACATGGATGATAAAGCCGCAAGTGCAATCTGCTTGCACTTGTCCGACAAAGTCCTGAACAATGTAGACGGAAACGACTCAGCTATGGAGATTTGGACAAAGCTAGAAAGTTTGTATATGTCCAAAACAATGACAAATAAATTGTATCTTAAGAAGCAGCTCTACACACCCCAAATGAGCGAATGTACAAATTTTTTGTCTCATCTGAATGATTTCAATGGTATTATATCCCAAATGGCTAGTCTTGGTATTACTATAGAGGACGAGGATAAGGCGATCATGCTCTTGAGTTCACTTCCACCCTCCTTCAATGGTCTGACGACCACTTTACTTCATGGTAAAGAAACAATCACATTGAAAGAGGCCACATCATCTTTGTTGCTGCATATTAAGATGATGCAACCAGAGAAGCAAGGACAGGCTCTTCTTACACAAGAAAGAGGAATGAGCCGAAATAGAAACTTCAACAGTCATGATAAATCAAAAGATTATGACAAGTCCAGAGGTCGTTCCAAATCGAGAAGCGGAGCGAAGTGCTGGAACTGTGGTAAGAATGGCCACCTCAAAAGGAATTGCAGATCTTTGAAGCAAGACAAAGATCGAGGTCAAAAGCAGGTGGGAGATAATAACACAACAGCAATAACTTCAAGCAGTGACGAAGAGACAACATTGGTTTGTCACCAAAATGAATGTTGTCATATCTCAGACATAGACCTTGAATGGATCGTGTATACAGGTGCTTCATATCATTGTGCTGCTAGCAAGGAGTACTTCTCCACATACAAAGCTGGAGACTTCAGTGTGTTGAAGATGGGAAATAAAAGCACCTCACTGATCGAGGGAATGGGTGATATCACTGTGGAAACTTCACTTGGTTGCACAGTTACATTACGAAATGTGCGACATGTTCCAGATATGAGATTCAATCTTTTATCTGCAAGTGCACTGGACAAGGAAGGTTATGAGCATTTCTTTGGTAATGCGACATGGAAACTTACCAAAGGTTCTTTGGTGGTAGCAAAAGGAAAGCTATGTTGTAATTTGTACAAGACACACTTTAAGGTGTGTGAAAGTCAAATAAATGCAGTAGAAGACGACGATTCTCTAAACGTGTGGCACAGACGTTTGGGACACATTGGGCGGAAAGGGCTGCAGTTATTGGCAAAGCAATCCTTGATATCGTTAGACAAAGGTAAATCACTAGACCCATGTGATTATTGCTTATTTGGAAAACAGCACCGTGTTTCTTTTCATAAGAACTCCAAGATAAAAGAAAACAAATTGGAGTTAGTTCACTCTGACGTGTGTGATCCCATTGAGGTAGAATCTCTAGGTGGAAACAAATACTTTGTTACTTTCATTGATGATTCTTCTAGAAAAACATGGATCTACTTGATAAGAAATAAAAGTCAAGTATTTCAATGTTTTCAAAAATTTCATGCAATGGTGGAAAGAGAGACTGGAGAAAAGTTAAAATGCCTTCGCACTGACAATGGCGACGAGTACATATCAATAGAATTTGAAGAGTACTGCACAAAACATGGTATAAGACATGAAAAGACAGTTCCTGATACTCCACAGCATAACGGAGTTGCAGAACGGATGAATAGAACCATTGTAGAAAAAGTGCGATGCATGCTCAAAATGGCTAAACTGTCTAAGTCATTTTGGGGGGAGGCTGTCAATACAGCTGTCTACTTGATCAACCGGTCACCTTCGGTTCCACTAAACTTTGATGTTCCAGAAGTAGTATGGAGCAAAAAAGAGGTAAGCTACGCTCACCTAAAAGTATTTGGATGTAAAGCCTTCATGCATGTTCCAAAAGAACGGAGGTCAAAATTGGATGACAAAACTATTCTTTGTATCTTTGTGGGGTACGGAAATGAGGAATACGGCTTTAGGCTATGGGATCCAGAAAAGAAGAAAATCGTCAGAAATAGAGATGTCGTGTTCCAAGAACACGAAATGTTCAACGATGCAGAAAAATGTCTATTGCAGAAAATGTTACAGAGGTAACATTTGTTCCTTCTTTGAACAATGATACAACTGGAGAAAATATAGAAGAAACTGAAACCGATGATGATTCTAGTGGTGTTGAGCAGGGGGAGCAAACCCCTGATTCTCTTGAATTGGAAGATGTGGATCCTCAACCGAGAAGGTCTGTCAGAGAACGTGCACCTTCTACCAGGTATCCTAGTTCTCAATACATTCTTATAACAGATAATGGAGAGCCAGAGAATTTTCGAGAAGTACAATCTCATAGAGATAAAGATTGTTGGACAAAAGCCATGCAAGAAGAGATGGACTCACTGAAAAAGAATCTCACTTATGATCTAGTTCAACTTCCAAAAGGAAAGAAAGCTCTGAAAAACAAATGGGTCTTCAAGTTAAAGAAAGACGGCGATAAGTTGCTAAAGTACAAAGCTCGATTGGTGGTGAAAGGTTTTGGTCAAAAGAAAGGTATCGACTTTGATGAAATCTTCTCACCAGTTTTTAAAATGAGTTCTATTCGACTTGTACTTGGTTTGGCAGCTAGTTTGAATTTAGAGCTAGAACAACTAGATGTAAAAACAGCTTTCTTACATGGTGATCTGGATGAGGAAATCTACATGGAACAACCAGAAGGCTTCTTAATCAAAGGCAAAGAAGACATGGTTTGCAAGTTGAAAAAGAGTCTGTACGGATTGAAGCAAGCACCACGACAATGGTACAAGAAGTTTGACTCATTCATGCTGAGTCAAAAATTCAAGAGAACAGTTGCTGATCCTTGTGTATATATTCAAAGGTACCCTAATGGTAAATTTATCATTCTTCTCTTGTATGTTGTTGACATGCTGATTGTTGGAGAAGATGGAAACATGATCCAAATCTTAAAAAAGAAATTGTCAGAAACATTTGACATGAAAGATTTGGGTGTTGCAAAACGTATCTTGGGAATGGATATCATACGAGATCGAGCAACAAGAAAGCTTTGGTTATCACAGGAGGGATATATTGAACGAGTGCTTCAACGGTTCAATATGGACAAAGCTAAACCAGTTAGAACTCCACTTGCTGATCATTTCAAGCTAAGCAAGATAGATTGTCCTTCAACTGAGAAGGAAGAAGAAGAGATGTCATCAATTCCATATTCTTCTGCAGTAGGAAGCTTGATGTATGCTATGGTTTGCACAAGGCCAGACATTGCTCATGCGGTAGGAGTAGTGAGCAGGTTTCTATCAAATCCAGGAAAGACGCATTGGGAAGCAGTGAAATAGATCTTTCGATATCTTAGAGGAACTTCAAAATTATGCTTAACTTTTGGAGGTTCCGGACCAACTCTTGATGGATACACAGATTCAGATATGGCTGGAGATCTAGATGGTAGAAAATCGACTTCTGGCTATCTATTTACATTTGCAGGGGGAGCTATATCTTGGCAGTCGAAACTTCAAAAGTGTGTATCATTATCGACTACCGAAGCAGAGTACATTGCAGCTACAGAAGCTGGTAAGGAGATGCTTTGGATGAAACGATTTTTACAGGAGTTGGGGTTCAAACAACAACAATACATAGTATACTGCGATAGTCAAAGTGCTATTGACTTGAGCAAAAATACGATGTATCATGCGAGAACCAAACATATCGATGTGCGATATCATTGGATTCGGGATGCCACCGAGGAGGAACAATTCCAAATCAAGAAGATCCACACAGACAATAATCTTGCTGATGTAATGACAAAAGTCATTACAAAGGAGAAGTTTAATTGGTGCGTCAAGCAAGCTGGGATGGACTCTCAATGATAGTCGGATTATGCCTCTAGTCTGGAGGGGGAGATTTGAAGTGTCCAGACTCCATCTTTGAATTTTTTGGATGTCATGCTTCTAGATTTTCTTTGGTTGGTAGCATACCAACTTTGACAAATGCAAAGTAGCCACCATATGAATAGTTTAAACACATGGTTTATTCAACTTTGTTTGCCTATAAATAGGCATGTTTAGTAGATGGAAAATCACACCAAAATCAAAGGAAGAAGCAATTTGAGAGCTTCTTGAGAGAGGAGTGAGTGAAAGAAAATAGAGAGAGGAAAAGAGAGTTGTGAGATTACACCAATCCGGTATAAGAAAATATTGAGTGTTTCAATTCTCTTGTATTTCTCAAGTTTAAGTCTAAACTTGAGTTGTCTCTTGTATTCCCATTATTTCGAATAGTGAAAGTTGTTCTCACTGTCCGTGGTTTTTTTCCTCCACAGAGAGAGAGTTTCCACGTAAATCTTGGTGTCTATTTTATCTATCTTGCTGTCATACTCGAAGATTCTAGTGAGTAGTAAATTACTATTCACGGTTTTATTCCGCTTAGAACATGGTCGTTATTCCCAACAGACACCATATGCAAAGACAGGAAAAGAAGATAAAACAATCTGCATAAAATTAAAAGTGAAGGAAAGAAAGAAATGAGAATGGAAGAAGAGGGAAAGAGGAAGAAGAGCAAAGCAAGACCAAAAGAACAAAAGAAAGCAAACAGAAAAGGAAGGGAACGGGTAGGAAGGAGGAAAAGAGGAAAGAAAAGAAGAAGATGAAGAAGGACTCCAAACTAAGCATCCTACACAAGATAAGGAAACCTATTTAGTTTTCCATTCAGATTCCACTTTTGTTGGTGAGAGTAAAGCATGACACCTTGTTGCTGATAGTTATTATTGTAAAAGATAAGATATATTGAGAAACTGGAAAGTATTTCATGTGGATTTTATTGTTAAGGAATATGTTTAAGCATTGATGATCCCTTAAGGATAGTTAAAGCATAAAGCTTTGGTGGAGATATTTACACTATGTTGATTGATGTTTATCCAAATTGATGCTCTTGTGAGATTCTCTGTGGTGCTTTACGTTGTACTTGATTAGTGTCATTGATTTTGGAAAAAATAGAGTTATAGACATGAATTTAAGGCATGAAAATGGTTGCATAGTGTTGTTAACTGCTCAGGAGTCATATCGAACATTCAAAATCCCGCGTTTTAGAGTTTGGTGTACACTGGATTTTTCCTCGAACTCTCAGTTAAGTAGACCAAACGTTCAATATGGTCAGTCCACCACATACAGTTGTTTTAGCTATACTTTATGATTTTATATTCGGAATGAGGTGATTCAAATAGTGTTTGAAACTTCATTCAAAGCTCTACTACTTATATATGGACAACTAATAATATACTCTTATGATGTTCGTAAGTTTATATAAAAGAGCATGTTTAATGACTTGAATGTTTAACAATTATTTTATGATACTTGTTGATTGTTAATTAAGGAATAAAAAATGCATGTTCACTTGAAAGGCAAGACACAAGAATGAAACAGAAGTGAACAAGACAATTCAAGTCAATTCAAAGTAAGTTAAAGGCTAGAGAGTGTCATCAATCCAATCGATAGTACGCACTTGAGGGAGTATGTGATGTTGGAGTATGGATGTTTTGATGAGTTTAAAAGATATTTGAAAAAGAATAGAAAAGATTGATTTAAACTTAGAAATTGACAAAGACTTGAAAAATAAGATATAGATCTCTAAACCAAGATCAATGTATACGTCGATCTATGTATACGTCTTTTTTCAAAGAGATCAAACCATGTGTGTTTTGTACAAAATTAGGAGCACCACGTAACATCGATATCTGCATCGATCGATCTTTGATCCTATTAAAAAAGGAAAATCGATCTTTAATCGGCACATCGATTGATCAACGTACACATCGATTACTAAAAATTGGATGTCAATCAATCGATGTATACTTTGTCCAAAGCTGGAAGTACACTATCCAATGTCGATCTCTAAGATCAATCAATCGATGTTATTAAACTAAAAATGCTACAAAATAAGAAAAATGTCATCGATATCTAAACTGAGTACATAGATCAATTTCTGTATGCATCAATCTCTAAATTAATAGACACCTATCAATTGACATCATTGTGAATTCAAATTTTTATTGTCAATACAGACAAATCTATTGAGGATTTAAAATGATTTCTATTTCCAATCTGTCTCAAATTGATTGTGCATTTATTACCAATGTTTCCAATGCTATTTTGAGTGTTATACACCTATCTAAGCTCTCCTAGGTTGCTATGATTCAACAAAATAAAGTGTAGGATGGTTACAGACAAGTTGGACTTCTTCAAAAGCAGTTACTGAAGTGTGAAACTCTGAAGAAGGATGCGAAACGAAAATGATCTGTTATATATAGAAGAATCACAGAAGAGGCAATTACGCACTTTCAACCTATTCAAGCTCCATCTTCTGTTTATCTTAAAAGCTCTTTAGTGTAAAAATGCTTAAATGTCATAAGCTCTTATTGTATGTTTTAGATTGTTGTATTGTAAGATTGTTGAAGTCTAACACAAGAAGAACTAAACATATTTGATCCCTTTCTTGTGATTTAGACTCGTCCTGTAAGTGTAACTCCACTTCTTCTCCTAAAACTTATTTGATGGAAGTTCTTAGGAAGAACTTTGTTGAAGTGAAGAGGAAAGCAGAAAGGCTTAGGTCTCTTGCTTGTAGTTGTTGCAGGAGTTTTCATTCCACTTCAAAGTCTTGAAACGGCTCATGAAGCACCGAAAAGATTGGAGATTATCCATAAAGGAACAGAGCAAGTGAGAATAACCAAAAAGCTAATGCTCATGAAAGAATATGATATGTTTGATATGAAGAAATGAAAAAATTACGAAACGATTGATCGATTCACCCAAATCGTAAATCAGCTTTCCATGCCTGACAAGAAACTATCAAAGGAAGATCTTATCTCAAAATTACTTAACTCATTGCAAAGAGAGTGGACATCCAAAGTGACGCCATTATCGAGTCCGAAAAATCTCTTGACATTTTCTCTTGATGAATTATCCAAAACTCTTTTGACATATGAAATCTTGATTGATGAGAAAAATATGTTATCCTATTAAACCTCCACAAATGTCACACAAAGTGTTGGTTGTAGAGTCTGAAGATTCGGATGAAGAAGTTGCACTTCTAGCTAGGAAATTTAGAAGGGTTGCAACTAGAATCAAATCTTAAGGAAGTTCTTCAAAAGTTCACACAAAGAGAAAGAAAAGGGTGAAAAATGTTATAGGTGTGGTAGAGCGAATCACTTCGTTGCGGATTGCCATGTCAAGTAGCCGCAAAAGCAAGTTAACATAGTCTTTTCCAGAAAAGAAGAAGGAGATGTGATAAAGCCAAGGATGCTAGACTTGTTGCCTTAATAGATGATCAAATAAAGAAACACACTTGCCTTATGGCAATTGAAGATGATCTTGAGATACATTCTACATCTTAAAATTTTGATTAACAAGATGAATTAGGAAATTTACAAGATGATTTTGAAAAATTAATTTGAAATATAAAAATATTAAGAAAGAATTTAAGAAATGCATATTAGAAAACAAGAGTTTGCATGAAAATAATATTTGATTTATCAAGGTCATGATGTCATACTTACCTCACATAAGGCTATATCACTAGAGAATAAAGAAACTAGGATGAAACGTGAAAAGCTAAAAGTAGATTTACAAAGATTAACCAAAGGTAAAGAAAGCCTCGGCAAATTACTTGGAAAACAAAAAGTCGGTAATGACAAAGACAGTTTAGGACTTGAGGCTTCTCATTCCAAGTTTGAAGTAATAAAGGATGTTTCAATTGTTGAACCTAGCCCATTGCCATGAAAAATGTAAGTGAAGAGTTCAAATGTCGAAAGAACCAAAAACGCTTCACTACCTCGTAAGCTCAAAAACACTCAACCAAAACATATACCTACTTTTTATATTGCAACAAGAAGGGACGTGTTATAAGTGTGTGTATAGCTAGATATATTGGTATATATGATTGGAAGCCTAAGAGTCGAAGAACTAACCCCAAAAGACCCAATCATCAAAAGTTACTGAAGTATAAACTATTTGGTGTTGTAGGTACTCAAGCTAAATGGAATAGCCAAAAAAGAGGCAACCAAATGGCTTATGGACAATGGTTGTTCCATTCATATGACGGGAGATAAAAACCTAGTGAACAAGCTCAAGATCCAAGATGGTGGAAGTGTTCCATTTGGAAATGGGAGAACCAAAATCCTTGGACATGAAAAAATTAGTAACTATTCTTTTACTATTAGTAATATACTTTATGTAGAATGACTCAAGTATAATTTGACAAGTGTTAGACAACTATGTGATGATACTTCTCAAGTTTAATTTGCAAAAAAAAAATGTAGTGTGAAAAAGGAATGACGAAGTTGCTTTCGAGGCCTTGAGAAAAATTATGTCTACAAATTTAGCTCACGCGATTTGATTTCACAATCATGCCTAGTTGCTAAAATGATTTGACTCAACTATATCATAGACAACTTGGACATATTATCATCAAAAATTTCAAGAAAATTTGCAAAAATAAAAAAGTTCAAGGTCTTCCAAAATTACATTTCGAAAATCATGGCTTGTGTGACATCAAAAGGCAGAGCTTGTTTCAAGGTTTAAGCTTATAAAATGAAAGTTCCATTACCAAACCTCTAGATTGCTTCATATGCATTTATATGGAAATATTTGTATGACAAGTAGAAAACATTGCACTTCTGTGGTGTAGATGACTTTTCATTTACTTGGGTTATGTTCTTGGCTAGAAAGGATAATGCATGCCACGAGTTCATTGAACTTTGTAAGAGATTAGAAAATTTGAAAGAAGAAACTATAAAAAAAATAGAAGTGATAGATGTGGAAAGATTGATGGTGAATTACAAAAATTATATGTATCCAAAGAGTATGGACACAATTTCTTGACCCTCAAAACTCATCGACAAAATGGTGTAGCAGAAAAAAATAGAACACTTCAAGGAATGAATAGAGCCATACTAAATGAACTTGACTTGCCTAAGTACTTTTAGGCCTAGACGGTCAATATCGCTTGCCATATGACAAATAGAGTCTATCTAAGGCTATTTCTTAAAAAGACTCTTTATGAACTTTGTAAAGGAAGAGTGTCTAATATTGGGTATTTCAAGGTCTTCGGTTGTAAGTGTTTCATACTTAATACTAAAAGTAACTTAGATAAAGTCGAACTCAAAGTGGATAAAGAAATCTTTGCGGGATATGCAAATAGTAGCAAGGCATTTAAAGTATATGACAAAAAGAGTATGAAAGTTGAATTGTCCATTCATGTTAAGTTTAGTGATTCACTTGGTGATGAACCAAAACTTAATGATGATGAAGAAAATGAAGTAGTTGAAATAAGTTGTATGCATAATCTTGGTAATACAACCAAGGGAGACTTTTATGTTGATCTTAAAATTGGACCAATTGAAAGAATATCTTCCTCTAAAGTAAAAGAAGATGTAGAAGTTAAAAGTGATACATCAAATTTACTGGAATCGTTTAATTGTAGGAAAAGCCATCATAAATAATTGATATTAGGTAAACCGAGTCAAGATATATGGTCTCGAAGAAAATTTCATGAAGACGCACTCATTTCACTAGTTAAGCTTAGACACATAAAAGAAGCTATAATCGATAAAGATTGGGTAATGACTATACAAGAAGAATTATATAAATTTGAAAGAAGTGATATTTGAGAGTTAGTTCCTAAACCTTATGATCATCCTACAATTGGAACCAAATGGGTGTTTAGAAATAAAATGGATGACCGAGGAAATATAACAAGAAATAAAACTAGATTGGTAGCATAAGGATATAGACTAGAAGAAGGAATTCATTATGATGAGACTTTTGTCCTTGTAGCAAGATTGAAAGCTTTTAGTGTATACATGTTTTAGAGACTTCAAATTATATTAAATGGATGTAAAATCAGTCTTCTTAAAGGTATTATTCAAAAAGAAGTGTATGTACTTCAACTGTCAGGTTTTGAAGACCATAATTATCCAAATCATGTCTTCAAGCTTAAAAAGCCTCTTTATGGACTCAAACAAACCCTAGAGCTTGGTAAACGATTGAACAACTTCTTTCTTGAAAAGTTTTTCAAGAGAAAAAGTTGAGACTACTTTGTTCATCAAAGAACAGATAAGTGATTATTTACTTTTTAAAATTTATGTTGATGATATTATATTTGGTGCTACTAATTATTTTTTATGTGAGCATTTTGCGAAACTAATAGAAGGAGAATTTGAGATGAGAAGGATGAGAGAGCTCAACTACTTTTTTGGGTTTCAAAATAAAGCAAACTAAAAAGAGAGTCTACATTTCTCAAACAAAGTAAATTAAAGATCTTCTCTAGAAATATAATTTTGAGGATTGAAGGAACGTAATCACACCAATGAGCACACGTGCAAAGCTTGATAAAGATGAAAAAGAAAAGCCAGTTGAGGTAACAAAATATTGGTGGCTTACTCTATAGTAGCCCGGATATGTTGCATGATATGTGTTTATGTGCTAGATTTCAAAACATGCCTAAGAAATTGTATCTAGTTGCTATAAAGTGTATTTTTAGATATTGGAAAGGTATGTGAGGGGTGCCCTAGGCGGCGATGCCATAACCACACCTGTCTATTGGCAGTATCGGTGGTAAGATGCGCCGCTGCATCAACATAGTACAGCCCGTGGTGTTCAGTACCACGCCCAATGATCGCTCCCGTATGAATCTCCTGTACAAGGCAAAAATTAGGATACATTACAACAGTACAGTCTAGAGCCTTGGTAAAATGACTGACAGAAAGCAGTTTGGTAGATAAGGCTGGGACATAAAGGCAGTTTTTTAGTGTTATGTTGGGTGTGATGGAGATGGTTCCTCCACTTGGGACGGAAAGAGAAGTGCCATTAGCAGTGGCAACAATGGTCTTAGTGGGTGGAGTAGAGGTACAAATATCGGAAAGGTCACACGTCATGGTGTCGATCGCTCTGTAGTCAAATATCCATGGTGGGGAATCTTGGATAGTGTGGCATTGAGACTTGGAAGGTAATTTGGACTGGTCAAGGTTGTGGAGGGGTAAAGTGGACTTTTTGGAGGAAATTAGGGGTGAATTAGGATTTTCAACCAAAGTCATAGGTATTTGTGGACTAAGCGGAAGTTGAGTGGGGGCGGTTGCAATTTTTGGAAGTCCCGGGGTGGAATTTTGCGGAAGCAGGCAATTTATGGGTCGTGGGTGAAATACATGAAGTGTCAAGGGTTGAACTTCTCAGCCCAGAAATGTTAGGGGTACAGAGGGAAATTTCAGGGGTATAAACAACGCAGTTAGGGTTAGAGCCAGCAGCTCTAACCCCGTTACCTCCTTCGTCTTCGCCCATGGCGGCCATAGCTCCTCCCTCCTTCTCTGCAGTTCTCTAGCGACTGGAACCTTCTGGGTCCTTTTTGTTGCTGGGGCTGCCATCAATGGTCCCTTGGGCGGCGGAAGCTTGCCCATTTTTCTTAAAATCGTCCCACCAATCAGGATACCCGTGGAGTTTGAAACACTTATCCTTTCTATGGCCTTTGCGCTTGTAGTGGCTACACTCCAACTGGTTTTTCTCCTCCACCCCACGCCGTGATGGGAACCCTGAGCGTGAGGGTTGTTTCTCCGATGTCCCGCGTTGTTTTCCGTGGTCTGTTGGTGACTTGACCACTAGTCCTTGCCCAACTCCAGGTGATGATCTGGAATCTGATGGGGTTTGGATAAAAACTTCATTCTGTATGTCTCTCCAGCAAAGTTAATTGTAGGCCATTTCAACAGTGGGCCGGGGGTCTCTCTTCAGTATTTCCTTCTTTGTGCCTGAAAACTTTTCATCTACGGCCAAGAGTAACTGATATAGTCGTTGTTCTTGTATTTTTCTGATTGTAGGTAGCTATATCCTTTGGTGATTTCATGGGGTTAGGATCCATGGAATCAATAGTCATCCAGATTCCATGAAATTGGTCCCATAAAGCCTCAAGAGGTCAACTGTTCTGTTTTATGGTACAACACTGCTTGTGAAGGTCGAATATTTGCAACGGGTCACTCCCTGACCCGTACATAACCGCCAATCCGTCTCATAAGGCCTTCACAGTTGAGTATTTGGAAACATTGTTGACCAAGCTGTCATCAATATTGTCAATTAGTCATGTAAATACTAATTGATCCATTTGTTCCCAGGCCAGGTAAGATGCATCAGTAGGTGGGGGTGGAGGGACCCCAGTGATGTGGGAGCTCCTCCCCTGCCTCCAAGAGCCATTTTCATCAGTCTACACCACAGAGTGTAATTGGTACTATTTAATTTTACCTTCAGGACCAGATTTGTTGATGTTGTTTGTGCAAGTGAGATGTTCATGCTTTATTGCAAGAACCGGGCAAACTGTTCAGATGGTAGAAATTTGTAAGGAAGTGGGGCTTGTTTCCTGAAGTCCCTGAATTTGCTTCAGAACTACCTGGTGTTTCTGACATGCCTTTTTATCTGGTGTGCATATAAAAACGGATGAGGAAAGAGGGCTACTTTGATCTGGTGAGTTGAGATGGGTATAATGAGGGCAATGAAGATCAAATTCTGAGCCTCAAGAATATGGGTAAGGCAGTGAGGACCAAATTCTGAGCCTCAACAAAATGGGTAAGACAGATACGATACTTGGTACAAGTAGGTAACTGGCAATGAGGATATCATAAATCTGAGCCAAACAAGAATCAAAACACTGGTCTGATTGAGACGACCTGCTCTGATACCATGTGTAAACAGAGTAGGGCAAACAAGTGCATACGAAAAATGTATGTCTTTCTCAATGAATCTGTACATCCTTACACCAGTCTAACTTATAGGAACCTTTTACTCCTAAGGAAACCAAATAAACAAGAATAAATGAACAAATCTCGGTCAATATTTTACAAATACAACTTCCCCAATCTAGCTCTATCGTATCCTGATTTAATTAAATCCACGCGTGATTTGCTCCCTAAACTTTAGGGACACGTGCTAACATTAAATCCCCAGGAAAGTTCGAAAGTGGAATACCATTTTGAGTTTTATGCCTGGATATTTTCACTGAAGAATATTCAAGCAACATACGTTTATCTGATTCTGGTTTTAAGGTAGAAACAAAATTCGTAGAGTAGACTGTGTTTGAAGAAATCATATTAACGTTTAACTTCCCACATATAGCGAATAAAACGACACGGTCAACTCTAGAAACCTCTGGGAACCTGGATTTCAAATCTTTTTCGCATTAGAAAACAATAAAAATTAAATGTGACTCAAAATATAAATTCATGTCAAAATCTTAACTAATGTGTGTTTTTCCCAAATAAATTTGTTGTTTGTCTAAAAAGCATTTGCATTTCATAAGGGACAAATTAGTAAAAGATTCAATTTTTTTCATGCGTATATAGACTTATGTTTTGATATGGATTGCCCAAATGCAAAGAAAATAAATTTAGTACTCCAATCCATTTTTAATTCGCGGAATAGACTCCGAGCACACAGAAAAAATGAACACTTTCGTACACTCTGTAACTCTCTTCATTGCCACATACACCGGATATCTAGATGACTAGTATACCTGCTCAAGTGAGTACTGCTACGGTGGTACACCCGGTTCTTCTTAGAGGAAGCATCTATACCTGTAACTCCTCTGAAATTTAAGCACTCTCAATATTATGTAAAATAATAACTCGCTTACCTCTTGTCGGACATGTATCGAAGAAGACTCATCGACGGGTAGTGGCTCGTTTGCCCTTCCTTTGTTAGGAGCTGCTTGTTCAGTGGCGCCATCTACTCGTTATGGTGAAATAGTCTCTGGACACCTGAGGTTTTGTAACCAATCTAGTGGCTTATCTGTATGCTCCCCCCTGAGACGAGGTTGGTTATTAATGAAATAATAAGACTCCAGGAAGACACAATCCATCATGATATAGATCCACTGAGTGGCTGGATTATAACATCGATACCCTTTCCGATACGTGCAATAGCCAACACATACACACTTTTCGACACAAGTGTCAAGCTTAAAACTTTCATTTTTGGGATATGTATAAACATAGAGTAACCAAAATTCTGAGGTGGAAGAGTAAGAATAGAGGGAAAGGTGGCCTGAGTAACTAAGATTCGTAGCGGAGTTCTAAGATGAAATTTTGTTGGTAAACGGTTTAGGAGATAAGTTGTCGTAGCTACTGCGTTAGGCCAAAATTTGTTGGGACAAGGGATTCGAGTAGCATGGCTCAGTCATTTCAAAGATAATATGATTTTTGTGTTCAGCCACACTATTTTTTGTGTTGTATTTGAGCAAGAGTTTTGGTGAATAACCCATGTTTATGGAAGAACACGAACATAGAATAATTAACATACTCCCTATCGTTGTCCGAGCGAAGGATATGGATTGTAGCATTATACTGAGTTTGAACCATTCGACTGTCCCATTAGCGAGCATAGACCGACCCTATTGAGCTACCTCATCAATGTAGTTCAAGCGTACTCTCTCAGTGCCGTGTCTAATTATCTCCTTCGTACAAATATCCTGCAAAAGGCAAAATTCAGGACATATAAGTACCACGCAGTTGAGATCCTTCTTTACTTGACTCAACGATAGTAACTTGGAAAACAACATAGGAACATATAAGTAGTTGTATAACTTCAATTTTGATGAAAGAGCTATAGAGGCCCCCCTTCTAAACTGGTATCAACTCTCCACTACCTATTTCAATATAGAATTTAATAGATGTAGAGATTTGTAATTCAAGAACTTCTGGGAGCGAATTTCTAAAAGCAGAAACTACTGGGGTGAATCTGAAATTTCAAAAAGTTATAGGGGTGAAACTAAAATTTCAAAAAGTTCTAGGGGTAATTCTGAAATTTAAAAAGAACTTAGGGCTAAACTTTCACTTACAAAATTGGGGACTAGAATGAGTGGAGTTGTGAATAAAGGCCCAACCCATTTACCTTGACCCTCTCTAAGAGAAGATTTCCTTTAGTCACCGCCCCTCAAACGCATTCTACCCTGTGGTTCCATCACCTTCTCCGATGGTCTGAGTGTCGCCGCCACTTTATGTCCTTTCTATGGGATTGTCATCGTCGTTGCTGGTGGCCCTCGGGTTGCACACGGAATTGGCTCTCTTCTCATGAAGATGATTTCCACCATTTGTTCGTGGACCCTGAGCGGAGGGACTCCATCTCCATTGTGCTACTTAATTCTGTCACTGTCCTTTTTGTTAGTGAACTTGACCTTTAACCTTATATTTTTGCCTAACGTCCTAATCGGCTTGGATAAGAAGGCTAATAGAAATGGCTTGAAGAAGTTGCCGGTTCCAACGAGTTGTTGTCTCTGTCTCATTTTGGTTGCTTTGGCTAACGTCATATCCATTTGGTGGTTGTTGTTTGTTGGATTTGGCACAGGAACAACCTTGGTCTTTGTTGGACGTTTTTGGTATTGGGTGCAAATTCTTGGTTTGGACCGTCTTCTGACGGAGAGAAGTTTTCTCCCTTTTCTCGAACAATGTGAAATATAACTCTGAGTCCTACAAGTTCATAATAAATTTGGTGGAAGAAAGGATTTCCTTTTTCATTCACGCTTTTCATATTACATAGCTCATTATATACAAGACTCCATCTACTCTAAATATGGTAATGTGATTATGTACATCAATGCTAGGAATATTCTAATTGATTGTTAATTACAGTGATTGATTCCATAATTGTCTATAATTGATTGACTGAATCTTCTAACACTGATAAATAAAACAAAAGAAAAAAGAAGAGAGATGAGAAAAGAGGAAAGAGATGTGGGTAGAAAAGACCTAATATGAATGAAGCAAAAAGGAGAAAAAAAAAGAGATCCGAGAAGAGATGAATGATATGTTACAGACCAAGAAAAGGCGTAAATACAGTGAAAATCATCATTACACCTGTAGCAATCCGGCCTGTCCTTGTTAAAAGTTGCAGGAAATTCTGATGTTGGCTGATGTTGGCTCACAATGGAAGTATATGATGATCCGTGGGAGATCAAAGAAGAACCATTGGATGCTTTGTGGAATCAATGGTCAAAAGCTTTAATTGAGGAGTTAGGAGATCCAATCATGAGAAGTTGCGTGTTGGATCAGCTGGGAGAGGCAGTTACGATTCGGTTGATGCTGGAGGTACCAAGTGGAGGTTGAAGATGAAGACTTGCTGCTGGAGGGCATTTCAAATAGATAGGAAGTTACATTTTTGTCCTTATGTAAATAGAATAAGTTGGAAGTTAGTTAGGGTCATTTGTGTAATTTTGGTTGTTATTTTCTTCTTTCTTCCCCAACAGCCTATATACGTTGTTGTAGCTTGCTGTATTGTAAAGCAGAGCACATTCTACAGAAAAGCAGTTATTTTTCATTTGGCAAATCTCTTTTCCTCTAGCGGTTATCTCAAATTCTTGCTACTCGTTTGTCATTCTTCATTCTGTGCTCGTTTAATTTGTTTCTATTCAAAATTTATCATGGTATCAGAGAGATTGGAATGAATTTTGGTTCATTCATAGCTAACAACAACTCTTTACCGTCTACTTCGAACAATAGCGTTCAAAATATGGTTGATCCTTCAGAGGATTCATTTTATATTCATGCTAGTAATAGTCTTTCATTAATCCTAGTTCAGCCGCTACTCGGTGGTAATAATTACCATGGATGGAATAGAAGTTTTAAGAGAGCTCTTGTAACGAAGAATAAGGTTGGTTTCATTGATGGATCCATAGTGAAACATGCAGAGACTGTGCGCAGGTTCAGTGCTTGGATGAAAGCTAATAATATAGTGGCCTCATGGTTAATCAATTCGGCAGTTCCTACAATTAGTCAAAGTATAATGTGGCTGGGCAATGCAGTGAACATCTGGAATGATCTTAAACACAGGTATGGCACGACTGATGCTTTTAGACTTTCTGATTTGCAAGAAGATTTCTATAGTATAAAGCAGGACTCCTCAAGTGTAACTGAATATTACACAAAATTGAAGGCTGTGTGGGAAGAATTATTGGTATTAAGGTCTATTCCAAATTGTGTCTGTAATCGGTGCTCATGTAACATCACTGTGCAAATAAACAAATTCATAGAAGATGATTGTGTAATCAAATTCCTAAAAGGTCTTAATGATGACTTTGAAGTTGTAAAATCCCAAGTTTTGCTTACAACTCCACTCCCAGATCTGAAAACATGTTTTGCTATGGCTGTAAAGCTTGAAAGGAAACTCGCGTATTCAAACTCTCAAGGACACTTCCATAATAATCCAAATGCAGTCCTAAATGTGGGTAGTATGCCTAGATATAATAATGGGGGAGCTGGCTCTCAAAGGATAAGTGGTAGAGGACACAGAAAGGAAGGACAAAAATTTGGTTCTGGAGGCATAAGAAATGCATACTGTACTTATTGCAATATGCCAGGCCACACTATTGACAGATGTTATAAGAAACATGGTTATCCTCCAGGGTATAAACCAAGAGGAATGGTTAATTACGTCAAAAATGAGGGATATGATGGGCAGCATGTTGATAATGTGAGTCAAGATGATTCTGGGATGGTTGACTCATACAACATGAATACTCATCAGATGAGTGCAAGTGATGCACAAAATGCACCTGCGCTGACTCATGAGCAGTATAATCAATTGATGAATTTGCTCCAGGAAAAGAATCAGAAGCATGTTGCAGACAGTAGGGAGAATAGTGGAGTGGAACATACAGTTCTTTCAGCTCTGGTGAATCTGGTAAGATGACAGGTAATGCTGCATATGAAAACCTTAATACATGGATTTTAGATTCTGGAGCCTCAGATCATGTGTGTTGTTCACTTCAATTGTCCCTTAGCCAAATAAAAACGTCTGCCATTTTCCCTTTTAGATTCTGTAAGCAGTAAACCTTTTGCTCTTATACATATGGATATATGGGGTCCCTACAAGCATCCCACAATGTACAAACAGTATTATTTTCTTACAATAGTTGATGACTATTCTAGATATTGTTGGGTATATTTGATGAAGTCCAAGTCTGAAACAAGAAATATCATTCTCAGTTTTTATCAATATGCACTAGTTCAATTTGATGCGTGCATTAAAGTAATCAGGACAGATAACGGATTGGAATTCAATATGAATTCATTCTGTGCTTTAAAAGGAATATTACATCAAAGTAGTTGTGTTAATACCCCACAACAAAATGGACTAGTAGAAAGAAAACATCAACACATATTGACGGTTGCTAGAGCCTCGAAGTTCCAAGCTCACCTCCCTACCCAATATTGGGGATTTTGCGTCCAACATTCGATATATCTTATCAATCTTACTCAATCACCCATTCTTAATCAGAACTCTCCTTTCAAACTCCTATACAATTCTAACCCTGACTATAGTAACCTCAGAATCTTCGGATGCCTTGCTTATGCAACCAACAACCAATCTCACAAAGAAAATTTGCTCCTCGGGCTAGAAAAGCTTTATTCTTGGGATTGTCTCATAATACTAACGGATATATCTTACAGGACATTGATACTAATGATGTCTTTGTCTCAAGACACATTGTGTTTCATGAAGCAGTCTTTCCCATGCTTGGTACGCAGCTAGATATATCTCACAGTAATCCTTCTACTACCCAACATAGCTTCAATTCTGAACCCGTATTTATCTCTCCTACCTTCAGTCCTCCCTCTTCTACACCAATCCTATCTGCAGCTCCAAATACCACACTAAATGAAATGATTTCTCCTAATATGACGCCCACATCTCCAGTCCCTTCATCATCATCTGAATTGTCAGAAGGAAGCATGACATCAGATAATCCTGCCAGACCCGTATCTGATCCTTCCTCTAGTGATCATGCTTCCAACAATAGAAACCACAGGATCAGAACACCACCTTCATATCTCAGTGACAATTATTGCAATCAAGCCTATCAGCCTAGTACTAAATACACGAGTCCTTATTCCTTGTATAAAGTGCACACACTTGCATCTCCGTCTCAGAGTATAAAAACTATATATTAAGCACACGTATGCATGCAGAACCTCAGTCTTATGCAGATGCATCAAGGTCCCCAGCCTGACAGAAGGCCATGTCCACTGAACTTGATGCCTTGGAGGCCAACCACACATGGGTGCTTGCTCCTTTGCCTCCTGGAAAAAGGGTCATCGGCTGTAAGTGGGTATACAAAGTTAAATATAAGCCTGATGGTTCTGTAAAAAGATACAAGGCTAGGTTGGTTGCAAAGAAATATACTCAACAATATGGAGTGGACTATCAAGATACTTTTTTCCCAGTTGCAAAGTTAACCACTGTGAGAGTGGTTCTAGCTGTGGCAGCAAGGTTGCAATGGCCTATACACCAGCTTGATGTTAATAATGCATTTTTACATGGAGATTTACATGAAGATATATATATATATATATATATATATATATATATATATATATATATATATATATATATATATATCTGTGTGTGTGTGTGTGTGTTACCACCTCCAGGTACAGCAGTGCCCAGTCCAGGGTTGGTTTGTAAGCTCCAAAAATCTCTTTTTAGCTTGAAACAAGCCAGTATGGAATGAAACGCAAGATTAACTAAGTTCCTACACTCTCAGGAATCCTCTCAGTCTAAGCATGATTACACTCTCTTCACTAAGCAGATTGGACAGTCAGTGCTTGTGCTATTGGTTTACGTAGATAAATCTATCCTACACAAAGAATTTCATATCAAGAACCTAGGTTCACTGAAGTATTTTTTGGGCATAGAGGTGGCTAAAGCCAAGGAGGAACTATATATCAACCAGAGGAAGTATACCTTCGAGCTGCTGGAGCAGACTGGATTCATGGATTCCAAGCCTGTCAGGAGCCCAACGGAATGCCATGCTAGCCTTACACATAATGACTCACCATTAGTTGATGATGTTTCAGCATACAGAAGCGTCATTGGCAAGCTCATTTATCTAACCATTACGAGACCAGACATTGCGTTCCCTGTGCAGCAGTTAAGTCAGTTTTTAGATTGTCCTGAATCATCTTGAGGCTACCCATAGAGTCCTGAGATATCTCAAGGGTACCATTGGTCAAGGGCTGTTATTTCCTAGTTCAGGAGATCTTAGACTTAAAGGATTTGTAGACTCAGATTGGGGTGGTTGCTATGAGACCAGGAAGTCAGTAACTGGTTATTGTACATTCCTGGAAGGAGCCTTGGTCTCTTGGAAGGCCAAGAAACAATCAACGGTCTCCAGGTCATCAACTGAAGCAGAATATAGGGTCATTGCAGCAGTGGTGTGTGAAGTTCAATGGCTTTTGTATCTCTGCAGAGATCTGAAGCTTAACAATCAAATGCCAGTGGAAGTTTTTTGTGATAGCAAGAATGCTATATACTTAGCTGAGAATCCGGTATTCCATGAGAGGACAAAGCACATTGAAATAGATTGCCATATGGTACGGGACAAGGTGCATGAGGGTATGCTTAAGCTCATGCCAATTAGGACGGATTTGCAACTTGCTGATTTGTTTACAAAAGCTTTGGATATAAGGAGATTTTAGTACTTAGTGAACTTGTTGGGAATATATAATATCTACACCAAGCATAGCTTGGGGGTGTTAAAGTTGCAGGAAATTCTGATGCTGGCTGATGTTGGCTCACAATTGAAGTATATGATGATCCGTGGGAGATCAAAGAAGAACCGTTGGATGCTTTGTGGAATCAACGGTCAAGAGCTTTAATTGAGGAGTTAGGAGATCCAATCATGAGAAGTTGCATGTTGGATCGGCTGGGAGAGGCAGTTACAATTCGGTTGATGCTGGAGGTACCGAAGTGGAGGTTGAAGATGAAGACTTAGCTGCTGGAGGGAATTTCAAATAGATAGGAAGTTATATTTTTGTCCTTATGTAAATAGAATAAGTTGGAAGTTAGATAGGGTCATTTGTGTAATTTTGGTTGTTATTTTCTTCTTTCTTCCCCAACAACCTATATACGTTGTTGTAGCTTGCTGTATTGTAAAGCAGAGCACATTCTACAGAAAAGCAGTTATTTTTCATCTGGCAAATCTCTCTTCCTCTGGCGGTTATCTCAAATTCTTGCTACTCGTTTGTCATTCTTCATTCTGTGTCCGTTTAATCTGTTTCTATTCAAAATTTATCAGTCCTCGGTTACGATTTCAGTTCTAGATTTTTGGAACCAAAAACCAACGGTTCCAAAACCGCGACCGACAGGAACCGTCTACCTTTACGTCTCACTTATACTGTCTCATGTTTATAGGAGGAAGAAATTGACCGAAACGATGTCGTTTTGGCCACCAAGAGCCCTGCGGTGGCTCTTACTATTTATTTCTATTTACACGATATAAAATGTTTAAAATCACGTGATGGGTATTTTAATATCGAAAGTCCTTTTTTTGTATTTCTTGAATTTCCTCACTAACACACTAGCACAATATATCTATATTATCATGTCATTTATGCAGGTACATATAAAGCCGGGGGTCTCACTGGAAGCAGACTCTCTATCCCTTGGGATAGATGTATTGTCTGTCTACCACTTACCCACCCCAGACCCTAATGATAGCTTTGTTGTCGTTGGGATATACTGGGTCCGGATGATGATGATGATAAAATGTTTAAAATAGTAGTTATTTTGAAATTGTAAAGCAATATTTAACATAAGATAATTTGTTTATAATAATGTCACCGTTTTACGTATATATTTTTCCCTTTTACGGCTAAACAACAGAAAAGTGAAAATATTGAGTTTAAACCTTTCCGCAGAAATCATACAGTTTGTTTCGGGGAAAAAAAAGAGAAATCATACAGTTTTATTTGTAAAAACAAAAATAGCCCTAGTACTCTTATATATGTCTCTGCGTGTGTATATATATATATTAGACAATAGACGATATTACAAAAGGAAGCCCTCTCTTTCCTTTCTGTCCTCTCTCTTCTGTCATGTGCTTAAATAATTGAAAGTGAAAAAAGACGTGTGATCAACTTTCTGAAACCAAATATAATTCTTTTACACTCTTTAACTCTTTTTCTGCTTTCTAATTTTTACCATACCAGACAAAAAAATTTTGGCTAAAATAATAATATAACGGTTTAATTTATATTAAAAATGTATTTTAAATATTAGAATATCATATGGAATATTTTGCACTTCATATAAAATATTTTTATTATACAAAACTTATTTACATCACATATTTAAATAACATGAATCCAAATACATTGTAAATTATATGATTCAAATCTCAATTATCATGTGGTTCAAACTGTGCAAGGGAAATCAAAATTATGGGAAGTGGGCTGTGTGTTAAACAGAATAGAACAATGGATTCTCAAAGGAAGTGGCTGGAAAGTTAGGAATGTAGGAGTTTTGAACAATTACAGCATAATCACATCTTATACCATACCTCCACTGTCAAATAGTCTATGGTGGGAGGTGGGGTGGGGTGGGGTGGGCGGAAAAAGAGGAGATGGGGGTGGATTTACTGAAAAATTTTCAAATTTTATTTCGCGAACCATCTAAAATGTCAGAAGATGAGATAGAAGAAATGTTTCAACAGATCTGAAATAGAAGAAATGTTTCATCATAGTATGCGCATATACATGTAGGCGCATATATGTTACATCCAGGAATTTTCCTAAGTAGCCTTTATGTATTAATTTAAGAACTAATGTAGCTGTGGGTGTAACGGACCTTTCGGAATTAAAATAATAATAGTGTATCGATTAAGTCCAAGTGATTTCATATTTATATTAAATAATTATATATGTGTAGGGTGGAGAAAAAAAAAGAATTATTAAAAATAATAATATAGGCAAATAGAAATTTAATTAGGATGGCAGTAAAGTTGTTGTTAATATATATATATATATATATATATATATATATATATATATATATATAAGGGTAAAGTAAGTAAGAAATAAAAGAAAGTGTAAATGAGGAGAGATAATGATTGAATAAATAAAAAAAATAAAAAAAATTAATTGGAACGTGATTGTAGTGGGGGGGATAACCGCCCCCTGATCTCGCATAATAGGGATTAAATGTGAGGGGAGGAAGTCAGCATAGGAAAAACAGAAAAAAAAAAAAAAAAAAAAAGAGGGCCTCAAAAGAAAAGAGGGTGCTGAACGACAGCTGAAAGGAGAAAGAAGGGAAGGAGTAGAGAGAAGAGAGTAGGGAGAAGAAGGAGAAGGAAAAAAGAAGAGAAGCCAAATGGGTTTATTTCAATATCGTGGGTTGTCTGCAATTAGGTAGGTTCCCTTTTCTCCCTCCAATTGGTACAAATTCAAGCATGCTCTAGTGGTATTTTATGTGTTATTGTTGTTTTAATTGTTGAATTTCAATGCATGTTGCTTGATCTATGAAAAGCATGAAGTTTTGAAGACTCTGGTATGCGTGTATCTACTGCGTGTATGTGATGCGTGTATGCGATATGTATTGCGTGCTTAGGTTTTGATTTTAGGAAAAAATTTGATAATCAAAATAGTAAAGTCGTTGCAAGATTAGAGATTTTTCATTTTGTTTTGGCCTTAGAATAGGTCCCTATAGATTGAAAATAGGAGAAAATGTAGATCGGGATCGAAAAATTGCCGCCGGAGGCCGCCGGTGCGCCAAACGTGCTACCAGAAGCGGCAGCGCGTGGCCTCCACGCGCGTTAGGTGGTGCTGGGCGCGTCATGCCTGCAGTTTAAAAAAAATAAATTGCTTCAGGGCCGGCCTGCCAGCAGACCAGGCCAGCCCCTTATTGGGCCGCTGGCTGGCTGCAGCAGAGCCAGCCCATTTAGCTTAATTATAAAAAAAAGGGTTGGCAGGCTTAGCGGACCGGGCCGAATGGCCAACGGACCGGGCCAGCGGTCGGCCGGCCCAAATAGTCGAATAACAAAAAAAAGCTGGTAAAGCAAGTCGGGCCTGCGCGCGTGAACGGATCAGGGCTGGCCGAAATTAAAAAGACCAGCCCAATGTGTTTAGGAATATTTAGAAATAAATTCTAAAATTTTGGAAATTCTTATAATGGTTATTAAATTAATTAAAAATAGTAATAATTATAGGAAAAATATAAATAAATATCATAAAATTATAAATAAATTCCAGAAATTATAAAATGATGAAGTTAAATTATTTCCATTAAATTTCAGTAATTGTGATAATTTATTTAATTTGGATAATTAGGTAATAAATAGAAATAAATAGGGGAAAAATGAGAAAAATATAGAAAATGCACAATAAATGTATACAAGCCATGGAAAAATAAGTTTAACCTCAAACAACATTAAATCATTACTCAGATAATAAACGAACCTAGATTTGAGTGCCGAAGGATGATGAGGATCGGCCAAGGGCCAAGGGCGATCATTAAATGAACCAAGATTTGAGTGCCGGAGGTGGTGAGGATGGGCCAGGGGCCTCAGACGATTGTGTTGTTTGCATTCATGGCACGTGTATTGCATGATGGTGGGTCATGATGTACGGGTCACGGGCGCTCAGGATGGTGTACGGTGGCGGGGCTAAGTACACTCAGGATGGTGACTGTGAGTGGGTACGACCCACAGCCACTCAGTAGGTCCCGAGATCATGCATTGCATGGCGGAGATATCGGCATTCTGTGTGACATGACTTTGTTGCGTGTGACATGCATAGTAGGACATGCATCACGATGTTGCACATTCTTTATCTGGAGTGAATTACCTTTTCGTATTCTTTCGTATGCTTATGTGATATCATGCTATGTGCTATATCATTTTTGTATGCTTGTCTTGTGCTACTTGGAGGCAGGTGACTACTAGGTGATTTCCCGTCACTCACCCCTACTCCACCCCCCACCAGGTGAGCACGAGAAAATGTACGACTATATCTTTGCTGAGGACGGGGCTGACACGGTAGTATGAGCATACTGAAGGTCGCACCTAGGATACAAGGAGACTTTGCGGCTGTCTGTCGTTATTTTATTGGGGTCTCATCAGACACTACCCTGTTAGACTGATAGTAGTTAGAGGTTGGCACCGTGACTTTATTGTCATTATGGATTTAGTGTTTTATTGATGATTTCTTTATTCGGGTAATTTAATATTACGGTAATTCGTTTCCACGAGAAAAATTTCTACGTATTTTCGGACATGTAGAAAGTTGATTCGACGCCTTGTATTCTCCTTAGTGAGATACGGCGGGTGCACCATTCCTGACGCTAGGGTTCGGGAGCGGGGCGCTACAGGTGGTATCAGAGCCGAGGCTTCAGATCCGCCTCGGGAACGCAGGATTAACTAGATCACCTAGACATAAGCAATGATCTTCTCCTAGAAATGCCAATTATACCCTTAATAAATGACGTAGACCTAAGTTATGATCGGGTTGTGGAAGGTGTGTGCCGTTGGTGAGCTTTCTCTATTTAATTGTCGTTGAACCCCCGAACCTTCGCATGATCCTTATAAAGGCTCAAATCCGTCGATCACCCCCGTCCGAATTCTCGTCAATAATCTCGCAAAGGAGGAAACAGTGGTTGTGGTAACGGCCATCAGAATCAGGGGGCCATTCTCTTGGCATTGGTTGACACCATGGCCACTATTTTGGCGCAACAACGGCCGTAGCAGTTGAACTAGCGGCTTCCGCCGCTGCCCCCACCAAATCTGAGGTTCTACTACATGGAAATGCAGGACTTCCGGAATCAAATGTTTAGAAGGACCCTTCACCGGGGAGGCATAAATATGCGACATAGTCGCTAATAAACACAAGACCGCTCGCGATGGAAGTACAGCCGTAGAGGAGTGCATGGTCACCGCGGCCACCATGTGCTCATTATTGATGCCACGTTTGGGTTAGTGTAGGAGGAGGATGCAAGTATGAGTGCAATCAACAAGGACGTTTTACGAGTAAGGGTACTGAGCAGAGGCCGGCACCACCATCACAGCGAAATCAAGAACAACATAAAAAGGAAGCAAGGATCAGTGCCCATATCCACGTGATGACCGATGCGGACATCGAAAAGGCTGACGACGTCATAATAGAATTCAACCGCCGGCGACCAGGTATCAATGACTCATCATCAATACAGAGGACGTTAGTCAAAAATAAATGATCAGAGTTGCGCAGCGGCAGTGTGGCTTCCTTAGGTCACGTAAGTGCAGAAGAGTGAACCTCAGTGAATCCGAAGAAGATTAAGGATATCGTTGAGTAGCCCTGACCGACCAAGGTGGCTGAAGCAAGGAGATTTCTTGGTTAGCCAGCTGCTACATGAAATTCGTTTAAGGATTTTCGTCGATACTGGTGCCCCTGAACAGACGGAAGCATAAGGAGACGAAGTTTGAATGGACAGTTGATATCAACAAAGATATTCAACAAAGCTTCGATGAGCAAAAAAAACAAGACCATAATACACAAAATCTGCTAAATTAACTATATATACACGCACTAATCAATACAACATACTTTAATGACATAATTCCACATATCAAACACGTATTAGAACATTAACATACGAAATTCAACATAACTACGCAAAGAGACATAACACAGTACAAAAAAAATAGAAAAAGGGAGATATATCATATAACATAATGAACTATGAATATACAGTAACATAAGTCAACGAAATATATACATATTTACACATATACCTAAATAAATGCACATATACATACAAAGCGACCAACATGAAAACAAGAAGCAATTGGTAAAGGCTCACAATATATATGCATATAATACGATAGCAACGTAGGAATACCGAACATGTAAAAGATATACGATGAGTCAGAATTATACGTAAATGTTAAATTGCTAACCAAAAAAACAAAAACAAACCAAACAGCACTGAGTCTATTGCAACAACGAAGAAACATATAGACAAACACAATTTGTTACCACGTTAATGATATAGCGCAAATAAGACGATTTAAGGAAACATACAATGGATACACGAAACAAAAGTAAATACATGATGCTACGCCAATATGCGCATGTATGCACACGATTATACTAATGGTACCACGGCATAACTAATACAATAAAACAGTAAAAAAACATCATAATATGTAACGACAACAAACACACAACTACAAATAATACAGTAACACAAATACTTTTCATACAAGGCATGGGTTATGATATAGGCATACATTTACAAGTTTTAAAACAAATCATTAACATACACCATTGAAGTAAAGCATGCTAATCACGAGTTAGGAACGACATAGTATGGCATGACTTCATAGGAATATATTAAAGAGTAAATAACTTAATAACATGAAATATTTAAAGAACCAAACAGTAGTATATACATATCGTACTTGTACACCCGAAGAAATTATATATGTACATAACATTAAACGTATGCATTTATGCATTTTCTCCAAATAATATATGTACGATATTTATATAACCATAAGACAAGCTAGTACGAAAATATAGAGTACGAAAATATAGAGCATGAAAAAAAGTTATTATTATTATTATTATTAATGACTAACATTAGTACAAAAAGAGAGATCGTGATAAACAAAGGCTAAAATGAACGCGCATAGCGTGTATATCGTTTAAGATTCAACTAATGAACAATATAAACATAATACATATGACGAAATGCAAATAACGGTTGTGAATCCATGGACTACATATGATACAAAAATCATACATGCGTTTAAGATATGGATACACAACATACTATATGTCTATACCAAACATGTTTAAACAACTTAACCATTAAAACGACACACATATTAAAACTTGTGTATGCCAGGTACGTAATGGATAGAGCTACAATTGAGTACTGTCGTCCATTCCCAGACTGATGACCAGTCAGAGAAGACGATACAGACATTAGAGGACATGCTGAAGGCTTGCGCCATTGACTTCAAAGGGAAACTGGGATGGTGTGATCGAGTCGATTGAGTCCTTCTATAACAACAGCTATCGTAGCGCCATCGTCATAGTGCCAATTGAGGCGCTCTACAGGCGTAAGTGCAGATTCCCAGTCCACTAGGACGAAGATGGAGAGCGTACTATTACCGGTACAGAATTGATTAAGCAAACCATGGAGAAGGTTAAGTTGACTCAGGAAAGGCTTAAGGTTGCCCAAGACATAAGTAAGAGTTGGGCAGATTCGAAGAGACATCCCTTGGAGGCTACTGTCGGAGAAAAAGGTTCCTTGAAGGTATCGCCTATGAAGGGAGTTGCACGCTTTGGTCCGAATGGTAAGCTAAGTCCTCGTTACATTGACCCCTACGAAGTGCTTGGAAGGAACAGTTTGTTAGCTTATCATTTGGCGTTACCTCCAACGCTAGCCCAAGTGCACAACGTATTCCATGTTTCTCAGCTGAGAAGGTACGTCATGATCCGAGTCGTGTACTGGACGCACCGCCATTGGGAATCACATCGAATGCGTCATATGAAGAGACCACTGCTCGGATCATAGACCTAAAGACCAAGAGTTGAGAAGGAGAATCATTCCGTATGACAAGGTGCACTGGAGCAACCGTAAGGAAAATGAAGCGACATGGGAGCTGGAGAATCAGATGCGAGAGCGCCACCCCTATCTCTTTGAATAAGATACTACAAGTTTCGAGGACGAAACTTCTTGTAAGGAGGGTAGGATGTTACATCCAGGAATTTTCCGAAGTAGCCTTTATGCATTAATTTAAGAACTAATGTAGCCGTGGGTGTAACGGCCCTTTCGGAATTAAAATAATAATAGTGTATCGATTAAGTCCAAGTGATTTCATATTTATATTAAATAATTATAAATGTATAGGGTGGAGAAAAAAAAGAATTATTAAAAATAATAATATAGGCAAATAGAAATTTAATTAGGATGGCAGTAGAGTTGTCGTTAATATATATATATATATATATATATATATATATATATATATATATATATAAGGGTAAAGTAAGTAAGAAATAAAAGAAAGTATAAATGAGGAGAGATAATGACTGAATAAATAAAAAAATAAAAAAATTATTTGGAATGTGATTGTAGTGGGGGGATAGCCCCCCCCCCTCTTGATCTCGCACAATAGGGATTAAATGTGAGGGGAGGAAGTCAGCATAGGAAAAAGAGAAAAAAAAAGAGGGCCTCAAAAGAAAAGAGGGTGCTGAACGACGGCTGAAAGGAGAAAGAAGGGAAGGAGAAGAGAGTAGGGAGAAGAAGGAGAAGGAAAAAGGAAGAGAAGCCAAATTGGTTTATTTCAATCGCGTGGCTTGTCTGCAATTAGGTAGGTTCCCTTTTTCTCCTCCAATTGGTACAAATTCAAGCATGCTCTAGTGGTATTTTATGTGTTATTGTTGTTTTAATTGTTGAATTTCAATGCATGTTGCTTGATCTGTGAAAAACATGAAGTTTTGAAGACTCTGGTATGCGTATCTACTGCGTGTATGCAATATGTATTGCGTGCTTAGGTTTTGATTTTAGGGAAAAATTTGATAATTAAAATAGTAAAGCTGTTGCAAGATTAGAGATTTTTCATTTTGTTTTGGCCTTAGAATATGTCCCCATAGACTGGAAATAGGCGAAAATGTAGATCGGGATCAAAAAAGGCCGCCGGAGGCCGCCGGTGCGCCACACGCGCTGCCAGAAGCGGCCGCGCGTGGCCTCCACGCGCGTCAGGTGGTGCTGGGCGCGTCATGCCTGCAGTTTAAAAAAAAAGAAATTGCTTCAGGGCCGGCCTGCCATCAGACCAGGCCAGCCCCTTATTGGGCCGTTGGCTGGCTGCAGCAGAGCCAGCCCATTTAGCTTAATTATAAAAAAAGGGTTGGCAGGCTTAGCGGACCGGGCCGAATGGCCAACGGACCGGGCCAGCGGCCGGCCGACCCAAATAGTCGAATAACCAAAAAAAAGCTGGTAAAGCAAGTCGGGCCTGCACGCGCGTGAACAGACCAGGGCTGGCCGAAATTAAAAAGGCCAGCCCAATGTGTTTAGGAATATTTAGAAATAAATTCTGAAATTTTGGAATTTCTTATAATGGTTATTAAATTAATTAAAAATAGTAATAATTATAGGAAAAATATAAATAAATATCAGAAAATTATAAATAAATTCCAGAAATTATAAAATGCTGAAATTAAATTATTTCCATTAAATTTCATTAATTGTGATAATTTATTTAATTTTGATAATTAGGGAATAAATAGAAATAAATAAGGGAAAAATGAGAAAAAATATAGAAAATGCACAATAAATGTATACAAGCCATGGAAAAATAAGTTTAACCTCAAACAACATTAAATCATTACTCGGATAATAAACGAACCTAGATTTGAGTGCCGGAGGATGATGAGGATCGGCCAAGGGCGATCATTAAATGAACCAAGATTTGAGTGCCGGAGGTGGTGAGGATGGGCCAGGGGCCTCAGACGATTGTGTTGTTTGCATTCATGGCACGTGCATTGCATGATGGTGGGTCGTGACGTACGGGTCACGGGCGCTCAGGATGGTGTACGGTGGCGGGGCCAAGTACACTCAGGATGGTGACTGTGGGTGGGCACGACCCACAACCACTCAGTAGGTCCCGGGATCATGCATTGCATGGCGTAGATATCGGCATTCTGTGTGACATGACTTTGTTGCGTGTGACATGCATAGTAGGACATGCATCACGATGTTGCGCATTCTTTATCTGGAGTGACTTACCTTTTTGTATTCTTTCTTATGCTTATGTGATATCATGCTATGTGCTATATCATTTTTGTATGCTTGTCTTGTACTACTTGGAGGCAGGTGCCTACTGGGTGATTTCCCGTCACTCACCCCTATTCCCCCCCCCCCCACCAGGTGAGCACGAGGAAGTGTACGACTATATCTTTACTGACGACGAGGCTGACACGGTAGTATAGACATACTTACGGTCGCACCTAAGATACAAGGAGACCTTGCGGCTGTCTGTCGTTATTTTATTGGGGTCTCATCAGACACTACCCTGTTAGACTGATAGCAGTTAGAGGTTGGCACCGTGACTTTATTGTCATTATGGATTTAGTGTTTTATTGATGATTTCTTTATTCGGGTAATTTAATATTATGGTAATTCGTTTCCGCGAGAAAAATTTCTACGTATTTTCGGACAAGTAGAAAGTTGATTCGACGCCTTGTATTCTCCTTAGTATACGGCGGGTGCACCATTCCCGATACTAGGGTTCGGGAGCGGGGCGCTACATATACATACCTAATGTAAATTACAACAGACACGCATTACTATAACTACAACAACAACAATCATATCCAGTATATTCTAATGACAGCAAACGCTATCGCTAAGGTCTGAGGAGGGTCAGAGGCATGCAAACAATACCTCTATCCCAAGAGATAGAGAGTTTGCTTACAGTGAGACTCCAGACTCTATATGTACTTGCATAGATAGCACAATAATAAGGATATGTACTAGTGAAGGGATTTTATTAAACATAAATAGAAAACTTCCGATATTAAAATAGTCATAACAGTAGATATGCACAAATAATTGAACAGACACGCATTACAAAGTTTCAGTAAATTATAAATCTTCCTGTTGTGCAAACTAATGACTAGATAGAGGAAATAACCTCGTTGAACCTAGTATACTGACCAAGTACGGTGGAGAATTTAGAAGACTACACCCAAAGGGCAAAGGCTCCCGAGTGCAACTAAGCCCCTACCTTGGCCACTTTTCTCTGTTGAATTTGACCAGTCACTGGGCACTGCATCTCAGTCCAACTGATTGGAACCATTGCTACACCTACAGCATCCATAGATTTAAGCTCAAATAAGCCATGATCAACAGAAAGAATGACAAAAAGAGACATTAAACTAAACCACAGGTGGATATTAGCAAAGAAACAAGGAGCTCTGGGGTACCTTCAGCACTTTCAGCAGATACAACACCAAGCTCATTTTTTGCAGTTGAAAGATAATATGCACGCGCATCTCCAAGGGATAGCTTATCAAGGAGTGTTAAGGGAACAAACTTGGACACTGAACCATTACATTTCTTAAAGAGAAGACCATTCAGATGGCACTCAAAAAAGATTGCTTCAAAATACAAACAGAAACCAGATTGTAATTTTGAACTAGGATGGGAAAGCAGGGAACCCAATCATTACCTCCAAAATGCGATATAGTCCATCCCTGGACGTCATCACTTTTTGACATTATCATTTCTTCGAAACTTAACCATCCACTGTAAAAGTATATCATACAAACACTTGTACGTGTGTCACAAGCACATTTAGCTGACTCATCAGAAGTAAAAAAAAAAATTTATGTAGCTTTGTCATTGGTTCACCTAAAAAAAATTAATAGACAGTTGCCCAAAATTCAGTTTACAAATTCCAAGAAACATGTGGCACGTTAATTGGCCTCTTAAGCCAAAAGGATACCACCACTGCTCTAACAATATCACCAGGACGGAAGGAAGCATGCATATCTACCTTGTCAATCTCAGTTGCTCTAACATCTTGTTGCCTGTTCAGCACAAAAAAATTGCAGTCAGACAATTATGGTATTGCAGGCCTGCAGCAGTTTGGCTAGAATTGAATTGACAAACTTAGTAACTGTTTAATAAAATCACCAAAGGACATAGGAATTACTAAGTGAGACATGTTGTCCTACATTTTCAGATATTACAAGTGGCTTGTAGCAGTCAATACTTAAAAAGATGGGAGAATGCAGTACACTAATTCAATCCTTGGACAATAATAACCAATTGCTGAGACAAAATCAGATAAAGAATTTGATCAGCTTGCATATATTAGAGTATGGTTGTAAAAACTGATTCTTTAGTCATCAGTAGTATGCTCCCAAAAAAATTGTCTTCGACATCAGGAAATTTTTTTCTTCGACATCAGGAAATTTTTTTGTCTTATTCAGAAAAAGAGAAAAAGAAAGCGAGAATTCAGATGGTGCTGTGTACACTTTAAGGAAGATAATTTGACGAACCCGGATAATTGCACAAGAAAAAACTGCATAGAAGGCAATAGGTTTACTACCTCGCACAATGACAAACTGTCCATGATTTTCACTATTTTCCTTTTTTTTTAAGTAAAATTTCATATAAAAGTCAAAATGACACATTTACAAAATGTGTTGTTTAACATAAAGCAACAAATGTTTAGCTTTGACATCAACAGGTGGCTTATAAAAAGCTATCTAATATCTAATACCGATCTTTACAAAAATTGCTCGAAGATGGCAATGTTAGCCAAGCATAAGCCAATAGTACGCAAAATACAAGGAGATCTAGCTGCCAATTGTACAAACAGTTGCTCTAAAGACAAACATAGCTTGCATAAAACTAAGGTGGCTTACAATAGTTAATCCCAATTCTAAAGCTAGTCTACTCACAGCCTTGGAATAGTCCAAGATAACTATGTTCAATCAGAAATAAAATAGAAAGGAACCATAAAAATAAGAAAAAATTGAGAAATTAAGAAGTTTTGACCAGGTCCCAGACGTCCCTAAATTCTATGCCAAAATTCCCCATCATTATGCTGTCAGGAAAAGTCCAGGCCATAGGATAGGGCATCCAACAGGACATAGGCATAGCAGCCTGTCCATCTCTTACAAATAGAAGAAGAGAGAATACCAATAGAGGAAACCTTGAGCCAGTAACCACCACTACCAACCTGAAACGCCAATACGAAAGAATGTTGATTGTTGCGGGGCAGAATCCAGTCCAGTTGAGCAAAAGGTAGTGAAGATAGGTAGAGCAGAGGATGTGACCAGCAAACATGAACATAACTAGTTGACTGGCATTGCAGGAACTGAAAAGATCTTCATAGAAACTCTCAAGTTCAATGCAAGTTCCCAGCTTGGCTTTGTTGGTTTATACCTTTTACATGAGTCCACGAAGTAGCATATATTCCCGAGTATCTCTTTAATGACAGTGTTAGGATCCTTGGTGTTGATGCTGAAGCCTACTGTTCCTCTCTCTTTAGATATGGTACACAAATGTGAGAAACCCAAAATGTGCAACATCTTTTTGAAACTTCAAGGTCCAAGTGTTGTTTGAATTGAGTCAGTGGGTGTTTGCTGTCAGTCATTGGTCCAGCACCTGCAGTTCATCTTGTTCATGATTTTGATACATACCATAGCTGAGTAAGAGCGTTGGAAAAAGAGGTGTCCATGGTCCTCACTAATCCTGCCACATAATAAGCAAGAATTGGTCTGAATCAATTCCAGTGAAATAGTTTGTCTAGTGTATTCATTCTCTTCCAACACACAAGTCATACAATGATAGCAAACTGAGAAAGAAAGTAATTACACCGGACAATTCCGTTTCATTCAACCAAAGGCAAAGATAGTTGAAGTGCAAAAGTGGCAGTTTTCACAGGAAAGGAATGGTTTGGTTTCCAAATCCACTGTTCCTCTCCCTGTTTCAGTTGAATTGCACAGTACGCTTGGTTGAATAAGACCACTTAGTTGTCCCAACCTCTTCCATATGGTAGTCTTCATGAATTACCAAGTAACACAGGTGAGACTCTAGCGTCCTCAGTTATATTCAACTTCCTTTTGAGTTCCGGGTGATTGATGCTCAGAACACCCCAAGAGTGCTACGGGTCGTGCCAAAAGGAGGTTGACTGTCCATTCCCAATCTCTTTGCCAATACAGTGTGAGAATTTATCTCTTATTCACAACATTCTCTTGCATAGCCAAAAATTAGTAGGATTTGGCATACACTCCAATATGGACTTCCCTCAAAATATTACAATATGCACCCACTTAACCAATAACCATTCTTTATGCTCACACACATTTCATATGCTCTTCATGATCATTGACTAATCCCAAGTCATATATACCTAAACCTCCTCTATCCTTTGGCTAGCAAATGGTTGACCATTTTACCTTAACTTTCCTAGAACCACCCCACATAAAGGATTTCAAGATTTCCTCCACATCCCTAATCACTCTCATAGGTAGGAAGTACGATGTTGTCCGATACCTACACACTGCCATCAGGACTGAGCTTATCAGTTGGATTTTACCTCAATTAAAAAGATTATTAGCAGTCCAATTTTGAATTTTGCTTGAGAGTCAGTCCAGTATGAGATGCAATCATAGCAGGAGAGCTTTCCTGATACTAGGGGAACTCCTAAGTACCTAATTAGGAGAGTACCAACAGGCATGCGCAAAATGTTACTTAAGACCTCTTTCTACTTGGTGTTAATATCTAAGGCATATGTTTCGCACTTCTTTGAGTTGGGCCGTAGTCCAGAAAGCATTAGAAATTCCTCGAGGGTATCTTTAATAACCTGAATGTAATGGGATTAGCCTTAGAGAGGATGAATAAGTCATCTGCAAAGGCTAATGAAGATAGGCCAACTTGCTCAAACCTTAGTAACTGAAGTTGGAGGAAGAGATGTTTTGTTTCAAAAGTTGGGTGAACCCATTCATAACAAGTAAAAAAAGGCTAGGAGAGAGGAGATCACTTTGTCTTATACCTCTAGTGGCATTAAACATACCTGTTAAGACACCATTTAAGTTAATGAAAATGAGGCATTGGATATACACAAGTTTAACCAACCCAGGTACCTATTAGGGAATTGCATTTTTCTCATAATCATCATTAGATGAGCCCTCTTCATAGTGTCAAATGCCTTCATAATATCCACTTTAATGGCACGGCACTTAGGCCCCCCGGTCCTCTTATGGTTTTTCACTATTTCATGCACGAGGAGGATGTCGTTCTGTATGGCTATACCCTTTACAGAGGCTGATTGGCTTTCATCTATAAGATGGGGTATCAATGGCTTCAATCTGTTCACTAGGATTTTAAATATCATATTGTAAGTCATATTACAACATGATATCAGTATAAACTGCCTAATGTTGTTTGGGTAATCATTCTTGGGGTATCAAGGATATGGCTGTGGCATTTATAGAATAATAGATATACTCCTTATTGAAGAAAATGGCAGAGAATGGCTTCAATCTGTTCACTAGTAAAAAAAGGCATCAGTGAACTCCTCACCCAACATCTGCCAGTTTTCTTTAAAGAAAATGGCAGAGAATCCATCAAATCCAAAGGCTCTCTCTGACTTTAAGGAGAAAAGAGCTTCCTTTATTCCATTTTAGTGACAAGCAGGGTTAAGGAACTACCTTGAGTATCTGTAAATGTTTTGCCTAGCCAGAGTCGGTTAGGAGAAGAATAGGGAGAAGGTTCAAGGAATAGGTTCTTAAAGAAGTCTATGGTCATCTGTTGGATTTCATTATAGTCTTCTATCATTATATCATCCTTATTATGTACTCTTAAAATTTTGATTCTGGAATTATAGACCTTCACTGTCCTATGAAAACACTTTGTGTTCTTGTCACCCTCTTTCATCCACAACTTTAGATTTTTCTTGGCAGAAAGACTCTTCAAAGGATAGGTAGCTTACATACACTTCTTGTACACCTAACCTTATCCAGCAGCAGAGAATTGAAGGAACCTTTACTAGCTCAGCCTGGCCATCTTCCAGTTTGGTTCTAGCTATATCAACTCTGGTTGTGATGTTTCCGTACTTCTCTCTATTTTACTTCCTGATGGGATCTTTTAGTCTTTTCAGCTTCTTAGCTAATCTTACTAAGGGGTTACCTCCCTCATAGGACTCCCAGCTCTCCTTGAGTATACGCCTGAACCTGAAGCTTGGGTGTTGAGCCAGTATTATATAAACTTAAAAGGGTTAGGACTAAACCTAAGGTTCTTCTGGATGGTTAGAATTTCATGTGAGTGACCTGAGGAAATGAGAGCTTCATAATCTAATTGGAAATGGGGGTTCTGAATCTTCCAACGTTCATTACAAAGCATATGGTCAATCTTGAAGTATACTCTTTGTTCAGCGTCCCTATTATTTGTCTAGGTGTATTCAAAACCCATAGATGGAATGCTAAGCATACCAACATCCCTAATCCAGTCAGTAAACTCTTTAACAGCATTCCTATCAACCCTCTTTTTACCTGTTTTACCTTGCCTGTCTAATACAATGTTAAAGTCACCAGCGATAAGCCATGTCTGACTACAATACAACTAGTATTGGCATCTTAGCGCCCTCCATAAGTCTCTCCTCTTGCTTCTCTCATTATATTCATAGACCACTGCAAGGACAAACTCTTCATCTTTAGAGGTAGTATGCCAATTCTACAAGTTATAAATTATTCAGTACTGTGCAGTAGTTTACCCTCAAAGAGGTTAGGATTCCAGGCCACCCATGTTCAGAAAACATTGTTAGGCAAGGAATTGCGTTGTCTCCCAGTCTCTAAATACTTTCTTTGATATACACAGTTGTTTCCTAAATCTGACATTGACATCTAGTAAACCAATTAGACCTATGTTCTTATCACGAATAAAATTATTAACCTCCTGCTGCCCATAAGAGAAGTTAAGACCTCTCACATTCCAGCTAGCTAGTTTACTCATGTAACTGATTTGCCTCTAGGCTTGCTCCTAGTGCCTCCTCTACTGTATTGCCTGGTCTGAGAAGCTATTGGACTCTTTTTCTTATTCAATGCTTCCTTCTCTTTGGCTGAGATCCACTCTAATTCCCTGTCAGGGATACTAGCGGTTTCTCCTGTTCTATAGCTCTAGTTTTGGGTTTCATTTTGTTCTGCTTCATCTCGCCACCTTTTTCATTGGCTTTGGATGTAGTTTCTTGAATAAGTTGACCTAGGAGAGCATAACTATCCAAGGATTCACCATCAGAATGGCTTGGGTTATGTTCTATAGGGTTAATGGTTTGGGTAACTATGCTCTGACAGCTACCTTCCCCCTCTTTCTCACTTTAGGATGATCATGTACTAGTGTATGGGTAACTGAAACACACTGAGATTCAGCATTAGAGGGTGTTTGGCTAAGTTCACCAGGCTTGACTAAATCTGAGTTATACCCCTCATCATCTGAAAGAGGGTTGGATAAGGCTCCTTGGTTATCCTCCCTGTTTGGGTTGTACCATCATTGTTTGTCAACTGGTCATCCTCTTCATCACTTTGATACGAAAACTCTTCATTGTTGTCCATGTCTAGCTCTGCAAGCTTGGAAAAGTTATTGCCATTAGTATCATAATTCACAGAACGAACAACTTTGTTAGGCTTAACTTCCCTGGATTTTCCTTTGCCCGTTATTTGGGGAAAGCTGGATCTTTTTCTTTGGAGAAATAGTTATCCATTCTTTGCGCTGTTCTTGAATGTTTTGCTCTGGTTGCTATGAAGGCTCTTCAGCATCAACATCACTATCTGTCTCTGTTCATGCATATACTCTGCTGGGTTCCCCTTTCTCTATTTCAGGTACTATCTCCTTTAGTTTTCCTTATCTTTCCGAGCAACATCTTCTTGTCTAGGGATGACGTTATCTTCATTGTTGCTCTGGCCTCTTCTTGCATATTGTTGGTTATTCCTCAGCGATGAGATGTTTGTGGATACTCCTTTAACCATAGGATTCTTTTGCAACAGCTTGTTCTCGCATGAGTGCCTAAAGGATTTGCATTTTAGACATTAAGTGGGCATCAATTCATAGATAACCTCCTAGGTGCATTCTCGCCCATATTCATCTGTGAAGTTTATAGTTTTGGGTGAAATTATTCCAGCTTTGATATCCACACAGATCCTTGCAAACCCTATCTTGGCATGTGTTGTGGTAAGTTTATCCATGAACATCGGCTTACCTATTAGGGATCTTAGTCCTCCTAGGGTATAGGGATTGAAGTAATGCAAGCGCAAATTGGGAAATTGGACCCTAGACAGGGATAGTATCCTATTTGAGTCTTTGAATAGGTTGATTAGGGGTCTATGGCAATAGAAATAGGACCATATTTCTGACTGGCAGAGGGGGCAGTTTCAGGATGGTTTGCTTTGAGTCTTGACTGAAATCTGAAGGTAAATAGGTCTTCATCAATTCTTTGAACTTCCAGAAGATCCATCGAATTCCATCACTGTTCGGCAAAGTGCTTCATGTTGAAGTAGGAAGCATCGTTTCCCATCACCTGTCCAACAACAGAAAAATTCCATTTCCTCTTGTTATCAGCTACCCTCAGAGGATCAATAGCAACTTGCTGCTTCAGACATCAATTTTGAGCTAGAACGAGTGTCGATGATTCTTCCATTGTAAAATCTGGCTTGAACAATGATGTCCATGCTGGTTCGTACAAACTGTAAAGTACATGTTAGTGAAATGGCCAAATTCAAGTAGCACTGGCCATTTGAGGGTGAAAGTCAAGGTGGAGATTAACTACCAACCAGTTGTTGTGGCGGCCGGAGAGGCCTTAAAGACTGTTGAAGCTTTTAATGTAGCCTCAACAGTCAGCTGCAAAAAGGTGAAGGAATATGGAGAGAGAAGGGTGGCGAAAGAACCATTAGGGCTGAGGAGAGGAGAGGAGAGAGAAAGAGTCGTTAACGGTGGAGGTGAGGAGGAGAAGAGGAGAGAGAAAATGAAGAAAGAGAAATTATCCGTTGGGAAGTGAGGAATCTAATGGGAGAGAAATTAGAGAGAAGGCCGATGAAATTTTAAGAGAGAGAAAGACGTGTTGAAAAGTTGACTTCTCTGCCGATCCGATTTTACTATTTTCATTGGACACATTAAACTTATAAGGCCCAGAGAACCCTTTCTAAACTTCAAAATCGGACTTAACGAGCAAATAAGTTGGTCAATCCAATGGGATGCGTACGTTATATTGAAAAGAATACAATGTTAAGGTATAGCAATAAATTCATCTCCAAGGTCCGTAGCTACACGAGTGTTAAGTTTACACCCTTCACCCATCTCTAGCTAAAGTACTTCAGGTACACAGACATATAATTACACAAACAGAGAGGCATGCAATGCATACCGAATAATGCCCGTAAATTTTTCTTTCACAGACTTGGGACCCACACAGGAGATGTCTACCGAAGCCATTTTAGCCATAACCTTTGTGACCTGTCGTTTGGAAAAAGACAAAAAAAAAAAAAAATAGAGCAGGGTAAAGCTCCAAGAAAACAACTTCAAGTTGTATTTCATAACATTCACTTCTCAAAAACAATTTACCATAATTTCAGACAGGTGAAAAGCTAAGCAGCGAGGCGCGTTAAAAAAAAGGATTTCTCTTTACTATTTTTCTTTTTTGCCCTTTTCTGCCAGAAATATTGGACGATCTTGATCGGAGTGACTCCCAGCACTCATCATTGTACTAAACAAGTAATTCATGCATGAAAGTATATCATCGTTATAACACAAAATGGAGGGGGTGGAAGCCAAGCTTTAGCCAACAACTGCAAGTCCATTTCTAAAAGATCTAAGAGCATAATAACTATACCTCTTTCACATGTTCTTGTATGAGGAGGAAAAAACGCAAACAGCAGAACACCTAAATTACTACTAGAAATGACGATTTCTAGTGCATGGTACGACAAATAAAACTATTAAGCACTTATTGAAGGCAAAAACATAGGCAACATGAACAGCAAAATTGTCAGATACTGTCCATAGGCATGGAACGAATGTAAAATCTATAAAAGATTAATAATGTACGTACGAAATTTTGACTAAAAACAATCTTGAGTGCATCACAAACATAAAAAAGACATTAATTACCAAGATATCTATGCTAGTGTGAGAGGAAATGGCATGATGCCTTTCTAACATCAAAAAGAAATTTAGATTTTTCATGCATAAAGATGCAATTTTTACAGAAGGGCACATCGAAGCCAAGCAACTTCAGCTTAGGATACATTGGGAGAACTTCAAGCTACAGTGACAGCGGTCTCAGCACATTGGCGAAAGGTGCTACAATAAGAACAGAAGCTCTACTCTTACAGAACTGATCATTCATCCATTAGGATACAAATTGTAGCAATAGAATCATGCACACATAAAAATATCTAGAACAATGGAAACAAATAATGTTTATTGCTATTGATATTTGATTGGGAAAAGAACAATCAGATTAGAAAGCTCCCTAGCAATAATTAACGACAACATACACCATATCACCAAGAACAACAACTTTTGCATCTCAATCCTGCTCAAGTTGCAAGCAGGCCAACATTTAGCATCTATAAAGTTTAGGAAGAAGTACGACAGTCTTACTCTCGCAAGCACCACTGAACCAGGCTCAGGCACAGCTCCGTGGGCCTTACGGCCAGTGACTTCCACTGTTGGTCTCTAATGCATGACAAAACAAGCAAAGCAGAACCACAAACTCGTCATAAAGGAAGCCAAAAAGCATTCAGCTTTTGAACTTAACACCAGAAAACTGAAGAAAACTCATTATGCCAATTAAGTTGATCAAATTATTAGTTTTCTAAATGGGAAGGAAAAACAATAACATCTAAGGCAAAAACTTGATCCCATTCCGGAAAGTGAATACACAAACATTTTCTACTTCTTCGTCTTCCCGGCAATTTTTCATACAAGATTATCCACAATATTTCTACCCAAATTACAATCTTTACTCAATAAAAAACCTTATAAGAAGACTACAATCTAGACAATCCCTGATAAATCAATACCGGCGATTTTCTAAGGGGAAAAAAACGAATCCACAAATTGGAGGGCAAAAACCTGGTCAGGAGAGTCGGGAGAGGGATGAATGAGAGAGCGGAATCCAGTGAGGGAGGCGTACACAGTGTTATTGTGAGCCGAAGCATAGGCGCCCTTTCCAACCCTGAGCTCCGACGCTCTACCCAACACTTCTCCCGGCGTGACTAAATCTTTCTCTACCTCCATGGTTGAACTTTTTTTTTCTGCTCGTCGGAGTTTGCAGAGGGTGCCCGGGGAATCCGCCTTTTCCCGTCCTTTTTGTGATGGTCTGTTTAAAAGGTTGACGGGTTTAAACGTCTTCCGGACGATTTGAATGAAATTACCAACTTATCCTTAAGTAGCTGCCATAAATATGGGTGGAAAAAGACACTAAAAAAGATAGAGTAAAATTGTGTACATCAGATTTCAAAGCGATCCGAACTTTTTCTAAACTCTGCACACGTCGCATGCTTCCTTATTTGTTATCATGCATATGTCAACAGAAAAACATATAATATTTATACATAACATATAGCATTAGAACGTTTTGTGTAGAGATAATGGAAGGATTTGTCCAATATCCACCTGTATTAGTATGGGTTAATATGGTGTGAATCAATCAATCATATCCAGTATATCCCGATGGCAGCAAAAGCTATCGTTAGGGTTTGGAAAGAGTGAGCGGCAGGCAAACCATACTCTATCTAATGGATGGAGAGTTTGCTTCCAGTGAGACCTCTGGCTCCATACGCACCTGCATAAATGACACAAAAATAGTGATATGATGTGCTAGTACGTTAGTGAGATAATTCAGTAAACACAAATAAGAAACTTCCGATATTAAAATATCCATACACGTGTATATGCACATATAATGCAAGACAAAGACATAAACAAAAACAAAAAAGTGCAGAGTCAACCTAAAGTATAGATAGTATCTAAGCCCCTAAACATACTCTAAGATGCTCCTATCCTGTTTAAACGTCGATAACATTAATCATTTGTCTCCATGAACTCCTATCATATACCATATCCTCAAAGAGGTGCAAATCTAGTAGGTCATGCCTACTAGATTGGTAAAACTTTTACCATACAACCAACACAATGTGCCGCTATAAACTAGAACAGCAACCATTTAACCCATTAGATCGGATACTATAGCCTAAGTCAGTACTAGCTCAGATAGCAGTATTGCACCCATGCTGCGTGTGTCGTGGTTCGAACATACGCTCTTCTAGTTGTAATGTTCCGAATAGAGCACTAACTGAATTATGCTTATTTAAGAAATTAACACAAATCTTCTTCCTCCCACCCCCATCCGCTGTCGCTGCTGCCTCCCTCTCGTCTCCCTTTCTCCTCCCAACCCCTTTCCCCCTTCATTTTCAATTTTCTATATGTTTTATACTTTCATTTATTTTCTTATACATGCTAATCATTTTCTTTAATGGTTTCTGAAAAAACAAAAAGAAAAAATACATGCAAACATCGATCGTGAAAGGAAGACGATGACTCTTTTTCACTACCCTTGGCGAATTGATCCAAACATATTGAGGTCATATTTATGCTATATTAATTGGACTCAGATTCTAATTCTAAATCATGAAAATACTTGGAAACAAATGAGATCACATGGAGAGAGGGTAGACGGTGAAGGTAGGAAGGTGGAGGAGGCTGGAGGAGGAAAGGAGAAGAAAGGGAGGCGGCAGCGAGGCGAATGAGTGTGGGGAGGAAGAAGACTTTAATTTCTTAACACACTTTCAAATTTAGAAAAACAAAACTTTTGGATGGCACTACGTCCACGGTCCTCTTGGACACCAATGCAAGTTGCGTCCTAATTATTTGGGAAATTTTTTCAATTTATACCAATTTCGGATTTTTTTTTAAAATTATAATATAATGTGAAATTCTCAAGCCCATCATGACTTCCACATAAAATAGGAAATGTGAAGATGTATGTGAAAGGTACACATATACAGTTTTTGCCAGAGGTACATACAATGAGCCTATAGAGCAAAAAGATAAAAAAGAATAGTGTGCAAACAACATGTAACTTCATAATATGGCAACTTGAAACATTGTTTCATTCTCATTTCTCATCCTACCAGGTACTTACTGTATACGAAGAATTCGAGTATTCTCTTATTATATATTAAGAATTGGCGTATTCTATTATATATCAAGCATCCACGTATATATTCTATTTAACTATGTTTTTTCCACGAGTCACAAATGGACCATTTTGTGTATATAAAAAGCATCATACACTGGGCGCGAAGCACGCCACAAATATGTATTATGCCAACCAGAATACAATAAAATGATCCACACATTTGTATTCCTCCACCATATTACCTATTCTGCTTGGCAGCATTAGCAATGTTACTGAAGAAGCAAAAAAGGGGTCATATTTTGCTGTGCAAAGTCACTGAACTTGTTCAACTCAGGTAGAACACATCTCCCAAGATCCGGTCGATCCTTTCGCCTCAGCTCAGCACACTGAAGCCCAAGTTTAGCAAAGCTCAAAGCTTCAACAATTGGCCAATCTTGCACTGTATCATCAAGTACGTCCTTAAACGTGCCATTCTCAATCGCACGTTCCATGTGGTGAGTCAGTCCCATTGCTGGTTTAGCTGTTATCAACTGTAGAAGGATGATGCCAAATGAATACACATCAGACTTAACTCCAAGCATTCCTGTCTGTTGATACTCTGGATCAATGTAACAGAATGTCCCCGCGGCTGAGGTCATCCGATATTGTGTGATATCATCTGCCACTGAAGGAGGGACAAGTCTAGCCAAACCAACGTCGCTAATTTTGCTTACAAAGTTGTGATCTAGCAAAATGTTGGCAGGTTTTAGGTCGCGGTGTACTATTGGTTCGGGCTTTGTTCTATGAAGAAAAAGTAAACCCGTGGCAATTTCTGCTGCAATCCTAAACCTAAGCTGCCAAGACAGAGCTGGGGTGTTTCCTCTTCGGAAAAGGCGGTCTTCTAAACTGCCATTAGCCATGTATTCATACACCAAACAACCATATTCTGGACAGGCTCCAAGTAATAGCACCATGTGGGGATGCCTCATGCAGCTCAACACTTCAACCTGGAATATATTTTGTAAGATTCAACGAATCAGCATGTATTGTTTAAAACAAGAAATGACTCATGAATGAAGCTTTCATCTGAAGATTAATCCATTACTTAAACCATAAGCTATTGTTATTAAATCAATAAATGTATAAATTATTATTCTTTCTACACGTTTAAGCTTAGCTTTTACATGAAACAATAGTTTGACACGTTATAGAGCAGGGGATCTTGGTTCTGAATATCGATGCCCCACTTTCTGAAAGAATAATTCTATTACTACTGTCTACTAACACTATTGTTGTACACGTGTAGCAAGTTCATACGTAAGATGTTTTAGGTATATAAATGTAAATTTTTATGATAGATGAATATATTAAACAACCTATTGAAACAGTTATTATGGTGCCACGCTAAGCATGAACGATAAACTTGTACACCTAAAATAAAAAAGAAAATAGATTATTTCTCCCTTGCATGTATATCTATAAATTTGTTTCTGGAAACAAGAACGATGAAGGAAAACTGATTTTAGATTTCGTAATAGCGTATGGTCTTATAGTGACTAACACATTTTTTCACAAAAGAGATGAACACTTGATTACATTCAAAAGTGAACCAAATAAATCTTAGATAAAATATTTCATAGCTCATAAGAAAGACAAGATTGAGACAGTTTATCATCGTCTTGTAGTATTGGATTTCTGCATCTGAGGTAGAAGATTGAGAACACATGCTTATAGAACCCAAGATAAAATAATAGAACTTGAATGAACTTGAATGAAGCTAAGAAAACGGAGTTTAGAAAAGTAGTATAGTGCAAGAAGTCTTAAAAAATTAAAGTGGTTATGTAAATAAAGTGTGGCATGATATGGTGGTAAAGATAAAGAAAATAGAGAAATTTAATTGGCGAGTCAAAAGGTCGAGCACTTAGATAAAGAATCTTGGTAGTGGAAATGAGAATTGCAAGACAAAGTAAAAGCTAAGAGGACTAGTTATAAGGCACTTTAAGATTGCATGAATCAATACAATGGGGGAAAAATATAGGCTGACTAATAAAGAAACTAAACAGACCGTAAGTAAAGCCAACAAAGGTATTTGAAGATTTTTATAAGCGGTTGGACACAAAAGAAGGTGAAAGAGATGTGCATAAATTACTAGAGCAAGATAAAGGAAGACAAGACATTTGACTCAAGTTAAATGCATTAAAGACAAAGATATCAAAATCTTAGTAGAGGAAAAAAGCAATATAAGATAACTGGAGAAAATGTTATGAGAAACTTCATAATGAATCAGTGAAAGATGAACCCGTATATAGTAGGATAATTCGGTGCTAGAGCATATAGTAGGATAATTCGGTGCTAGAGGTAGAAGATGCTTCAAAAAGGATAAAAAAGGTAAAGCAACTGGATCTAGTAGTATTCCAATTGAAGCTTGAAAATACCTAGGGAAAGAAGATATTATGTGCCTCACATATCTTTTTAACAAAATTGTGAATACTGGAAAGATATCTGACCAGTGGAGAAAAAGCACTTTAGTACCTCTGTAAAAAGACAAAAGAGATATACAAGATTGTGCATATTGATTTATGCCAAGAAGGTCAACAATGGAGGTGATTCATCTCTTAAGAAGATTAATAGAGAGATAGCGAAAGAAGAAGCAAGATTTATATATGGTTTTTATTGACTTGAAAAAAGCATATGATAGAGTTCCAAGTGATATCCTATGTAGAGTGTTTGAAAAGAAAAGTGTTATAATAGAATATATAGAAATTATTAAAGACATGTGTGAGAACGCAATGCCAAAAGTAAAAACTCCAAGAGAATTAATCAAGAGTTTCCTATTACAGTGACTTTACACCAAGGATTGACATTAAGTCCATATATATTTGTTTTAATTATAGATGAGCTCACTTGACATATTCAAGATAGAGTTATGTAGAGCAAGTTATTTGCAAATAACTTTGTGTTGGTAGATGATACTAGTGAAGGAGTCAATGCTAAGCAGGAATATTGACGAGAGACACTAGAGGAAAAATGCTTCAAATTGAGTTGAAAGAAAACAGAGTATATGAAATTTAATTTTTACAACAAAAGAGCCACCTTAGAATCTTGTGTGAAACTGATAGACCAAGAGTTTCACTTAAGTGAGAGTTTTAGGTATTTACAGTCTATACTACATAAAGATGGAGAAATTGGTAAGGATGTAAATCACATGATACAAAAAAAAGGATGGTAAAAGTGGAGAAATGCGCCATGTCTTCTTTGTGATATGAAAGTACCTTTAAAGCTTAAAGAGAAGTTTTGCAGGACGACAATAAGACCTGCACTTCTATATGGATCTGAATGTTGGCAGCCAATTATGGACATAAATAAAGTACGTGAGTGGCGATAATAAGAATGTTAAGATGGATGTGTTGACATACAAAGACGAATAAAATAAGAAATGTGCATATAAAGATAAATGTTCAGGTGGCTCCTATAGAAGAGAAAATGAGAGAGTCAAGGTTATGATGATATATAGGCATATGCTAAGGCGATCTACAGACGCACCTGTTAGACAGACGAGACAATGAATGAGATGCATGTTAAACACGGAGAGGGATACTAAAGAAGGCATTAAAAGAGAGAATAAGGAAGGATATGACTTATATGACAATTGAGAAGCATATGGTCAGTGATAGAGCACAATAGAAACAGTTGATTTATGCAACCGATGTTATATAGAGGGTATAAGATTTAATTTGAGAATTTTAGGTACTTAGGCTGTAATCACGATTGAGATGATATGATTTTTTAAAAAAGGCAATATCCTAAAGGCGCATATTATATATTAGGTACTAGCAGACATAAAAGGAGAGTAGGATTTAGCCTACGACTCAAAAATAAATAAATAAATAAAGTGCAAGAGAAATGATTAATGCATATAGCCGGTCTTACATACTCAAAAAAAGACTTGAGTGTTGTTATTGCGTGTAACTCTATATAATACTAACACGAGACTCCCCCATGTCATAATCACCAAGTGCATATTAATATATTGACAAGTTAAGTGATTAATACACGAGCCAAAATCTAATTTATGCATTACCTCAAGGCATTACTTAATAATATATGCACTAACCTCTTGGTTGAATTGTGATTTGCCTTGATTAGCATCTGGTCGCAAAACTTTTACCGCAACAGTTGTATGATCAAGGCGACATTTAAAAACAGGACCATATCCTCCTTCCCCAATTTTGTTGGATTCAGAGAAATATCCTGTTGCTTCTTCGATTTCTTCAATATTATACCTTCTGTATCTAAAATCAAAGTTATGATTTGAAGGACTCAACGAGCCATCTTTCACATTCAAGGATTTCATTTCTTCTCTGACTCGTTTTTCTGATTCTAGTTTTGCAATCCTCTCTACAGCTTCAGCAGCCTCTGTAGCGATCCCTGGGTTAGATTTTTCTCCTTCTGCAAGCTGAGCTTCTTGTATTTTTCGTTCTTCTTCCTTTTTCCACCGACATAACTCCGCCGCCTAGCCATACGTAGATTATTAAGTAAGCATTTTATCAAACACCTGCTATTCATCATGTAGGATGAAGCATTTCTATACCTTCTCCTTTGCTGAAATTGCTTCTTTACAAGCAGTACTATACAATTCTATTGTCTTCTGTAACTCCAGTTTTAGCCGTCTCATTTCTGCTTCTGCATCATCCTGCATATTCAAGATTGACATCACCACACATATATCTTTTTTTTTTGTCAAGCTTTATGAATGGATACTTGGTTAGTATATACTAGCACTTCCATGGGAAAGCAAATCTAATATGAATATCTGTACTTAACAATATGAAGGCAATATGAAGAGTAATTATCCGGATTCCCCAGCAGGTTTCAAGTTTGTCATCTGTTTAGGTACAACGATGTCTCTATGGACAAGCACTGATGAATGTCGCTGAATCAAGAATTAATACTTGCTGACATTTAGCACTCGGACCATACTTATATGTCATGCCATCATTTTCCTTACTAATGTGGGAATTTTTTTTGGGTATTTATGTTTAATATGAATAATTGTTGACAATAGTTCTTACCATTTCCAATGGAGTTAAGGACACACTATTTCTTGACTTTAGAATATGAAAAATAAAGCAAAATGACTCACTAAATTGGATGCTTCTTATATTGTGAAGTATCAGTTGATCGATACAGCTTGACACAATTTTCATTATGGGTCATCGGGAACCAACCTCCGTATATTTCAAACATATGGTATGGTTGCGTACATCCGACTCCCCATACTCCACCATAGACAGGAGCCTCTAAGTCAATGAGGTAATGTTGTTGTTGTAGTAATTGTTGACGATAATATATAAAGGCCTTACATTTTCAATTGAAGACGATGAGAAGTCTTGCATAAAACTGTTTTCACTAGCTTTAGATCCCAGGTGGTCAGAGCCAATGCTACTTGCTGAACTGTTTGATAATCTCGGTGGCTCATTATATGTGACAGACATTCGTTCTGTGCTTGGCCTGTTGGAACTTGTGAAAGATAGATCTGTGCTCGGCCTGTTCGAATTTATAAATGATATATCTGATTCAGTTTCTGAAAGATCTCCATGTAGCTTCCAATTCAAGCCCCTGGCATTAGAATATGGAGACCTGCATGACAATGACATTATATATTTGTAAGCAACTTTAAAAATGCATTCATGGATTTTGATAATCATACAAGCATGTATGTATAAGTATATACAGTCAACAGTAATGATAAGGCTGACAATTGAAGTGGTCTATTGAATATGACAAAAACAACAACACTCAAGTCGTTTTCGGTGTACTGAGCTTCCGCGTTTGTGCATAGTCTGGAGAGAAACCGGATCGCTTAGCGATCTGATGTATGCAGTCTTACCCTATACTTTATGTAATAAGCTGTTTCTGTAATCTCGGTCGACAGTATATTGGACAGAAATTGAAACCTACTTGGTATTGATGAATGATATGTCTGAGTCTGTTTCTGTGATATCTCCATGTCTTTTCTCCTTTGGACCTTTTGCCATAAGAAATGGAGACCTGTATTCCACGTAAGTACTGTTAGTCTCGTTCAAAGAAAGAAAAAAAGAAAAACTCATCACATTACCTACAAATACGAAAACTTAGTATTATAAATGCATTTACATTTTCAATGGAGTTAAGGACACACTTTTTTTTTATTTTAGAATACGATGGAGTAAAGCGAAATGACTCATTAAATTGGCTGACGCTTCTTATATTGTGAGGTAGCAGTTGATCGACGCAGCTTGATGCAATTTTCATTATAGGTCATTGGAAAACAACCTCTGTGTGTTTCTAACGCATAAGCATGGTTTCGTATATCTGAACCCTTATACCCTGTTATAGGCGGGAGTTTTTAAGGCAGTGGATTAATTTTGTTGTTGTTGTAGTATCATAAATGCATTATTCCCTTGATACATGTATGAAATGGATATATAATTCACAACATATTATGTTAACTAAGTTGAAGTCAACAAAAGAATAGCCAAAAAACAAAGATGTTCAGTAAAAGAGGAGAGTAGCTACGAACAACAACATTACCCATTGCCTTGTCTTAGAGGCTGCCGTCTATGGCGGGGTATGAGGAGTCGAATGTACGCAACTATACATATGTGTTAAAAACACATAGTTTGTTTCCCGATGACTTATAATGATTAAATGCTACTTCACATAAGGAGAGTAGCTACGAACAAAACGAGTATTTTGTATTAGGCAAAATTTGTATAAGCACATAGGCTTACCTAATCGAGTCAGCATCCTCTCTCGTGCCATGAGGCATTCGAGGTGTCATTGATCCATCTAGTCCAAATTCATCCCATTATTCAGACCATTAGATACAGTCAAATAGTAAAATTGCACAATATTTTTGTAACATGTACAATAAACCAAGCACTAAGGGCGTGACATAGGTACAATAATTCTACACCCAAAACAAACATATAGGGTGTTCCTGTTGCATTAAGCTTCTGTATTTGCGACCGAACGCAAACATGTGAAAAAGAAAAAACCGACAGACATACCTCGTATACTATGAGTGTGTTTGGGCAGCACTCTAGGAGAAATGTCAGTCTCATGAACTTGGCTTTGCATTTGGTTAATCCTTTGCTGAAGTGGAGAAGTGAATGGAGCTGGACGTGATGCATTTCGTACTGATGAGAGCTTTGTCTTTGAGATGACATAAACAGTGCAGAAATCGGGTGCTAATTTCAACGAGCTTGTTGGGACATCAACAGTCTTTAGTCTTCTGTAACACCGTCATAGAAAAAAAAATCATTAGTACATTAACATAATCAAATGATCAACTTAAATTATACTCTTAATAGGTATAAATAATAGATAGTAGATTGTTTACTAAAAGGAATTCTCCACGAATGAACTTATGGCCATCAAATGAAACAAGTCAATGAGTAGGAGCAACTAGTGACACAATAAAATGATGTCATATAAGATTTAATTAGCAAAGAATGATTGACTAAAACAGGGGTCCCACACATATTCTATACATTTGATTGGTCAAGATTCAACTTGTCATAGTTTTCTGTTAAGGAATATTTGAAATAATATTCCTTAGAGATATTATGAAGATATCTTTCCTTGTATACATGATTTGGATTATGGTCATCAATGGTAAAGATATGGATAGACATTGACATTAGATAGATTAGCCATAATTTAGGAGATATCCTAGCTTTGTATCATCATAAATTTGATGTGATTGAATGTAGAAAGACATATTTCAATTGCCAAACATTTCTTTACATGTATCAGAGCGAACGTGCTCCACTATCTCTACCCCATAGCCGACAACCAACCCTCGGTCTTCTCACCTGTGCTATCTGACTACTCAGGTACTCCGTACTCTATTCACAACTATCTTACTACAGAAGCAACTTTTCATGCTTCTCAAAACTTAAACATCTCACCTACAGAACTCTTGTCACCTACTCTTACCTTGTCAACGCCCACCAAACACATATATAGCAATATGTACGTATGCATCTATGCACATAGTTAAAAGTGTAGGACATTGTTTTCAAGTGATTTCTCTTTGTGAAGTACATGCAAGACGTTCGAGGATGTTTATATGATAAGATGTTACGCAAAATAATGAAATTATAAATACACAAGTTGTGGGGGCATATTTACTTGATAAAACCATGTCTTGATGAACCAAGAACCAAGTGCTCAATTGCAGCATGGGCAACATAGTCTGTTATTGCTTTTGCTACATTAGGATCTTCAAGTGCCACGTCAAAACATTGTATCTGTTGAGGGCAAAGACCAAGTAGTGAACAACCATTGATTCACAAAGCATAATCTATTGAAAAAGTAATAAATTCAAAAAATGGTAAAATCTAAAAGTTTATCCTAGTTCATATGTTGGTCGTGTGAGAGATAATGTAAGTATTGTATTATATGGAATAAGACTACAGTCACGTCGCGAAATATCACGTAAGTTGAAAGACGTTACCGGTGCACGTAGGCTATTGTGTTAATTGCATGTGTGAATAACTAAGACCCTAGAAAATAATAAAAGAACCTACAAGATTTTCGCGTAACATACAACATGTAAGATTTTTACATGACATTTGAAATTTTCTATAGATATTTACCGTTATAATTTTATCTTGTTAACATGAACATGTGGTGTCATATGTGTGTATCTGTAGGTCTTCTATATTCAAAGGATAAAAATAGTGTTGAAGAATTTTTTTACATATAACAAAAATGTATAACCAAAAGTACAGAGATTTACGGCTTACTTCTTTCCTCGTACAAAAACAATGAAAAGTACGAAAGAGATCTTTGGTGAGCTTTTCCACTTCTGTACTCTGCGCATATGAAATCCCGTTCTCACCATTAATGCCACACGCATTCCCAGCTGCACACATATTTTAAATTGCACGTAAGAATCAAGAAAACCACGAACACAATGATAATTTTACATATTTAGACCGGATAGGATCCCCTCACCGCAAGAGGGTGCGGTGACGCGTGATCGCGCGACACGTGGCAGCAAGGAGGAGTGGTGAGGCTAAATGCAGATGACCCTCATCTAGTCTCACCACCCTCCCTTACTGATACGTGTCATGTGGTCATAAAGAAGGTGAGGAAAATGGGGGTGAAGAGATCCCAACCATATTTAGACATGGTACTATAAATTTTGACCAATTATCGTGGGGGAAATCATAGAGAATGTAGTTTCACATCGTCCAATTTGAAAAAAATATACGAATTATATGAGAATGAAATATCATTATCTATTGTCTTAAAGTTTTGAGTGGATATATGCCTCACTAATGTAAGCACAAGTTTCAAGATGTTATCAAAACGGGTTTAAAATGTAGACTCATGCCTTGCCTAACCCATGATTGACCAATTATTATTTCCCTTCTTCACCCAAGTCTGTATGTTCATGCATGACTTGTGATTTGTGTTTGAAGACGCCTTCTAAAGCGCATATGTATGTCAAGCCACGTTGTCACGCGAGGGCGGGTGTTAAGAATATGGTCTCGCATTGCCACTTTGAGAAAAATATACAGGTTATATAAGAATGAGGTGAGGTTATTCGAGAATGAGGTAATACCACTCATTGTATTAAAGTTTTAAATAGATATGAGTCTCACCTCATGTTAGCCTAAACTTCAACAGAAACCAAAAATTATATATGAAATTAATGATGAGAAGTAGTATTCATTTTTGCAAACAAAAGAAAACTACATGCAATGATCATATATTTAAAGTTGCAACTATGTTTCTTCTGTGTTTTTCTTTTCAGCCCCGTAACGTTATTGTTAGTAGTATTATTGCTCTTATAGAAAAGGAGCCATTACCTCAGCACGCTATAACTCTATGCTAAAATTTTCAATTTTATACAACATGAAATATATCAAAATCTCTTATAATGAAACACGAGAAATAAAAATACATTTTATTGTTTACCAATTTTTTCATAAATTTCAACACTTCACTAGGCCATTGTACGTTCTAATTAGCTACGATTCCGAAGAACATAGTAAGTAGACAACAAACAATAACAACAACCATACCCAGTATAATTGAACGACATCAAAAGCTATCGTTGGGCCAGGAGAGGATGAAAGGCGATAAACAATACCTCCATCCCAAGAGATAAAGAGTTCGTTTTCAGTAAGACCACCGATTCTATAGACCGTAAACCGCCAAAAGAATAAACCTCTAGGTGGGTTTTCAAGAACTATTTAAGAAGAAAAACAAGATTACCTCCAACTATATCACAAACATTTGTCGTGAAGTGTAAAAATGAAACATTCCCCTCAATTTTAGTTTTATTCAACAACAACAACAATCTTATCCAATATGTCCCAACGACATCAAAAGCCATCGCTAGGATCTGAGGAGGGTGAAAGGCAGACAAACAATACCTCTATCTCAAGGGATAAAGAATTTGCTTCCAATGAAATCATTTATATATATACATATATATATATATGTATATATTTGTCTCCATTGCGCTATATCTCCGATATAAAAGAAATACAAGCTATTGTTACCTGAAGAAGAGGAAGAGTTTTGTACAACATGGATGAGAACCACAGTTTGGCCTCTTGAGAGCAAATTCTCAACACTCCATCGAAGGGCATTTTGGCTTGATTTATCTTTGTCTATGGCAATTGCAGTGATCCCATTTCTGCCAAATTTCTTTCCTGTATTTATTCCTTTTGATGTTGATGAAGAAGACCACATTTTCTTTCTTCTGCCCCCTTTTTTTTTTTTTTTCTCTTTTGGTTTCTAGTATTTGGTTTTCAATGTCTCTTTCTATTTACTATTCAATTTATGCAAATGATTTTCTACCACTAATTAAAACTAGGACGTTACTTTCGTTACTTTATTTTAAGCAATTATGCTAAAAATAGAACATTGATGACCTATTTTAGACCATAGATTCATTTTGACTAGTGGTCAACAACTATTCTAGTTATTTGTTGTAACTAACTTTTTACTTTTATTACACGGTACGTGATGCACTAGGCTTCCGTGTTTGTGCAGGGACCGGATCGCTTCGCGATCTGGTGCATGCAACTTTACTCTACACTCTGTGCAAGAGACTGCTTCTGCAGCTCAAACCTGTGACCCCAATGTCACAAAGCAGCAGCCATACCAGTTACGGAAATTCAATGGTTACCTAATATAGTTAAAATATCGATATTTTTCAATTGTTCACCCATCTTATGTACTTAAAAGAACTTCTATGAAAATAGAACCACAGGACATTTTCTTTAAATTAAAAACTAATTAGCTTATAAGCCATACAGAACAATATAGAGTCAAAATGAGAATTCAACCATAGGCTAGTCGAGTTTGGGACGAAAAATATGGTGCGGTACATATGACCTTAAAGTTTTGCCTTCGATCCAAACGAATCTCAATAAATTAATTGAATAATATACTAATCAAATTAATTGCAAAAATGTAAGTGTTCAAAGAAAAAAAAAGAAAGATTGTTAAATAACAGACAAATAGATCAGTGTTATAAACTCAAGCAAGTATAGTAAAGAGAAAAAAGAAACATGAAAAATTTGTATCTCAAAGGTGTGTATTTCATATAAGACATAAGGCCCTATTTATAGGACTCAATGGAGTGAAGATAAACATGGACAAACCCTTTTGAATATCTACATCTAATCTGATATACAAAAGAGATTCAAACACTTTGGATATTCACATCTACTATAATGTCTATCTCTACAATGTATATCAACATTATGTTTATCCTTGAGATTCCAGTATATCCATAACAATCAGTGCCATAATCCTTTAGTTTTTCATAACCTGGTTTCATACCATTAAATTTTTCAGCATGCAAAAAATTGACCAGTCATTCTAAAATATAAGTTTACCTCGACTTTTCAACACATTGCAAAGTACACTGTGTTAAAAAAAATCAAATTAGACTTATATTTTACGACGAACATAGTATATAACAGAACCAAATTGGACTTATATATTGTTAGAGAGATTATATACGCTATGCATGATTAACTAGTAAAATCTTAAAATATACATAACATAATTGGACTGAATGATAAATAGAGGAGTGATCAAAGGTGTGACAATTTATCTTTTGTCTTGCCTATAATATGAATTTGTCATTGATTTGTGGTTCTCGTTTATTTTGCTTTGTATTAAGTGTTTTTACATAAGTAAGAAAGAAAGACTACTTATAGCAACGGATATATGTATTTTAATAGAATTTTCTAACTCATACAAGAGAACAATCACATGTAAGTTGAATAAGAAACTTGCTTTAAATGCAGTAATAAGTACAGGTGTATGAGCAACAAGGTGCATATCAACTTGGATATCAAATAATTAGTACAACACTTGGACAGAAGTTTTTCCATACCTCAAGCATTTAATCACTTTAAGATACACACACACATATATATGAGGAAAGGCAAAAATATATTAACTTTATTGAGAAACTCTACTTTTATCACATATTTGGAAGAAAACCCAAAACTATGCATCGAGGTTTTGTCAAAACCATTGTATGCAAAGGACTATGGATTTGATAGAATCGCGGTTTGCCAATTTAATTTTTGGCATTACCGCGGTTCTGTCAAGACCGTTATGCACACCGCAGTTCTATCAAAACCGTGATGCACACCGTATTTTGACAAAACCGATTTCATACAAAACTTCATTCTATTCTACACATTGATATAGTTTTATGTGGAACACCCTATTTAAATTCAGCATTGACGTCTAGAATTTTGTATGTTGCAAGAGGATGAAGTTCATTTATTTTGTATGTTTAGAAAGAATTCCGATCCTATAAGCCGTCGGAAACGACGGACATAAAGATGACCTTGAATTTGTTTGCAAATGGATACGTTCAGGTTCGAGCAAATGTGAATGGTTTGATTGGGAGGCCGTCACAATATACAATGATAAAAATTTGAGACAAGCACTAACATATTGCCCATAACGGATAACATTCACCGTGCATTTTGTTTCCAAAAAGGTTCAAAGTAGCACTGGAGATGAGGCTCCCAAAGGCAAACTTATCGTTGAAGAAATTAAAAAACTAGTAAAAGTATAGCTAGTTGAAATGCAACTATAGTTAAAAAGATTAATCTATGCTTTATGTGTTGTCTCATTAACTGTAAAGTTTTATTTTGGCGATAAAGTTTTGCAATTAAGCAATAGAGTTGGCTATGATATGAATCCAACCAGAATGAGAAGGGTTTCACGTCGCATATCATACTCGGAGTTTCTCCAACGAGTTAAAATAACGCTTGGATTAGATGTAGATGTGGAAGTTATTGATCTGGTATACCATGCTCGTTTATCAGCAGCTATCGTCACATACTTTTACAGTGCTACTAGTATTTCAGATGATGAAGATCTCATTCAAATATTCCGGCCATGGTGATTTACGTGAGAGTTCATAATGTCATAACAATAAATCCATCAAACGTGGGTAGTAACACATGTAATGTAGCGCTCCGACCCGGACAGCGGAATCCGAACCGGTACACCCGTCGTAGCTTACTGAGAAGACTACAAGACGTCTCATCTCTCGAATACACATCATCAATGACGTAAGAGAAATAAGCGCGGAAACATATCACGTCAATCTAAGCCATCAATGCCGTACGTCAAAAACAATGTGAATACCAAAAGAACTGTGTATGGTCGCAGCCATCTAAAATCCCAAATGAATTAAGAAACAGAAATGACAGAAAACTAGCTAATCAATTCACTCCACAAGGTCTACACATCCCATTCTGCCCACTCGCCGTCGTCCTCAATGAAAATCATGTCATAGCTAGGCTCATCTGCAATGACAAAGGCAGTACCCTTAGCGAAAACGCTAGCAAGTAACCCGCTTATAAGACATACGGGATCAACACATGGCAAGACATGAGTAATATATAATTCAAGGGGATTGTGGGCACATGTCTTGTAAAACTTCCAAATAAGTAAACAAATCACGTAACAGCAAGTATAGCAATTCGAACACAATTAACCATTCACTGACAACCAATTACCACGCACATCCATACCACAACGACTCTTGTGATGCATGTTAAAATATGCACTACACTACACAATCACAAATGCATGAGCCATTTCTTTTCAAATCAGTGCAATGCATGTCACAATGTCCGGTCTCGTAACTCGTTACCCTGTAACGCGCCCCGGCTTATATTTCCATCCCGGTTTACGTTACAGGCTCGTATGCTCTGTGATGCGCCTTGGCTTATATTTCCATCCCGATTTACATCACAGATCTCGTAAAACTCTGCAATGCACCTCGGCTTATATTTCCATCCCGATTAACATTGCAGAGGACTTTATACCCTGCAACGCGCCCCGGCTTATATTTCCATCCCGGTTTGTGTTACAGCCTTTTGTGCCCTGCAATGCACCCCGGCTTAAATTTCCATCTCGGTTAACATTGCAGGTCACCTTCGCAAATCTGTGCCGAAGCACCTTTCTTTTCAAATCAATATGCAAATGCAAGTGCCATGATGCAGGACTTCTCATCTCATTCACATTCTCGTTCACATAGATGCAATTCACATTCACTTATTCAATTCACATTCAATAACGCACAACCACACAAGAATCCCCTCATTTATACATCAACGCTTATACTTCAGACTAGGTCGTCAACACTTAGCCTTGATTCTAAAGTTTACAAACCAATGGGAGAACCCCTACCTTCCTTCATTGAACCCTATAAAACCTCGTGCGTTCATTTCTTAACCCTCCTAAGTCATCCACGTTGAACTCCGATTCGAATACCCTTCAAATTCTCCAAACTTGATTCACCATCTTAAGTCATATTCTCAAGACTTAGGCTAGTCTTAATCAGGTCCTAAGAAGTCCCTAAGGTCACCCAAAGGGTCCCCTAGCTTCCCTCTTTCTTCCCTTACTTTCCCACAAAACTGGTTGACGTCATACCCTGACGTCGATCGATCTACGTACGTCATACCCTGACGTCGATCGATCGACGTCCATCTGAGGCACGTCGATCTCTCACTCAACCTACGTCATACCCTCACGTCATACCCTCACGTCATACCCTCACTTACTACACGTCATACCCTCACGTCATACCCTCACGTCATACCCTCACTTACTACACGTCATACCCTCACGTCATACCCTCACGTCATACCCTCACTTACTACACGTCATACCCTCACGTCATACCCTCACTTACTACACGTCATACCCTCACTCTGAACTACGTCGATCGATCGACGTGCATCTGAGGCACGTCGATCTCTCACTCCTTCCACGTCGATCGATCGACGTCATGAATTTTCAGAATCTTCATTCTGCGATTTCTACAGAATCTGCAGATCTATATCCCCTTCGTTTTCCAACTCTCTTCCCATCATTCCAAGCCTAATCTTCCCTATCAATCCATTCCTAATCTTCTCAAACCAGATCCTTCACACGCACGTCAACGATTCAATCCTAAAACTCGAATCTTTCATCGAATCAACCCCAAAAACCTAACCTTTTCACTCATCCCTCCCTTCAACCGCCATCATCAAGCAAGTGGGATTCAAGGGATGGGAATTCACATGATCACACATAAACCATGAACAACAAACAAGATTTCAACATATAATGGCCAAAATCGTCAACACCAAACACATAAATCATATACAACTAATCACGAAAAGAAACTACTGCATGGTGATCCATTTAATATCAAAAGTAGGCATTTTTCTTTCACAAATCGTAGGAACTTATAAGATGATTACTTGCCTTTGATTACTCGAATGCGGATTCAAGAATGAACGGAGAACGGATCGAAGATCTAGAGGAATCCTTTGCCTGGAGTCGAAAATGAGAGAAACTCTCCTTAGATGGGGAAGAAGAAACCGTCAATGGGGAGGAGAGAAAAAAGAGCGTTGGTTTCTTTTCTATAATAGAGAGAAACTGACGTTGATCAGTTTGATATGGAAAGGAGAAAATTTTGGAGTTTCTAAATTATATCTATTATCTTATTTATCTTAAAGGATAAACCTTAATTATTTAATTCTAAAATTAAATATAATTTAATGCTACTATTTATTCTTATCATTAATTTCTAATTAATCCTCTTACTTAATGCCTCATTTATTTCCGTTGACTATCATTAAACTCCGTTTAATTTCCTTCTTCGCCTTTTAATTATCCGACGGAGGGTGCGGGGCATAACATGTAATGACAGTGATATTGTTGGGACGTCTGAGAGTAACAATGCAAGAGGGTCGTCACAAGCACTTGTGGAAATTCCAGTAGATATAGAAAATGACATTGAAGATGTTGATGATGACTATGACGATGACGATGAGGATGGCGAGTATGATGAAGAAGAGTGTTTAGAAGACCTTGAAGAGGATAAAGACATTGCAGAGGAGTATGAGATGGCAATATCTCATCTATACGTGAATGTTATGTTTCTTGAAGATCGTGACCGTCCAGAAGACATAGTAATTCATGGATGGAGTGGGATTGGATAACGTCTGTGGAAGGAGGGTAGACTAGACAAATTAGAGTTGAATATGCTGTTCAAAGCCAAAGATGCTGTGAAACATGCCGTGCAATTATAATCTGTGAAGCAAAGCTAGTTCTACAAGTGGTGTTTAGTTCGTCAGAATTTTGGTATGTTAGATACACAAACTAGAAGAGCGACATTGTCAATGGTGCCTTCGAACATTTTTGAGACAAAACACATAATTACTGGATGATTGACATATTTCATGACTGTAATAGCTATACGAATGCAAACATCACAGCGGATCATAGGAAAATCAATTCAAACATGGCCGGGAGAATGATTTAAGAATACATTAGTCACATGCAAACTGCGGAACACTAGATGTTCGAGAAACTATAAAGGGGAGCTTGAATGTGGACATCAACTATAAGAAAGCATTAAGGGAAAAAGGAAAGAAATGACAATGGCGTATAGTGACTGGCTCAAATATTTTTGTGATTTGGCTCATTATTGAGGTGCCCTTGAATCTTCAAACGAAGAAACCATTGTCAGGTGGCGGCATGATCCATAATTGAGCACTGTTGAAATGAAGATGTTTGATTCAATTTTCTGGACATTCAAATCGTTTATTCTTGGACTTTAGCATTGTCATCTGTTGATATCAATTGATGGTACGTATTTGTATGGCCAGCATGACGAGTAACTATTGGTTTTTGTTAGGGTTGATATGGTTGACCACATATTTCTGCTTGCTTATGCTATTGTTCATGAGGAGAGAGAACGAAATTGGAGATGGTTGCTTAGGAACATTCGTCAGTATGTAATTAACGACATAAAATATGTATGATTGTGGATCGATCCACCATCATTCAAGCAGCGATTCGATTAGATCCTACACGACAAAAAAATAACATAAAATACACATCAAGTGTATATGTACCTGTAATGTAAAACAGCGGTATAACGGTATAACATACGCAACCAAGTGGAAAGTCAACCTAAAGGGTAGATAGTGTCTACGCCTATCTATGTCCCTAGCACACTAGCACAGAATATCTCTATTATTATGTCATTTATGCAGGTACGTATAGAGCCGGGGGTCTCACTGGAAGCAAACTCTATATCCTTTGGGATAGAGGTATTGTCTGCCTACCACTTACCCTCCCCAGACCCTAACGATAGCTTTTGCTGTCGTTGGGATATACTGGGTCCGGATGATGATGATGAGATATTGTCTCTGTCACATCAAAGATCAAATTGACACACCGTCGTTCTGGCAAAACTGCAGTTCTTGGCATACTGCGGTTTTGACATAAACTCGGTGCGTAGTTTTGGGTTTCCTTCCAAACATACTTTAAAAATAGGTTTTCTTAATAAAAATAATATATTTTTGCCTTTCTCTCTCTCTAGATGTGCGCGCGTAGTTCATAACAAGTTCAATCATTTACACTGCAAGTGTTGTTATATCATTCACACGCTCAAAACTTCTAGCGTCCTCAAATTATACAATTTTATCGTGCGAGTTGTCTAACTTTTCTAGGGCTCGTTCTTGGTAAAAGCTTGGTATAAATTCCACGAAAAACTCTTTCAATTTTTTTCTCTCGAAAGCTTCATATTGTAGAGACCCAGGAAGATTATCGCTTACTTTGAATGAAATAAATTGTGTGTTTTTTAAAAAAAAAGAGTACTTTAACATCATTAATCACCAAGATATACATGGAAAATATTTTATTCTACTTTTGAAATTCGATAAACAAACCTACTTATTATGGAATTAAACCACACATCAATAAGAAATAAATACTATCAACAGGTTTTCACCTATAACTCATTTTCAAAATTTATACGAACATTTTTGTAGTAAAGTAGTTTTCTCTTAAATATTATTATGCACAAAATGGTAAATGTAATTCGATAACTATTATCTTGATGAAATATCAATGAGAAAAAGAACATATATAAGAAACTTAGACCCAATCGTAAAACAAAGCCCTTGACCATAGGCCTATTGCGTTCGGAAACACATTTTATTTCCCACTTCTTATTATGCACAATAAACTGTTATAATTTCACTTCTATCATTTTCAAGCATACGAAAGGAATATGTTTTACATAAAATAGTAAAAATTGATTACCTTATATTTCTATGTGAAAACTAAGTCTCAGCCGAGCTGACCTCAGGACGACAAACCTGATCTGGGCAGCAACGGAGCTGAGCCGACAGATGTGAAGAGTAACCGTGCTGAGCTGAAGAGGAGCTGAGACAAAGCACGGAACAAAGACTTAGACAAAATAAAGACAAGCTGAAGTATGACCGTGATGAACTGAAGTAGAGGTGTAGTGAAGCACAACAGAGAAGAGCCAGAGATAACAAAGTAAGAAAGTGCTGAGCTGAGGTGACAATTTTAAGTTGAGGAATACGTACCACCCCTGAAGGCTGACCTGCCATACTTAGTGAAATCTGTAACTTAGTGATTTTTATTGTATATAGCAGAGATGCATTTGGTAACCAGTCGTTACCACAACCATTAGAGTTTACTGTAGGTAAACAGTACCCAATGACCAAGTGGTTAAAGTAGCCGTTAGAAGTCAAAATTTGTCCCTATAAAAGGGAAAACAACTATGTAAATCCTTTTTAACTTGAATGAATTTCGATTCTTTCAATCTCGACATGGTATCAGAGCAAATCTGATTCAAAAAATACCTACAAACTACACTCTGTTCTCTGTATATTTTAAAATATATTCGAAATGACTACCCCTTCCAATCCTACTGAATCTACTGAGGCCACCACCACCTCTAATCAAGTATCAGGGGTGGTACGTATTCCTCAACTTACTGATGATTCCTCCATTGTCGTCACCAGTCACCAATTCAATGGAGATAACTACCTCTCATGGTCTCGAGGGATAGAAATATTCACAACTAGAAAAGGCAAGGAGGAATACTTATATGGGATAGTTCATGTCCCATCTGCAACAGATGTAAACTTCCGACTGTGGAAGTCAGAGAACAGTATGATTATGTCTTGGCTGATACGTTCTATGCAGCCAGAGATTACTGATAACTTTATGATGTATTCTACTACAGCAGAAATCTGGCTGAAGTCAAAGAGATGTTTTCCAAACAGGATAACATCTCAGAATTGTATGCAATTGAAGCTCATCTTTATGAGCTTAAACAAGGCAACCTTGTTGTCCATAAATATTATATGTTACTTACCAAGGCGTGGCAGCATATAGATTTTTTTTGAAGCACATCAGTGGTCCTGCATCGCTGATGCTGCGCTGTACAAGGAGATTATAGAAAGGAAGCGGGTCTTTCATGTAACGCCCCGTTCCCGAACCCTAGCATCGGGAACAGTACGCACGCCGTATCTCACTAAGGAGAATACAAAGCGTCGAATCAATTTCCAACATATCCGAAAAGACGTATGAATTTTCGCGGAAACGTAATACCATAACATTAATTCATATGAACAAAAGATAATCCTCCATGGAAACAATAAATATGTCACGACAATAAAGTCAACACGCTAGCATCTAGAGACTATCACACTAAACAAGGTAATGACTGATGAGATCCCAAAGAAAATAAAGATGAACAGTCGCAGGCCTTCTAGTATCCTAGGTGCGATCGTCAATCTGTCCACTCTACCGTGTCAGCCCCGTCCTCAACAAAGACAAAGTCATGGATC
>AP025066.1:5454411-5482253 GCA_036186865.1 Eustoma russellianum | reverse complement strand
GGGGGGGGGGGGGGGGGGGGGAAGTAGGGGTGAGTGACGGGAAATCACCCAGTAGGCACCTGCCTCCAACTAGTACAAGACGAGCATACAAAAATGATATAACACATAGCATATAAGACATGATATCACATAAGCATATGAAATAATGCGGAAAGGTAATTCACTCCAGATAAATAATGCGCAACGTCGTGATGCATGTCCTACTATGCATGTCACACGCAACAAAGTCATGTCACACAAAATGCCGATATCTCCGCCATGCAATGCATGATCCCGGGACCTAATGAGTGGCCTGTGGGTCGTACCCACCTACAGTCACCATCCTGAGTGTACTTGGCCCTGCCACCGTACACCATCCTGAGCGCTCGTGACCCATGCGTCACGACCCACCATCGTACAATGTACGTGCCATGAATACAAACAACACAAACGCCTGAGGCCCCTGGCCCATACTCACTATCCTCCAGCACTTAAACCTAGGTTTATTTATTATTCGGGTAATGATTTAATGTTGTTTGACGTTAAAACTATTTTTCCATCGCTTATATATATTTATAGTGCATTTTCTATATTTTTCCTCATTTTTTCTAATTTATTTATATTTATTACCTAATTATCCAAATTAAATAAATTATCATAATTACTGAAATTTAGTGAAAATAGTTTAATTTCAGCATTTTATACTTTCTGGAATTTATTTAGAATTTTCTGAATTTATTTATATTTTTCCTATAATTATTACCTCTTAAAATTAATTAAATAACCTTTATTAATTTCCAGCAAAATCAGAATTATAATATATTTTTTTTATTCGGGCTGGCCCCTTTCGACCAGCCTGGTCCATTCCTCCCGCGCGCAGGCCAGGCCCGCGAAAGGCTGGCCTGCCACATCATCATCATCATCATCATCATTATTATTATTATTATTATTATTATTATTATTATTATTATTATTATTATTATTATTATTATTATTATTATTATTATTATTATTATTTAATCTTTGCGTTATTGGGCCGGCTGGTAGCTGGCCCGATCCGTTGGCCATTTGGCCCGGTCCGCTAAGCCAGCCCTCTTTTTTATATATATATATATGTAAGATAATTGGGCCAGGAATGCTGAAGTGCAGCCAGCCCGTTAAGGTTGGCCTGTCCGGCGGTCAGGGCCGAATTTCTTTTTTTTATAATTTCAGGTTTTCCAACGCGTCAGCATCACCAGCCGCGCGTGAAGGCCACGCGCGGCCACTCTGGCGGCGCGTGAGCCGCTCCGGCGGTCTCCGGCGACCGTTTTTCGACCCTGATCTATATTTTCGCCTATTTTCAGTCTATGAGAACCTATTCTAAGGCCAAAACAAAATGAAAAATCTCTAATCAGACAAGAGTTTTACTATTTTGATTATCAAATTTTCCCTAAAACCAAAACCAAAATACGCAATATCATCGAACGCATTCCACAGACTCCAAGATCTCATGCTTTTCACAGATAATTAACATGCTATAGATTGCAACAATTAAAACAACAAAAACACATAATATATCACAAAAGCATGCTTGAGTTGATACCAATTGGAGGGGAAAAGGGAACCTACCTGGTTGTAAACAATTATACGATTAACTACAACGCGAATGAGTGGGAAATTGTTTTGCGCGCTTCTCCTTCTTCCCTCTTTCTTCTCTCTCCCCTCCTTTCTCCTTTGCCGCTGACCTCTGCGAAACCCCCCCCCCCCTTTTTTTCTTCTCTTGGACTTGTTGCTGCCGCATATATTTGACTGGGGAAACAAATTGTATATTTTCCCCTTACCATTTAATTTCCCCTATCCCTTACGAAATTTGAGGGGCGGTTTTCAACCCCCCTCAATCACGTCTCTCCCCTTTTTTTTCTTTTAATTATTATTATTAACTTCTTATCCTTATCCTTTTAAATATTATTATTATTATCTTTTTAAATTTCATTAATTTACTTTATTATTATCATTGTTATTATTATTATTATTATTATTATTATTATTATTATTGTTAATCTTTTCTTTTTTTTTTCTTTTTCCCTGGATATAACATCCTACCCACCTTACAAAAAGTTTTGTCCTCGAAACTTGATGTAACTTAATAGTAGAGACCGAGGAGATTCAACATACCTTAATCGAAGAGCTCAGGGTAGCGTTCGCGCATCTGGTCCTCTAGTTCCCAAGTCGCTTCGTTCTCTCGGTGATTGCTCCATTGTACCTTGACATATGGAATGATCCTTCTCCTCAGTTCCTGATCTTTGCGGTCTATAATCCGAACATGAGTCTCTTCATATGATGTGTCCGGTCTTATCCTCAAAGGCGGCGCATCCAAAACGTGACTCGGGTCCGGGACGTACCTCCTCAACTGAGAAACATGGAATACGTCATGCACCTGTGTTAGCGCTGGAGGTAACACCAAACGGTAAGCTAACGAGCCAATCCTTTCGAGTACCTCATAGGGGCCAATGTACCGAGGTCTCAGCTTACCCTTTAGACTAAAGCGTGAAACACCCTTCATAGGCGATACTTTCAGATATACTTTTTCTCCAACCTTAAACTCCAAAGGGCGCCTCTTCGAGTCAGTCCAGCTCTTACTTCTATCTTGAGCAACCTTAAGCCTTTCCCGAATCAACCTAATCTTCTCCTTGGATTGCTCAACCAGCTCAGGACCAGTAATAGCACGCTCTCCAACTTCATCCCAATGGATAGGGGATCTACACTTACGCCCATAGAGCGCCTCAAATGGTGCCATGCCGATGGCGCTGTGATGACTGTTGTTGTAGGAGAACTCAACCAACTTAATCATACTGTCCTAGTTCCCCTTGAAGTCGATGGCGCAAGCTCTGAACATATCTTCCAACGTCTGTATGGTTCTCTCTGACTGCCCATCTGTCTGTGGGTGAAACGCAGTACTCAATCGTAACTCGGTCCCCATCCTCCTCTGACATGCTGACCAAAACCTATAAGTGAACTTCGAGTCATGATCAGAGACAATACTGACGGGAACGCCATGTAAGCTGATGATATTGTCAATGTACAGCGTAACCAATCTGTCCAGGGTCACATCATTCGGCACAGGTAGGAAATGAGCAGACTTAGTCAAACGGTCTACGATCACCCAGATCATGTCATTACCATTCCTTGTCCTCGGGAGACCCACCACAAAATCCATCGTTACATGCTCCCACTTCCATTCAGGGATCTCTAATGGCATCAACAAACCCCCTGGTCTCTGGTGTTCCGTCTTGACCTGCTGACATACCAGACATCTCTAAATGAACTCAGCTATATGTCTCTTCATACCGCTCCACCAGTAGTGCTTCTTCAAGTTGTTATACATCTTTATGGCACCCGGATGAATAGACAACTTTGAATTGTGCGTCTCCTTTAATACTGTCCTTCTAAGATCCTCATCCTCAGGGACACACAGTCTCCCCTGAAACCACATGCTACCATCATCATGTATCTGAAATCCATCAACCTGGTTGGTCATCATCTTCTCTCAGATCTCACTAAGCGCTGCATCTCTCTTCTGTGCCTCCTTGATCTGCGCAATTAGGGATGGAGTAATAATCAATGCTGCTAAAACATTAGCTGTGGAGTCCATGATATCAAGATCTAACTCTGCCATATCCCTCTCCAACGGCGTCTGTCTGGCATGACTGGACTTCCTACTCAGTGCGTCTGCAACTCGGTTCGCCTTCCCCGGATGATAGCTGATAGTCAAGTCATAGTCTTTCAACAACTCAAGCCATCTCCTCTGTCGCATGTTCAGCTCTTTCTGGTGAATAAATACTTCAAACTCTTATGATCCGTGAATACTTCGCACTTCACTCCGTAAAGATAATGACGCCAAATCTTAAGTGCGAAAACTACTACAGCTAACTCCAGGTCATGCATCGGATAATTCTGCTTATATGGTTTCAACTGTCTTGAAGCATACGCGATGACCCTACCATTTTGCATAAGGACACATCCTGCAAAGAAACAGTCAGGCCACAATTGTAATGTGTATAATTCAACTTTGAAATCATATACATTATCTAGTATGTTCTTCGATGCATCGCTATATATGACAAACCCTTCTGAGCCTGAGGGTTGAGCAAGAATAGGGGCCGTCGTCAATCATCTCTTAAGTTTTGCAAAACTCTGCTCGCATTCAGCGGTCCAGACAAACTTTGACTTTTTCTGAGTCAATCTGCTCAAGGGCACTACTATCGATGAAAATCCTTCAACAAACTTCCGATAGTAGCCGACCAAGCCCAGAAAACTCCTCACTTCAGTCACATTAGTCGGTCTAGGCCATTCAGTAATGGCCTCAATCTTCTTGGGATCTACAGAAATTCCATTCTCTGAGACCACGTGTCCCAAGAACGCAACACTCGTCAGCCAGAACTCGCACTTACTAAACTTAGCATATAACTTCTTCTTCCTGAGAACATCCAGAACCTCCCGCAGATGCTTTTCGTGGGACTCCTCATTTGGAGAATAGACTAATATATCATCGATAAAGACTACCACAAACTTATCAAGCTGGTCCCTGAACACAGTATTCATCAAATCCATGAAGGCTGTGGGGGCATTAGTGAGACCGAATAGTATCACCAAAAATTCGTAGTGTCCATATCTAGTGCGAAAGGCAGTCTTTGCTACGTCCTCGGCTTTAATCCTCATTGATGGTATCCAGATCAAAGATCAATTTTGGAGAATACTTTAGCGCCTTGAAGAATGCCAATGTTGCAAAATTAATTGGAGAATTTAATAATATGAATTGTGAGTTGTATTGATTAGAAAGGGTACCTTTAACTGATCGAAGAAGTCCTCGATCCGGGATAGAGGATATTTATTCTTGATGGTGATCTTATTAATCTCCCGATAATCAATGCAGAGTCTCATACTGCCATCCTTCTTCTTCACGAACAATACCGGAGCTCCCCATGGTGAGACGCTGGGTCGAATGAACTTTCTGTCTAGTAACTCCTGTAGTTGCTCTTTTTAGCTCCTTTAACTCAGCCGGAGCCATTCTGTATTGCGCTTTCGAGATAGGCTCAGCATCAGGCAGTAAATTAATCTCAAACTCTACCTCCTGACTGGGCGGTAGTCCTGGCAGCTCGTCAGGAAATACATTCTTATACTCATTCACCACTGGTATCGAATCTATCGAGGGTAACTCTTTTTCTATACCAACAGCATATATAAGAAAACCCTGATTACCTTTTCTCAATGCCATGTGCGCCTGCGCTGCACTCATGTAGATCTTCTTGGGTGCCTTATGTAACTTGAAATCCCCCTGAAAGATGGTTTCATGCTTACTCTGCGTCTGCATGCGAACGTGCCTCTGACGATATTCGATCGTGGCCTCATGCTTAGCCAGAAAATCCATGCCCAAAATAACATCAAAATCTTGCATCTGGATCGGAATCAGAGTTGCAGCGAATTCCAGCTCATTAATCTCCCGTGAACAATCCTTGTACTGATAGTGGGATACAAACACCTGATCCCCGGCGGTTTGGACACGATAGGGAATCTCGAGCCATTCCGGTAGAATATTCAAACTCTTTACGAACCGCTTAGCGATAAATGTATGGCTGGCTCCACTATCGAAAAGAATATAGGCTGGGACCTTGTTAATCAATATCTCACCTAACATGTGTAGGGTTATACATATAACACTTAACCACAAGACAGAAAAGGTACTTAAAGCGAATTGGATTTATAACATTTAACTAAGGTATGCCTGCTACGACGTCACTGGTATCCTTGACGTCGGCGGCGACAGGACATGTACTCGGGCGTTCGTCTTCGGTCTCCCCTTCTCCTGTGGCTGGCTCTGCTGGGGTGGGGGTGTCTGTCCATACGCAGGGCAGTCCTTGGCAAAGTGCCCAGGGGTGCCGCATCTGTAGCAAACGTCCCTATTCCTCTAACACTGACCCAGATGAAAATGCGCACACTGAGCACAGGGTGGGGTGGGTGCCACGGCCCTCATCGGCTGTGCCTGAGTCGCTGCTGGTCCCTCAATGGCAAGAGACTGAGTAAATGGTCTCTGCTGCTGCGGTGGTCGGTAAGAGTATCCTGGTTGTTGGCGGCGTGGTACTTTCAGCCATCTACCTGGTCTTCCGGAAAGATACTCCTCACGTGGCCTCTTCTCCCGGTCATCTGCTTTAACCCTCCTGAGGTCACCCTCAACCTCACGGCACACTTCAAGTAACTCCTCAAATGTCCCCGGTCTAGCACAAATAATCAAAGACTGAATGCGAGAACTCAGTCCCGTTTTAAACTTGGACATCTTTGCCCTCTCGTTATCCACAACGGAAGGCATGTATCTCCCCAATGCATGGAATCTCTCTGAATATTGGTCCACAGTCATGGACCCCTGTGTAAGCAGCTGAAACTCTGTCATCCTCCTCTGTATAGCACTCTCGGGGATATAGTGCTTCTGGTACTCTTCCCTGAACTGGGCCCACGTCAACTGTGGGGTCAGTCGGCGCTGTATACCAAGCCACCGTTCCCTAGCATCACCTTCAAGGAATGGAACCACCACCTCCACCTTCAACTCATCCGGTACCTGCAATAATCTCAGCTGCTCGGTCACATTCTCGAGCCAGATTTCGGCCTCCTCTGGCCATGTAGTACCCCTAAACATCGGTATCCGAGAGTGCTGCATCTCTTTATAGTAGAATCGAAGTCCTGGGGGTGGTGGTGGTGGTGGCTGCTGCTGCTGCTGCTCCTGCAGGTGAGCCATCTGTACCTGCTGCTGAGCCACCAGTGTAGTCAGGGTGGCTAGAGTGTCTGTAAGGACTTGGGGTATGGCCCCCTGACCCTGGTGGTCGTCACCATCGTGCCCTCCATTTCCTGCTGGCTCACGTCGTGGAGGCATTTTCCTGGAGTTCGAGTTCATGAAAGGCAAGCAGGTCAGTAAAATAAATAAAACTAAATAGTTGATTCCGGGTTAAAACAGTAATTAACAAGAAAAGCTCACCATCGGCACACCTCCCTTAACCCGATCATAACTTAGGTCTACTTCATTTATTAGGGTCATACTTGTGGTTTCTAAGAAAAGATTATAGCTTATGTCTAGGTGATATAGTTAATCCTGCGTTTCCGAGGCGGATCTAAAGCTTCGGCTCTGATACCACCTGTAACGCCCCGTTTCCGAACCCTAGCATCGGGAACAGTACGCCTGCCGTATCTCACTAAGGAGAATACAAAGCGTCGAATCAATTTCCAACATATCCGAAAAGACGTACGAATTTTTCACGGAAACGTAATACCATAACATTAATTCATATGAACAAAAGATAATCCTCCATGGAAACAATACACGCTAGCATCTAGAGACTATCACACTAAATAAGGTAATAACTGATGAGATCCCAAAGAAAATAAAGATGAACAATCGCAGGCCTTCTAGTATCCTAGGTGCGATCGTCAATCTGCCCACTCTACCGTGTCAGCCCCGTCCTCAACAAAGACAAAGTCGTAGATCTCCTCCTGCTCACCTGGAGGGGGGGGAAGTAGGGGTGAGTGACGGGAAATCACCCAGTACGCACCTGCCTCCAACTAGTACAAGACGAGCATACAAAAATGATATAACACATAGCACATAAGACATGATATCACATAAGCATATGAAATAATTCGGAAAGGTAATTCACTCCATATAAAGAATGCGCAACGTCGTGATGCATGTCCTACTATGCATGTCACACACAACAAAGTCATGTCACACAAAATGCCGATATCTCCGTCATGCAATGCATGATCTCGGGACCTACTGAGTGGCTGTGGATCGTACCCACCCACAGTCACCATCCTGAGTGTACTTGGTCCCGCCACCGTACACCATCTTGAGCGCCCGTGACCTGTACGTCACGACCCACCATCATACAATGCACGTGCCATGAATGCAAACAACACAAACGCCTGAGGCCCCTGGCCCATCCTCACTATCCTCCGGCACTCAAACCTAGGTTCATTTATTATCCGGGGTTTTGACGTTAAAACTATTTTTCATCGCTTATATATATTTATAGTGCATTTTATATATTTTTTCTCATTTTTTCTTAATTTATTTCTATTTATTACCTAATTATCCAAATTAAATAAATTATCATAATTACTGAAATTTACTGAAAATAGTTTAATTTCAGCATTTGATATTTTCTGGAATTTATTTAGATTTTTCTGTTATTTATTTATATTTTTTCTATAATTATTACCTCTTAAAATTAATTAAATAACCTTTATTGAATTTCCAGCAAAATCAGAATTATAATATATTTTTTTATTTGGGCTGGCCCCTTTCGACCAGCCTGGTCCGTTCCTCCCGCGCGCAGGCCAGGCCCGCTAAAGGCTGGCCTGACACATTATCATTATTATTATTATTATTATTATTATTATTATTATTATTATTATTATTATTATTATTATTATTATTATTATTATTATTATTATTATTATTATTATTATTATTATTATTATTAATCTTTGCGTTACCAGCTGGTCCGGTCCGCTAAGACATCCCTCTTTTTTTATATATATGTATGATAATTGGGCCAGGACTGCTGAAGTGCAGCCAGCCCATTAAGGTTGGCCTGTCCGGCGGTCAGGGCCTTCGGCCCTTTTGAATTTCTTTTTTTTTTATAATCAGGTTTTCCAACGCGTCAGCATCACCAGCCGCGCGTGAAGGCCACGCGCGGCCACTCTGGTGGCGCGTGAGCCGCTCCGGCGGTCTCCGGCGACCGTTTTTCGACGTCGATCTATATTTTTGCATATTTCCAGTCTATGGGAACCTATTCTAAGGCCAAAACAAAATGAAAAATCTCTAATCAGGCAAGAGTTTTACTATTTTGATTATCAAATTTTCCCTAAAATCAAAACCAAAACACGCAATATCATCGAACGCATTCCACAGACTCCAAGATCTCATGCTTTTCACAGATAATTAACATGCTATAGATTGCAACAATTAAAACAACAAAAATACATAATATATCACAAAAGCATGCTTGAGTTGATAACATTGGAGGGGGAAAAGGGAACCTACCTGGTTGTAAACAATTATACGATTAACTACAACGCGAATGAGTGGGAAATTGTTTTGCGCGCTTCTCCTTCTTCTCTCTTTCTTCTCTCTCCCCTCCTTTATCCTTTGCCGCTGACCTCTGCGAAACCCCCCCTTTTTTTTTCTTCTCTTGGACTTGTTGATGCCGCATATATTTGACTGGGGAAACAAATTGTATATTTCTCCCTTACCATTTAATTTCCCCTATCCCTTACGAAATTTGAGGGGCCTCAATCACGTCTCTCCCTTTTTTTTAATTATTATTATTAAATTCTTATCCTTATCTTTTTAAATATTATTATTATTATCTTTTTAAATTTCATTAATTTACTTTATTATTATTATTATTATTGTTAATGTTTTCTTTTTTTTCCTTTTTCCCTGGATATAACATTTCACTTCCTAACTGGACTGAACCCAGAATTCGACACTGCACGAAGTCGGATTCTGAGCACCAAACCACTGCCAGCCTTGAAGGCTGCTTTCGCGGAAATCAAACACGAGGAAAGCCGGAAGAAGGTCATGATGGGAGGATCTTCAACCTTGGAATCTTCTACCCTGCTTACTGAACAACCAGCAGAAGCTTCTGTGCTGGCTGTTAAACGACACTTTGTCTCTTCTTGAGATAAAGTGTGCAAATACTACAAGAAAGAAGGCCATAAAGTCAATGACTGTTGGAAACTGCAAGTAAAGCTGGTCCGAGAAGGTAAACCACCATTGAAAACCAGTACTGCACCCTGGAGAACACATCAAAGATCATTGTCTGCTAGACAGAGTGCTGCTCATCAGGTCAGCAGCACACCCCGACTTGGTGCAGCTCAACTTGAGGCTCCTACCAAGGATCAGATTACTACTCTGATCGATCTACTGAGCAGACAAAGTGACCGAAATGATACACATCAAGCTACCATGGTTGGTTTTATACAACCGAGCTCCAGCAGTTCATGGATCATTGACTCTGGGGCTACTGATCACATGACCAACAATGGTACACTTCTAAACTCCTATACTTTACTTTCTAAGCCTAAGAAGGTTAAAATTGCAAATGGAATTACCTTAGAAGTTATCGGAATAGGCTCTGCCACAATTAACAATAAAATCACACTGAAATGTGTTCTTCATGTCCCTAACCTAAGCTTCAACCTGTTACCTATTAGAAAACTCACTAGGGATAATAAATGCTTAGCCTGCTTCTCATCCACTGAATGTTGTTTTCAGGACAATAATGTGAAGGGGATGATTGACAGTGCTAGGAATATAGCAAGCATATACGTATTGGAATCAAAAAACAGAGCCTTAGTAAGCTCATCCGAGCTATTAAGTGACCAAGACTCTAGTAGTATTTTGCATCCTAGACACCCATGTACAGGGAATATTTTTTTGTGGCATAACAGATTGGGTCATCCCAATTTTGTATACTTGAAACGATTAATGCCAAAGTTATTTAGCTCAGCTGAATTGAAAGATATTACTTGTGAGATATGTCAACTAGCTAAACACACTAAACAAAATTACCCAGCTAAAACATACAAGTCTTCATCGTCTTTTAATTTAATTCACTCAGATATTTGGGGACCATCTAAGATAAATAACATAGATAGAGCTGAATATCTAGATAGCAATATTCAAACATTTATGCATGAGAATGGCATTTATCTTCAAACCACCTGTACTTACACCCTTCAACAGAACGGAGTTGTTGAAAAGGAAAAATAGGCATTTACTTGAAGTAACTCAAGCTATCATGTTTGCAATGAATGTACCCAAACAATACTGGGGTGAAGCCCTCCTAACAGCAACCTATCTTATAAACAGAATGCAGTCCAGAATCTTGTCATTTAAAACTCCTAGAGAAATATGTCTAAGTCATTTCCCTCATACCAAACTGCTCTCTGAGCTGCCTTTCAAATTGTTTGAGTGCACAACTTATGTTCATATTCAGCTAAGTCTTCCTAGGCTATTCAGGATCACAAAAAGGCTATAATTGTTACTGTTAAGCCAATAAAAGAATGTTTGTTACACTCGATGTTACCTCTAATGAAAGACATGCATTCTACAAGTCATTAACTAAAACAAACAATGTTGACGGATACTGGAAAACAATTGATATTGTAGAAGCAACTCTTCCCAGTTCAGAATTGCAAATTCTGCCGAGCTCAGCAGCTCAGCCGACCTACCCACCGCAGCTCGGTAACCAACTAACTCAGCTTGACCAAGCTGGTTCCCAACCTGTACTTAGTTCTCCCATAGTCACCAATTATCAGGGAGTCCCAGAAAGCAGTAGCCGAGCTGATACACCAGAACAAATACAGCTTATACCCGAACACAATAGAAGAAACAAATGAGTATGATCATAAAACCCACATAGACAACAGACTAATTGCATTTGCACTAAGAAAAGGAACTCGGGAATGCACTATGAATCCTGTCTGCACTAAATACCCCATAGAATAGTATATACCCTACACTAAGTTAAATCCAAACTTTAGAACATTTGTGTGCTCACTAGATGATAAGGTTATTCCCAAAACCATAGAGAAGCACTGAGCCAACCTGAATGGCAGAAAGCAGTAAATGAAGAAATGGATGCCTTAGTAAGGAACCAAACTTGAGAATTAACTCCCACCTCAGCCAATATAAAACAAGTGGGGTGTAGATGGGTTTTCACAGTTAAATATAACAACAATAGAACAATAAATAAATATAAAGCAAGGTTAGTAGCTAAAAGCTTCACACAAACATATGGAGTAGATTATTTAGAAACTTTTCCACCAGTGGCTAAACTTAATACAATTCAAGTTATCTTTTCTATCGTTGTAAATTTAGACTGGGAACTCTACCAACTAGATGTAAAAAATACATTTCTAAACGGAGATCTAGCTGAGGAAGTATACATGAGCATCCCACCAGGATTTAAAAATGAAAAAAATAAGGATAAAGTTTGCAAGCTTTGTATGGGCTGAAGCAATCACCTCGGGCGTGGTTCAAGACCTTCACTAAAGTAGTAACTGACCTGAGTTTAGCCAAAGCCATAGTGGTCACACACTGTTCACCAAAGTTTCACCTAAGGGGGAGCTGACTATACTAACAGTATATGTAGATGATATAATAATTATCGAGAATGACGACCTCGGCATAAACGATATTAAAACAAAACTATCTGAGCAATTTGAAATGAAAGATCTAGGTAAATTGAGATACTTCCTAGGAATAGAAATTGCTAGGAATAAAGAGGGAATGCTTATTTTACAAAGGAAATACATTCTTGACCTCTTAAAGGAAACTGGTCTGCTCGGATGCAGACCAACAAACACTTCAATAGAACCTGGATACAAACCACAAGAGCAGCAGGATACTACCCCAACCAATAAACTGAGCTATCATAGGTTAGTGGGAAAATTAATCTATCTATTACATACTAGGCCCGATATCCGGCTATGCTGTTAGTTTTGTATCTCAATATATGCACAATCCTACTAATGAGCACCTCCAAGCTGCCCTTAGAATTCTCAGGTACCTCAAGAATGTACCTGATCAAGGACTGAGCTTCAGTAAGAGCACAAACCAAAGTGTCAAGATATTTACGGATGCAGACTGGGCTGGATTCAAAACAAACATGAGGTCAACTACAGGCTATGGAACTTTCCTTTGGGAAAACTTAGTCATATGGCGAAGCAAGAAACAACCTGTAGTGTCAAGGAGCAGTGAAGAGGCTGAGCTGAGAGCTCTTGCTTTAGGGATTTGCGAAGGGATTTGGATCAGAAGAATACTCGAAGATCTTCATATCAAGGCAAGTCTACAATCCAAATCTATTGCGACAGTGTCTCTGCAATAAGCATGTCAGAGAACCCAGTTCAGCACGACAAATCTAAGCACGTAGAAATGGACAGACATTTTATTCGAGAGAAGATAGAAGGAAATGAAATCATGTTAGTAAACATCTCCACCAAGGATCAAGTTGCCGATCTTCTCATAAAACCAGTTTCATCAAGTACCTTCCTACATTTAATGTCCAAGCTTGGTTGTATTAATATATACAACTAAGGTTGAGGGGGAGTTAGGAAACTAAGTCCCAGGCGAGCTGAGCTGAACTGCCAGGTTGACCTCAGGACGACAAACTTGATTTGGGCAACAACGAATTGAAGACAACTGTCAGCTGAGCTGACAGATGTGAAGAGTAACATTGCTGAGCTGAAGAGGAGCTGAGGCAAAGCACGGAACAAAAAATTAGATAAAATAAAGACAAGCTGAAGTATGGTCGTGCTGAACTGAAGTTGAACTGCAGTGAAGCACAACAGAGAAGAGCCAGAGATAACAAAGTAAAGAAGTGATGAACTGAGGTGACGAAGTGAAAGCACAAGATATAGAAGACCGACATGCCATACTTAATGAAATCTGTAACTTAGTGATTTTTACTGTACATAGCAGAACTGCATTTGGTGACTAGCCGTTAGAGTTTACTGTAGCTAAACAGTAACCACTGATCAAGTGGTTAAAGTAGTGATTAGAAGTCATAATTCGTCAAAAAACAACTATGTAAATAATTTTTAACTTGAATAAATTTTAATTCTTTCAATCTCGACATCCTAAAAACAATTCTAAGTTTGGTCAATTGACATTCGGCGAATAAAGATAATTAATCCAACCGTGTCCTACTTCTACATTCGTTTAATAAGACCATGTCACTTACATCAATCTAGTTGTGATCTTAAATGCCTAAACTTAACCAATAGACCAAGTTTCGTTGCCAACAAAATTGTATTATTGTATTATGCGTTAAGACATTTATGGAAACAGTGGTTAGGTTTGGTCAATCGAAATTCAACGGGCAAAGATCTTTAATCCAATTATGTCCTAATTTTTTTTATTTCGTTTGATAAGATCATGTCCTATAATCAATTTTGCCAACAAAATTGTGTTATGCATTAAAGCCTTTAGACATTGGTTAAGTTTTGTCATTCGATATTCGACGGGTAAAGATCCTTAATACAACTGTGTTTTAATTTATAACTCGTTTAATAAGATGATACCATATTTATCAATTTAGTTGTCATCTTAATTGTTCCAAATTAACTGTTCAAGCCGTGAAAACAACCTCTTGCACAAAGTAAGGTAATGTTGTATGGCTCCTTTTCGAATTCTGCGCACCCGCGGACGCCTCCTATACGAAAACGTCCTTTAAGTGTTCCAAATTAAGGCATTCTTGGAACCGGTAGCAAAGTTTGGTCAATTGACATTCAACGGCTAAAATCCTTAATCCATTTTGTGTTCTATTTAGAAAGACAAACACCATGGATTACGAATTTATAATAGAGTCAAGGAGACACTCTTCTTTGACTTTGGAGTATGATGGAATAAAGTAAAATGATTCACTAAATTGACTACGTTTCTTATATTGTGAAATAGCAGTTGCCGACACAGCTTGACGCAAGAGAAACAACCTCTGTGTTTCTAACGCATGAGTATACAACAACACCAACCGTACCCAGTATATTACAACGAAGGCAAAAGTTGTCGCTAGAGTCTGGGGATGGTAAGAGGTATGCAAACAATACCTCTATCTCAAAAGATAGAGAGTTTGCTTCCAGTGAAACCCCAGCTTTATATGTACTTGCACAGATAGTACAATAATAAGAATATGTAATAGTGATTGAATTTTATTAAATATAAATCAAAAGATTCCGATATTAAAATATTCAACAGTGGTTATGCACAAATAGTTGGAAGACAAAGATCACAACGAAAAAGTGCAAGTCAACCGAAAGTGTAGAAACTATCTAACATATGAGTATGATTGCTTATATTCGACCTCTATACTTCGTTATAGACGGAATTCTGTACGGCAATGGGGTAATGTTTTTATTCTGGTCGAACCTACATTCGACCATTAACCCAATAATTTACCTCACGAAATGCCAGCTTCCTGACATCCTAGGGCAAAAATTTGAGTTAAGCCAATCAAAAAATTTGGAGAATAGAGAAGGAAGATGCATCTATGGCCATCACTGAGACTGAGGGAATCTTTCAATTCCACGTACCTGAAGAAGCTTGATTGGAATCTTCGTCGAATGAAATCCGAGAAAAAGCAGCAGACAGACAGAACTGGAAGCAGCAGCGATAACCAAAATAAGCTTTTGGAAGATGATGATACAGAGAAAGACGCCTCGTTTCCTACGAAGATTGTTGTTATCTGCAGAGAATTATTGTTGATTCTTTCTTGCTGCTATTGTTGCTTCTGCTGTGGAGGTATACCTCATATTCTGTTTCGGTTTTTGTTTCCCCTAAATTTAATTGATCATCATCTGAATTGTAAATTCTGGCCTGAATTTTGATTACTAGATAATAATTAGTTCTGTTTTATTGGACTAGTTTTGTCTGTTTGGATTGGTAGTGTTTGCGGATTTGTGTGTATTGATGTCTTTCTGTTTTAGAGTTCTTGAAGAAAATTAGTTTTCATTACCTCCAGTAGGTTGATCTGGTGAATATGTTATGTGACCTTTTAGACAAGCTAGAGAAAACTGTTAGGAGAGTTATTATGGAGGATAATCTATTTAGAAAAGCAGGAGACTTACCTTCTTTTGGAGATTTCGGTTACCAGTAGCTCTTATTACAGTACTACTCTGATTTGGCTGAAGATGCTGAGAATCAAGATAGATTGTCATATGGGAGTATATGATGAAGGAAAAAAACAGATAGATGTGAGTATGAGGGAAACACATAAATTGAATCAGCTGAACAAACTGCAAATACGCCTTTATCCTATTATATACATTCTTTATGATTATTTGTAGCATATTTTCATCAGTGAAGAGCTGGAGTTAAGATGATGCTTTAAATTATTCTCCTCTTATATGGTTACTTGAAGGAAATGGATTTTGATACTCAACAATATCAAAATGAATGTGATGTGTCTTCCATGTGAAACATTGTATTTCTAGTAGTTATTGAAAGAAAACAGAAATGAGGAACCAAAATATGAGTATAGATATATGTATTTTTAGTTTTAGCTTATCATTCAACTGTATATCCATGAGAATGTAAATCTGGAGTGTCTAAAAGTGATGAGTGCTGAAGTGGCTTTTGATTTGTCTGTAGAAACTAGAATTAGGGGATGGGACATGACAGATTGTAGTCAGGACTGACAGAATTGTTAATATGATTAGCCCCACCATCTGGCAGTGTACTAATGAGGAACTCTTTCATCTAGGATTCTTTTCGGATTTACTGGTATTTTAGCTACTTTAGACATCCATTTACATGCAGCATCGTCTGATCCGTGGATGTTTTAAAAAGAATATGTCAAAACGAAGAGCTTTCTTGTATATTTTGTGTGGATGTTTTAAAAAGAATATGTCAAAACGAAGAGCTTTCATGTATATTTTGTGGTAAGTTAGTTCATCTGTTAAATATGAGTTGAAGTCAATTTTAGGTGATTAATCCCTTTTCTTATATCTTACCATTGAAGCCTCTTGTGAACTTTCTTGCCTTTCCCATACTTACTCCTCATGTATCTTGTAATAAGGTCAAATTCATCTGTTAAATGTATCTTTTATGCCACTCATGAACTTTCTACCCTTGCGCATACTTAACATCTTCCCTTAGTGCAATTTATCTAGCTTTAGAGAAGCATATTTGGAACCCATGAATGGTATGTTGCCTGTAACCAACTCATCGTGTTATATTTTATTGATCGTACTTTGTGTTTCTTGATGTTCCTTTTACTGCATTTATACTATATGTGCATCCGGCACATTCCAACTTTCCTGTACTACTTCAAATGATATTGCATGTCATTTGTTTTGCTGTCTGGCAGCATGTGTTGGTGGTGAAGGTAGCTGATGACGCCATTGGATGAAGACACGATCAAAGGTGTACATATTTGGGTGTAGCATATCATAAGATTGGATAGACAGGACACTACATACTTGTTGGTTTCCTAAACCGAATCCATAAGTTCGAATCAGTTGTCTATTGTCCGCGCTAAACTCTAGCCCTAAAGGGAACAGATTAGTTTCCTCTAGTAGGTTCCTATTGCAATTGTATAATCTGCTTTACACACTTTGAATTTGTTTAGGTACCCTTTTATTTCCATTCATGTTCAGGTTATAAAATCTTCTGATGTTTGTTACCAAATGCTCATGAATGCTATTGGAATATATGCCTATTGCAACACGGGTTTAGATCTCGGGAGGTTAAAAGTGAGGCAAAATATGAGGTATCTAATCATGCGTCGTCACGTATAAAAACAGTTTTTTTTTTAAAAAAAAAGAGCCGCACCCCTTTTTAAAAAACTGTTTTTTACACGTGGCGACGCATAATTAGATAACTCATATTTTGTGTCACCTTTAGTCTCTCCCGATCCGAACCCACTGCAACACACGATCTTGACGGACCCGAATTGGATCAAGATGCTTCGACAAAAACAAAACCAAGGAAATGGGGCAAATCCCAATAGTCTCTACAAAATAGCCAGTGTCAATCTAATAACTCATGTAGCAACAGCTTTTGTTTTTCTTATCGCTTTGCCTAGCCAGCACGTGTCTGGACCTTTGATGAGAATGCCAGCATAGCGGGTAGCCTGTAAATGAACCGAGCCATGTGGTACATTTGGCTTGTTTGGTTTGAACTCGGCTAAAAGATTAATGAACCGAGTTTGAACCTTTTTTTTGTTCGAACTCAGTAAGTGACACCGTTCGTTTAAGGTGTTCGGCTCGTTAATGTTGTTCGTAAGTTAAACGAACTAAGCTTGAACAATTAAATATGTTCGTTCAAATAAACGAGCAAGCTTGTCTCGTTTGCTAAGTTAAATGAATCAAGCTTGAACAACGCGATGCTCGACTCGATCGGCTCGTTTACAACACAAATAGCGGGTGGTCAGTTTTCATTTTATTTTCGATGTTTGGTAAAAAAGTTAGACCAAATCATTTGGCAATTTCTGTTTAGTTAGACAGCGTTGTGCAATGAAAACAAGCACTATAAAACGTGAAAAAGTAGTAAGGCTAGGAAGACAAAATTTACGTGTCTGTCTACGTCTATAGAAAGAAAACAGAGAATTCATTACGTCTAGTGATCTATCCATACGGTTCAGTGGGAATGGGATCTCCTCATCCCATTTTTCCTCACTCTACTCATGACCACGTGACACGTGGCAGCAGGGTGGGGTGGTGAGGCTAGATGCGGGTAACCCTCATCTAGCCTCACCACTCCTCCCTTGCTGCCACGTGTCATGCGGTGACGCGTGGGGTGAGGAAAAATGGGTGAGGGAATCCTATCCCGGTTCAGTGATCTATCTATGTTCATGGAAGGACAACGGACAATTCACTACATCTTCGTTTAGTTAAATGAATCGATACGGTTCATTGATAATGTGAACTCGCTATCTCTCTCTCTTTTTGGGTTGCTGTGACAGGTAATTGATTCGATTTTCTCGATTAGAGTTATCTAAAAGATGTTCCTAATGTACTAGGTTTTTATTGTGTAGGGTCTAGGAAGAGACTGGATCGCTTCACGATCTGATGTACGCAGCTTTACCTTACGCTTTGTGCAAGAGGCTGTTTCTGTGGTTCGAACCCGTAATTTGGTATAATAACAACGGGTAATCTGAGGCTGTTCTTTTTCCTTCACCTCCCTCATCTAATCCTCGATCAAACCGTAATTTGGTATAATAATAACGGATATTCTGAGGCTGTTCTTTTTCCTTCACCTCCCTCATCTAATCCTCGATCAAACTTGTTGTTGGCAAAAGGTTGAACCCCAACCCAAAGGGCCTCCACTGCCCTAGCCCCAAAAAGCTGCGTGGAAGATGTAAATCAGGAGTCCAGCGGCCTCCTAGATTAGGTGAGATCTTACACAGTTAACCACACAAGGTGCCCCCCACAAACCAGGCCTTTGGTATGGCAGCAAAGGAACGTCCACATTGTGCGCGTCTCTGGATTCGAACTCATGACCTCTTGTTGGCAATCTTCAATCCGAGTATCAACTTGAGTATACCCTAAAGGCAATCCTCGATCAAACTTGTGTTTCTCTAAGCTATGAATTGGGGTGTCTTTTTGTTACTATCACATGTGTCGGCTTGGCTTTGTTGAGAACCAGACGCATGAGTGTAGTAGGAAGCCTCAACTATTTATGTTTGATTTGTTAGGTCGTGAACTTGATTAAACTTAAAATATCTATAACAATTGCGTGTGTTTTCTTTTAAACTATATCTTCATTTGATATAAATGATAATTTAAACATGATGTTTGATAACTATTTAAACGATAGCAATAATTTTTCATATCAAAAGTAATACTTATTCGGTAATAATAACTACAACTGAATATCTATAATTATGAATACAATACCTGATGAAGCCGGATCTTTACCAGGAATTAGAGATGATCCAAAATAACGTAGTTAAGCTTGTATGAACTTGATAATTTGAATAAACTTCTTTGATGACCTGCACAGGGAAGAAAAGATCAGAGGTCCCGGGAGTGTGACATCAGGTAAAACACTCCGGCGCTCAAGTCAGTTTGGGTCATTATCACAGAGATAAGTTTATGTTTTTAGAGTTGAGAATATCTCACAATTTTTGGGTAGGGATTTCTCTGAATTAGCTCGTGGAGAGGAAAAATGTTTTCGAATCCCTTTTCTTGTGTCCGTTGTCTTGCTTTTGTTACTTTCCTTCCGCCTCTTGCCTCTGATGGCGGATGAGACCCTTGCTTGGGCAGTGAGACTATGATATTATAGGTCTGCCGGTGGGACTAATAGGCCTGCTGACGGGACCAGTAGGTCTGCTGATGAGACCTTGATGTGCGTGGATTGAAGAGTCTGATGTGTATCCCTTCTTTATACTGTACATCTGCCAGGTGGTTCCACACTTAATGAAGCTGAGTTGCGCTGGACCCCTGACAAGGGTTTGCCGAGGTGCAAAGATGGGTCTGGAGTCCTGCTCTTATCTGGCTGAAGTGATTAGGAGTATGCCCCTTTTTAGGTAGAAGCCGAGGCTGGAGCCCGAGGCCGAGGTGAAACCCTTAGTGTATCGCTTACTGTTCCCAATAAGAAGTGGATGCTTTGGTAAAGCAACACCTTGCTGAGCTGAAGTGTAGTATGACCGAGCAGAGGTACATTTCTGTCGAGCTGCATGAGTTGTTTGGGACCATAGATTTGCCATTGACTGTTTGTTGACTAACAAATGAATATTTTTGGTTTATCAATACCTATAATTGTGAGTACAATTTGAGAAACAATACTTTTGTTCGATATATGTTCCTTTATTGCTCAAGTTGTACTCAACTTTAAATGCGTTTAAGTTTAAGATCAAAAGCCACATAAAAAATCGTGCCCTGAGGCTTGTAAAAATATTCAAAAGAATTTAATTTTGTAAATTTTCAATTGTAAATATGTAGTATGTTTTTCTAGAATAACTCTGGATTGGTTTAATATGCACGGATACTAATGGTTTTATGACTTACCACCACTGACTAGTTATTCTAAAGAATTCCCTTTAAAAAGTCCGGAAAAAGTAGAATAACAACAATATTTGTTTGACTCGAGAAAAAAAAATTAGCGATACCATGTTTTCTTTTTCCTTTTTATATAAGCCTAAATTCCACTCACGATGCATCTCTGCCATCAAGACATACATTACAAAGTCGGAAAAGGGACGCCGGCGGGGAGGGGAGGGAGGGGGGGAACCACCGAACAATACAATACTAGAATTACTAGTTATTCGCCTCCAGGATAACTTCGTAATCGGGTTGAATTTGTTTTTGAACTTCTGATTTACATCCTCCACAATGTTCTTTAGGACTGAGACGATAGGACACGAGAGAGTTGACCGTCTGGTCAAGAATTACTAGTTATTCTATATAAACGATTTTAAAAAGATTGTTTGCGTGATTGACTTTGAAGATAGTATACTAACAAAAATGCTAGTTATTCTATAGAAGACTTTGAAGAAGTTGTCTAGATAACTGATTTTGAAGATGGGAGAAATGTATTACCAAAATACTAGTTATTCTATGGAAGACTCTGAAAAAATTGTATAGACAACTGACTATGAAAATGGGAAAAATGTATTACCAAAGTATAAAGGTACTGCACATAATGAATATGAGGACATATAAAGTATTTGGCTTACAAATCCATCGTGTTTGCTATCATTGTCAGCTGGAATCGAACATATGTGCATGGTACGTGTATATTGACATTTATTGAATCAGTGACATTATTTTATTCTTTTAGATTTTTTTTAAATAAAAAGTTTAGAAGAGATAATCTTATACAGTATGGGGTGGGCGGCTCGAATCACAGGAGGTCTCCTCTAAGGCCAAAAATAAGGCGGCCATTGAGATACCAACACGTGGCAAAGCTATCTTTTTTTTTAAAAAAAAAAATTTCCTTCTCTTTCACCTCTTCTTCCTCTTTCTCCTTCCTCTTCTCCTCCTCCTCCTGTCCTTCTCTTTTCCATGCTTCTCCTTCTACAACTTTTTTTTACTACTTCTTCTTCTTCTCTCCTCCTCTTTCTCCCTTTGCTCCTCCTGTGTCTACTGCAGCCACGGTTACGGCCTCGTCTAAAGAACCCGCAGCCTCCTCCATCAAGTATTGCCTTGCTGAGCTCACTGGCGTTGGCATCATTTGATAAAATCACTTTGAAATTACTTATACAAATTTTTCAGCAAAATATCCGGATCCATCAAGCATTTACCCGCCTATTCTTCGGGTAATCTTTTTTCCGGCTTCACTAGAATTGCAGGGTGGGAGCGGCGGTCTTCAAACCACATCGGAAAGAGGTTGTAGGCAATTTCAGAAAATAGGGATTATGTGGGGAGGGGGATGTGATTTGGGACAAATGATTTTTTTTTTATTTTAAAAAAAGAGCATTACATGTGTCATGTTCCTATTAGGTGCCTCATTTTTAACCTCATAAAAAGCCTATTCAGATCCTATCCCGGGGGCGAGGCACTGTTGTAAGGGGATAGGATCCCCTCACCGCATTCCCCTCACCGCGTGCGTGACCGCATGACACGTGGCAGCAAGGGGGGTGGTGAGGCTAGATGAGGGTAACCCGCATCCAGCCTCACCACCCCCTACTGCTGCCACGTGTCGCGTCCTCAGCCGCGCGGTGACTCACCGCGCGGTGAGAAGATCTCATCCCTGTTGTAAGGCCTCAACCGAAGACTGATGTGATGACATGAGTTCTTGAATGACCCATGTAATGACTAGTCTTTTAAATAAACAGCCTAAAGCCATGGCTCTTAATTATGTCAGCTATACATGAATGTGAATGTATAGCTTTAGAGACGCTCTCTGACAAGAATTTTTCAATTAAATTAAAGAAAAATTTTTATAGAGTGACAGTGTAGTCGACAATGTTATATGGAACAGACTGCGGGGTCACCAAGAGGACACAGTCGTAAAAGATAGAAGTGACAAAGATGAGGATGCTGAGGTGGATGTATGGACATACAAGGCTAGACAGGATAAAAAATGAGGCATACATAGAAAGGTTAGAGTGACTAATATAGTAAATAAAATGAGAGATAGAAGACTGAGATGACTTGAGCATGTCAAGAGGAAACAGACAACGGCGTATGTCAGAGCAATTGAAAGCCTCACTGTAAAGGAGAAGATGAGTAAATGCAGGCCCAAACTGACTTGTGATGAGCAGATTAGACATGACTTACTAGAGTTGCACCTCTCTGAGGACATGGTCCATGATAGGAATTTATGGAAACAGATGATTAAGGTTAAGGAGGTGTAGATATGATATAGGGGCACCATATAATATACTTAGAGGATTAGATAATTTTCTACACTTTAGGTTGGTTTTTTTGCATACCCCACTGTTATGACTAATTTAATATCGGAATCATTCTATTTATGTTTAGTAAAAGCCCTTCTATAATACATGTTCCTATTATTGTGCTATCTTTGCAGGTATACAGAGCCGGAGGTCTCATTGAAATCAAACTCTCTATCCCTTGGGATGGAGGTATTGTTTGCCTGTCTTTTACCCTCCCAGACCCTAACGATAGCTTTTGGTGTCGTTGGAATATACTGGGTATGATTGTTGTTGTTTTATTCTATACAGTTTTGACAAAAACGTATAAATAATCTTTACTGATTTTAACAATTGTGCTAGATCCATGTAGAACTCGGTAGTCAAAGTACCTTACACAGTTTTGGAAAAACGGTGGACTATATTATGAAATTAAAGTATCAATTAGTTATTTTAATTCGATTTTTCGTTTTCGGTTATATAGAATACTAAAATAATTTATATTCTGCTAAGATTTAGTAAGGTTGGACTTCGTTTGCAACTTCTTTAATTCTCTACTATTGGAAATAGATGTTGTTTCCAAAAGAAAAAGTTAATGATAAAATTGTACATGTACTGAACTCTGTTTTTTTGTCCGGTAAAGTTGATGTTTTATGATTTTGAGATCACGAATTCGAAGGGTGGAAACAAACTCTTGCATATATTGTAAGATAAGCCTGCGTATATCAGATTCCGAAGCGATCTGGCCTTCCTCGAATCCTATGCAAATACGAGAACCTAGTATACCGAAAACGTCCTTAATGAACTCGTTTATCTAATCCCTAATAAATAGAGTAGGAAAAAAAAAGTTACCTACAAGAAAAAATATATCACCACTTTACTCCTCTCATCCTTTTGGTTCACAGGTATCATATCTTATTGATGTATAATTTGTCAACCTACTTGTCCATTGTCATATACATTAATTTATAAACAAAATATGAATTTAGAACTTATATTAATTTACCAGAAAATTTAATACATTCGACATGATTTCACTGAGTAAAATGAAATATTAGATCGAGAACATGAATTTTATTTTATTTATTTCTTTCTATTTATACATTTGGCCGATAAAGTGACATTTGGATTTGATGTGGATAGATTTCATATTCTTTTGTTTATTGTCATTTCAATAATAGTCAAATACCAAGCCAAGTAGGACTTAACAAAAGCACATCTTTCACTAAAATTTTGTGAGTAATTTTTTTTCTCTTGTACTTAATACACTAAAAATAGGTTATAATCATGCAACGGAACTCTACTTTTTGAAAAAAAAAAAATCAATCCTTGACAACATTCAATAACATATCACCAAAAATATTGTCTATTTTTCAAAAATAAACGGTTAAAGTTTTCATACTCGTTTTTTAATTATCAATTACATATTTTCTCTAGTTTATATAGATTAACCAGATAGGATAGAACATACATAGTAAATAGTTTGACTTCAGTAAATTATGCTTAAGTGAAACTATGACAATATTTTTGGAACGAAAATAAAACCAAATTACAATTATTATCACATACACGATAATGATTTTAAAGAAATATAAATCTAAATCAGGTTAAACACTTACCACTTGACGCCACAACAATGGTGAAAAGTTTTCAATTTACATACTTCCGAATAACTATACTATTAACCTTTTCTTTTGTCACACAAAAGAAATAATGACATAATTAAATAAACTAGATATTCTTTTATTAGAAAACTTGTTACAAGAATTAAAATAAATATCAAATTCAATATTCTTAATTAATTATATTGATAATTTAATATAATAATTTTATTAAGTCATAAAATCTAAATCAAATAAAATCAAACATACTTTAAATTAAAAACCATGATTACAGTACATATATCTTTTCAAGCTAAAAAAAAAAAGGAAAAAGTTGGACCAGGATCTAGTCCATTTAGTACTCGGGTTGAGAATTGGTATCAAGAAGATAATGACTCAAATCTGAAGACACCTACAGTGTGTGTTCTACTTCTAGTAGTCTGTTGAAGGCAATTTCCCCATTTCTACAAATTTCTAGGCAGCATCTTGTGTGAGTATTCATGTACAGTCTCACTAACCTAAGAAACCGCTCTCAGAGTAGAGATTTCGCTTTTGTTATAAGTCCAGCAGAGTGGCACGTGACTACTGACTACGGGTTGGGATCTTCTAACCATACTTTCCTCATCCTCTTTGTGAACACACGACACGTGACAGCAAAGAGCGGTGGTGAGGCTAGATGCAGGTGACCCTCATCTAGTCTTACCACCCCTTGCTGCAAATTGTCGTGCGGTCACGCGTCACCGCACCCCATTTGGGGTGATGTGATCCTATCCCATGCCTACCCCCTTTTTCGCTCAAATGCTGTAATAACACCACCCGGATCACACTCCGTCGGACTTTCAGTTGACTGAATTCTTCACAAAATGGCCGTGAAATCAATCTTCATTATCTCCGTCGTCTTCCTCCTCCTCGTTGCTCACCAAACGCTGCCGGCTCTATCCAAAACGAGAGACGATTCTCAAGCCGAAGAAACCGAAGAGGATCTCAGCTTCCTCGATGAAGATTCAGACTCCATCTCATCCGACGAAGATCCCTATTCTCAGTTCCCCAACTACGAGAACTACGAAGATCTCGAGGACGATGCTGGGGGCGAAGATTCGTACTCCGACGACTCCTACTCGCCGCCGGAGGTGGACGAGAAGGATGTGGTGGTGTTGAAGGAATCGAATTTTAGTGATTTCATTTCGAAGAATAAGCATGTGATGGTGGAGTTTTATGCTCCGTGGTGTGGTCACTGCCAGGCGTTGGCGCCGGAATATGCTGCGGCGGCGACGGAGTTGAAGAAGGAAGGGAACGTCGTGCTGGCGAAGGTTGATGCCACTGAGGAGGCTGAATTGGCTCAGAAGTATGATGTTCAAGGTTTTCCCACGGTCTTCTTTTTCGTCGAAGGAATCCATAAGCAGTATGCTGGTCAACGTTCCAAGTAATCAATCTTTCTACTTTAAGCTTCGTGAATTCGAATTGCTTGCTTGACGGTAGATACTTTAAATTTAATATGAAATGCTTCTGTCTAATTTAATTACTTTACATAGAATAAAAGTAGTGATCAGATTTCCTGCTTTTCATAGGCAGCAATGGAATTTGATAATGCTTGATCAGAGGATTTCTATTGTCTGAATTAAGAAGATTTGAATTTGTAGTGATGTTTAGTTGGGACCTATTACCTGTGGTTTTGAATTTTTAGAGCTTCTTTTGAACTTGTAGTGTGATAGTTTGTCTGATGTGTCTTGTGCATTTAATTGTTCCGTAGGGATGCTATTGTCAATTGGGTGAAGAAGAAGACTGGACCAACTTTGCAAAACATTACCACAACAGAGGAGGCTGAACACATCTTGGCTACTGAAGAAAAAGTAGTTCTTGGCTATTTGGATGCTCTAGTGGTATGTCCTATATTTTGAGCTGGAAATTTTTGATGTTTTACTTCTTATTTGGTGTTTCTGCTATCTATATAACAACAACTTTCAAGTATTTTTTTCCAATATGCAAGGTCGGCTATTTGAATCACTCATTTCTCTAGCGCTTTATTTATTTTATGTATTATTATTTTTTGTTTTTGTTTTGTTTGTTCTTTTTTTTTTTGGAGTTGTTCCATAATCATGTCTAATGAAAAAGCTTTACGGTGACTATCAATCTAACGCAACCCTCCCCTTACCCGGGATTAGGACTGGTAAGTCGGAAACTCGACCAGACAGAGTTGGTGTTCCGCTATTCATGTTTTGATAAATTACGTTATTATGAGTGGAAAATGCTACGTGTCAATGTCGTCGTTTATTTTCAGGGTTCTGATAGTGATGAGCTTGCTGCTGTTTCAAGTCTTGAAGATGATGTAAACTTCTATCAAACGATCAGTGCTGATGTAGCAAAGCTTTTCAAAATTGATCCCCTGGCCAAACGTCCTGCTTTGGTGTTGATCAAGCAGGAGGCTGAGAAAGTTAGTCACTTTGGTTAGTATCCATGCTTCGTCATACGAGCTCAAGTCTCTAACTGTAAGAACAATTTTTGAGAATCACTTTCTTAAACAGGTGATGAGTTCAGTAAATCAGCAATATCAGATTTTGTCTACAAGAATAAACTTCCCCTTGTCGCAAACTTTACTCGCGAGAATGCTCCTCAAATATTCGAGAATCCAATCAAGAATCAGGTAATAAACTTTTTGTGCTTTTGCACTTCTATAATTTGTTACTGAAATGCTGCCGCAATTTTTCATTCAATTCTTCTTTAGGTGATACTGTTTGCAGCTTCCAATGATTCAGAGAAGTTTCTGCCCATATTCCGAGAGGCTGCAAAAGATTTCATGGGAAAGGTGACTTAGCTAACATTTTTCAGAGTAAATTTCCTTGTCAGCGTTCGTTGAGGGAATTAGACAGGTTTCGTGTACGCGGACATTTAATTGTAACATTTCATCGTCATCAATCATACCCAGTATATCCCAACGACAGCAAAAGCTATCGCTAGGGTCTGGGGTTAATTGTAACGATTACATATAGCAGATTTGGGCCCAGGATGTTTGGCCCTTTGCTATTGAGTACATTACGACTACACTATCAACTACAAGTGAACCAAAGCTTTGGTTTTTTTTTTTCCTTCTTTTTTCTTTTGTGCTGTTGATATTTCTCTTTGTTGGAGCTATTGGCTTCTGAGGGAATTTACTTGATGTAGCATGTTTCAGGAAGCTATCCATCTAGACTGGAATATTGTTTCTCCCAAATAGCAGAAAAAGATTGTAATGTCCCACATTGGAAAATTAGATAACTAAGACATGATAAAATATAAATATGGACCTATAGCACTAATGTCAACTTGGATTAATCATTTTTGGTCCAACGAGGACATAGCCCGAAAAGTTGATATTTGTTCTAGCAAGTCCATAGTATGGCACCAGGCCCATAACTGGGGGGGGGGGGGGGGT